>LPNX010721296.1:2967-32893 GCA_001517045.1 Pseudotsuga menziesii | reverse complement strand
TATATATATATATATATATATATATATATGTATATATTATATATATATACACACACACACCCGAAATTAAATGTGGAATATGAATAGTTTGATTATTTGTATTGTAATTTTTCACAACATAATAATAGTTGCATTTATAATTAATTCAAACATGTTACACCAATATTTCCAATTTATTACAGGCATGAGGAGGTTTTATTTGTCTCATGATAACCAAACCATACCATTTGAATGTACTATGTAATGGTAGAAGTGGCGATGTTAGCCTATCATGCTCCATTGCAATCCAAACAATTCTAAATTTTCTAGTTTATTCCGAACTTGCACTAGGCGTGCTTGTTTTCAGAATAGACAAGCCACATAAATTGGTCGCAATCACAAAAAATAGCACCACTAGGATTATTCACTTCATCTAGAAAAAACTATGAATGTTTCAACCACAAATGTAGCCAAGAAAATTGCTTTCAATTTGACATTTTATTCTTATATTACTAGGATCTCTCAGGTGAGAGATGAGCTTGTAGCAGTTGGGAAGGTTGTTCCTAATGCAGAGCTAGTGCGTACAACTTTGAATGGGGTTTCAAAGCCTTGGGCTATGTTTGTGGAGGCTTTGGTGGCTAGGGATAACTTACCTACATGGGACATGATATGTGATGAATTTGTCTAGGAGGAGACTTGGAGGGGTATTTTGCAGGGAAGTGCATCTACTAGTAGGGAGGATGAGGAGGATGTGGGTTTGACAATGAAGGGGAAGAAGAAGTTCAAGAAGGGTTCCAAGAAGTTTGGGTCCAAGCAATAGGATGGGAAGAAGAAGGATTTGATAACTGTGAAGTGATTTTCTTGTCAGAATATTGGGCACTAAGTTGGGCAGTGTCCAAACAAGAAGAAGAAGAAGCAACAGCAGATAAACAACTTCGGTGGAGGTTGTGGATTTTGCAGCTAGATTTCAGAGAGAGTTTTCTCTATGCACTAGACATGTTGATAGAGAGAGAGAGCATCTATCATCACTAATGCAGATGTTGATAGTGAGAGGGAGTTTTCCTTGTTGACAGACCATTCTTATAGTGCATCCACTTCCAACACATGGTACATTGATAGTGGAGCTTCAAGCCAACATTAAGACTAATAAAGAAAATAGAAAAACTAATTTACTTTATTTTTGGTTTAACTCTTTTACAAAACAGAAAGAGAAGGACAACTGTATGTTTGTAGGAAAAACATGGCAGATGCAAGGATGTTTGTAGAAGAAGAGCTTCACCTAGAAAATACTTTAATTAATGAAGAGGGTAATTTAAGGGATGGGTAGATATGGGTAAACATGAACAAAAGTTAAGATAATAAATCTGAATTGCAAAGAACTGTAAAATAAATGATATCATAGCTAAAAAGAGTTAAGGAGGACAATGAACGAATCCTAAAAGATCAAGAAGAACTAAACACTATTTTGTTAGAAAAAATACATAACGATGAAAAAGAGAAAAATAAGGGATTTTAACATAACCTACCAAAAACTACACATTACAAATGTAAGGGAAGGAAACCGGATTTTTCCAATCATAAACCTGAAACTTCTAGTGAAGAATCAATCAAACATCACTCAGAAAACAACAAAATTCAAGCGAAAGTAGTGATGATAACAAATAGAAAAAGAAGTACAGACCCTATGACAAAATCTCTGGGGAGTTTGAAAATATTAAACCACCAATGTTTAATGGTGAAATTAAAAAAGGAGAAGAAGCAAAAGCATGGTTGTTAGGGATGAATAAATACTTCCAAATATACAATTATTTTGATGAACTAAAAGCTAAAATGGCCATCTATATTCTGACTGGAAAGATAGATATATGGTGGTAGGATATAAATAAAGTGAAAGGAATAAAGGAAAGATATGTAACTTGGAAAACTTTTAAAAAACATTTTAAAAGAAAATACATGTTGGAACAATACTATGAAGAGAAGGCCAAAGAATGTAATGAGTTAATACTAGGAGCTATGACTATGAAAGAGCTCTGCAGTAAATTTCTGAGCCTACTTCGTTACGTACCTTACATAATTGATGAAAAACCTAATATACATCGTTTTCTCAGTTGTTTTCCTATCGTGTTTGAAGAACATATTGAGTATGACAATCTAAAGATGTTAGAGGAAGCGATGAGAATGGAAAATTTCTGTTACGACCAAAACAAAAATAAAAGAGAAAGTCTACCAATTTGGAAGACCAAAAAGCGAGATCATTTTGATGAAAAAATAAATTCCACATAAATATAGGGAATAATAATAAATCATATCGAGACAATAACTATAAAAATTTTAAGCCACATAATTCAACAGTAAAAGAACCCCCTATTGCTTTTAACAAGAACACTGCACAAAGAGAACCCTTAAAATGTTGGGAGTGTGATGGGCCACATTACTTTAAAGACCACCCAATAAGAAATAATTTTTTTAATGTTCACTCCATTCAGGAAGCAGTTACAGTTGGATACATATCAAGGAGCCTACCCAGACTTAGCGCTGCTTTGGAAAACCGACAAGCAGACCATCAAAATTCCATGATCGAGATCAAAGGTATGATAATCAATTAATGTATTTCCATTTTGATTGATCTAGGTGCAATTCTGAGATATATATCACCTAGAATAGTTGAATTATGTAGATTAGTACCAGAAAAGTTTGATAAGTTGTGGCTGGTACAGTTAGGCACCGGCACTAAACGTAAAGTTACTAGTTATGTTAATAACTGTGAATTATTAATGAATGATTCCATTACGCATGTTGATTTGAATATTCTACCTTTAGGTTCCTATGATATGTTAATATGAATGGATTGGCTAGAAAAACACACAGTGATGCTAAACTATTTTGACAAAACCTTTACACGTATAGATGAGACTGGAAACACTATAAAAATAAAAGGGGTTCCTAGGAAAGTTACAATCAGAGAGATATATGCTCTGCAAATGAAAAGATCAATAAGAAAAGGATGTAAAGTGTTTTTTTTTATGTGATGGAAGATAAAAATAATGAAAACAAACTTAAAACAAAAGACATACCTATCTTGAAGGAGTTTGAAGACATGCTTCTTGAAGAAGTCCCTGGACTTCCTTCGAAGAGAGACATTGACTTCATGATCGATTTGATAGCTTGTGCAGTACCAGCATCGAAAGATCCTTACCAAATGAACATAATAGTGCTTACAGAGCTCAAATCTCAATTATAAGAATTGATAGATAAAAAGTATATCTGACCTAGTGTTTCTCCTTGGGGAGCACCGGTATTATTTGTGAAAAAGAAAGATGGAAATTTAAGGTTGTGCATAGAATATTGACAACTAAATAAAATGACAATTAAAAATTGATACCCACTACCTCGGATATACGATCTATTCGTTTAATTACATGAAGCAACTATCTTTTCGAATATAGACTTAAGGTCGGGTTATCATCAAGTGTAAATCAAAGATAAGGACATCTTTCAAACTGCATTTAGGACCCATTATGGTCACTATGAGTTTGTCGTAATGCCTTTTAGGTTGACAAACTCACTTGATGCATTCATGTGCTTAATGAATAGAATTTTAAGTAAATATGTGCATAATTTTATAGTTGTTTTCATAGACAACATACTAATATACTCAAAGAACGAACAAGAACATAAAGAACATTAAAATATAATTCTACAAGTACTAAGAGAACAACAGTTGTATGCTAAGTTAAATAAATGTGATTTATTTAAAGATAGGAGTCAATACCTTGGACACGTAGTGTCCAAGGATAAAATATTTTTCGACCCCGACAAAATCAAATCCATCATTGAATGGCCGGTTCCTAAAAATGTAATCGACAAAAGATCATTTATGGTGATTATCGGACACTACCAGATGTTCATTGAAGGCTTTTCTAAGATTGCCTACCCCGTAACTTCACTGCAGAAGAAAGGTAAAAAGTTTGAGTGGACTGAAAAATATATGGAAAGCTTTAATAAACCGAAACATCTACTAACTACCTCACCTATCCTAAAAATTGTTGACCCTTTCAAGGATTTCGTCGTATGTACCGACTCTTGTAAAGAAGGATTAGGTGAGGTATTAATAGTAGAAAATTGCATCGCAGGTTATGAATCTAGAAAACTAAAGAAACATGAAAAAAATTATGCTACACATGATTTGGAACTTGCTTCTATAATTCATGCCTTAAAAATGTGGCAAAATTACCTCATTGGAAGGAAATTTCTGCTTATGTTAGATAACATAAGTCTAAAATATCTATTTGGCCAACAAAATTTAAATTATAGACATGCAAGATAGTTTTCTTTCTTAAGTGAATATGATTTTGAAATCAATCACATCAAAGGAAAGGAAAATGAAGTTGCAAACGATTTGAGCCCTCATGCAAATTTATTATTTGCAAGCAACAATTATTAATCTGATCTTGAAAATTAGATATTAAGTGCTAAAAATTCTGACAAGGAATACCAAATTTGAAAAGAAAGGACTGCTAAAAATGAACAAAATTAAGTAAAAATAGATTTCATCCTATATAAACAAGGATTGTTACTACATGAAAGCAGGTTGTACATAAAAAATAAAACATAAATCAAAATTATAGTAATGAATAAGCTACATAAATGACCATATTCAAGACATCCTGGATACCGAAAGATGATCATCATGATCATAAAATATTTCTTTTGGCCAAACATGAAGAAAGAAGTGGCAGAATGATTAGCTCGCTACATAGAATATCAGCAAGTTAAGGCAGAACATCAACATCCAGTAGGACTATTGCAGCCACTACCCATTCCAGAATGGAAGTGGGAAACAATTAGTATGGATTTTATAACATGCCTACCAAATAATTTCAGACAACATGACTCAATCATGGTTGTAGTTGATAATTTAAGCAAGGATACTCATTTTATTACTGTTAAATATATCTATAAAGATGTTAACATTGCATATATTTTTATGAAAGAGATATCCAGATTACATGTTGTACCAAAAGTAATAGTCTCGGATAGAGATGCAAAATTTACAGGTAACTTCTGGAAAGCCTTGTTTAAAGGATTAGGTACACAGTTGAACTTCAGTACTGCATATCATCCACAAACAGATGGGCAGACTAAAATAATAAGCCAATTCCTAGAGGACATGCTAAGAATGTATGTCATGGGAAAACCAGAGAATGTATGTCATGGGAAAACCAGGTAAGTGGGAAGACTACCTACACTTAGTGGAATTTGGTTACAATAATATTTTTCAAGTTTCGCCAGGTATGAGTCCTTTTGAAATTTTATATGGATGCAAATGTAATAATCCAATTTCATGTAGCAATAGAGTTGATAGGTTAATGTTAGGACCTGATTTATTAAAAGATATGGAGCTGACCGTGAAACAGGTGCAACAAAAACTTGAAAGCTTCCCAAGATAGGAAGAAAATTTATGCTAACCTAAAAAGAACTCCTAGAGAGTTCCAGGTGGGTGAACATGTGAACATAAAAGGTGGAACCCGAAGGAGAGTTTCAGGTGGGACCAAAGCGTTTTCTCGATAGGAGAGAGCTTTTACTTTGAAACCATACCATCGGACAAGTCAAGGTGAAATGGAAGCACCTTAGTCCGGAAGAAGCTACTTGGGAACTGGAAAGTGATATGCGGGAGGCATATCCAGTCCTATTCTAAGATGAGGAAATGGAAGAATAAAGCATAAAGTTAGTAACATCGAGGATGGCATTATCCTCTAAGGGGATGTGTAGGTAATGCACCTGGAATCAATAAATATTATTAATTTCTCCTGAAAAATACTTTAATTATTATTTTTATTATTTTTGACATAAAGTAAAAAAAAACATTTGTAATGAATTATTATTTATTAATCAAATATATTGAAACGGGACAGAAGTGGAAATAGTTGCTGAAGAGTGTTTGCTAACCCACAAGATGAAAATACAAGTGGTTGAAGCTACTGAGTGAGAAATTAAGGCGCAAGAGGCATCATCCCCAAAATTTAGGTCATAACTCATAGTTGAGTGCTAAAGAGAAGGAGGCTCATAAATGACCAAGTCCTAGGAAAAATACTATATAATAGTATGTCCATAAGATATCAAGAGGCTAGCATTGACGAGGATTAAATATGTGAATGCAAGAGATGGTGCATTGAAGAATATTTCTCTTGTGGTTCAACGAACATGCCCTAGGGGTTCTGGAGCAAGTAACTTGGTTGCTATGGGAGTTGGTTGGGAGGAACGATTTTTCCTCTTATGTTTTCCCAACAGTGGTGCTAGGTTTTTATCCTATGTTATTTTTAATTTACGGTAGACTGTTTCATTCTAGATATGGAATAGTTAATATAGTACTTGGTATGCACCGATCAGTCTAGCATTGTTTATCTGTTCTAACTCTGTTATGTTTTGATAGATATTTTAACGATTTACATCTATTTCTTTCCTATGTGATAGAATTAGTTTTAATTTATCTTTGTATTCTTACCCTTTTATTAATTCCCTAGTCTGTAAGTTAAATATGTTCGTATGTAGAATAACCAGATATCTAAATATTGTTAGTATAGATCTAAATATATCATCATTTGGGAAGAGTAAGGAATAATCTCTACTCCATTCCTTAAAACATCAATTCTATATGCTTATACAATCAAATGTATATAACCTAGTTATTTCTATTCTTAAAGGATAGATCTTATACAAATAAATATATACGTTTAAACCCCCATAGAACAAACATAATTGAATATATAAACAAATCTTTATGGATCCAAGTAAACAATCATAACTGGATCATAGATCCAAGT
The DNA here is from genome assembly GCA_001517045.1 of Pseudotsuga menziesii. NCBI lineage: Eukaryota > Viridiplantae > Streptophyta > Pinopsida > Pinales > Pinaceae > Pseudotsuga > Pseudotsuga menziesii. The sequence continues at coordinate 26,090 of LPNX010721296.1, read as the reverse complement.
AAATAGCCATAATCATATCATAGATCCAAATAAATAGTCATAAATGGATTGAAGATCCAAAGTAAATCATCACCAATAGATAATCTATAATTAATCTATAAACAATTGCTTACGGTTATCCTTAAAACAACCATAACTAGACTATAGATTCACAAAGTAAACAAAGTGCAGATACAAGTAAATCAAATCCAGTCCAAAATCATAGGCATGCACGCTAGCTGTTGCAACTATGATTCCATATTAAAAATAAATCACAAAAGTAAATCTTCTCTTTCCAAGGATCGACATTAAGCCCTTCGATGATGGAAGTCGTGCTTTAATAAAACTTTGTAGAAAGTCCACTAATAAAACCGAAGCGAATCCTTGAATATAAGATACACATAAACCTTATGTTTATTTATAGATTTCTCCACAAACAATCGTAGACCCTATGTGTCGTAATAAATGAAACAAACACTAAGTAAAAAAGTTAGAAATGCTCGTAAGTCCATCTAATGGATACCATCATTTACGCTAAGGATAAGCACATAATACAGTGGGCTAACCGTTGCTTCTTCGAACACTAAACTCTCAAACACGTTTATGTTTTTAAAAATCATACTCCATTGCATTACGAACAAAGGCATCCTTAAAAGTATGATTTATCCAACACATTCATGGCCGTAAGAACATAGAGAAATGGAATCCATTAAGTTAAATCAAATAGTATACCAGTATAACTGCAAACAAAACTCATAACATAAATCACACAGACCCTAGGGCTGCGTCATTTCTTTTCATTCAAATCATATACACAATAGTGGCTATAAGACCATTGGGGATGGATTCCACCTTCATTTTCTTAAACAACTGATAAAAATTGTAAGAGTATGGGATTAATTCCACTAGGGATGGCTCCCAAATATGATCAAAAAGTTTAAAAACAATTACAGTACATCTAAGAACATTGCTGAGGCAGAATGGTTGCTAAGCCTCTGCAAGATAAGTTAAACCCTAGGGGTTTTACAATTACAACACTTTTTAAAAGGGAAGTTATGTCAAACTGGTGTGGCTTCTACTCTCAACCCTATGCTGGTACCCAATCTTACATGCAAACAAAATATCTACACCAGTCAATGAATGCAGACTGAATCCATAGTAAAATGAGTAATAAACGAAAGGTTTTAATCATATTTTACCTTGGTGTTGAAAAATGCAGGCCTGCGAGAAGGTGACCCTGTCGCCTGCCTCTCCATCACCCTCCACTTGCAATAAGGTTAAGTTACAGTTAAAAAACATGGTATTTGGACATTACAAGTAAAAGAGATTTGTAAACCATTCCTAAACTTACCTTTGGAAATTTGTAGAGAGTGCCAAGGGTTGGCTCATCCGAGGTTACACTTATCCCTCCTCTGCATGCAAATTTCCACATGCAGAATCAAGTAGGCCTCAAACATTTTATAAAAACCAATTTACAAGTGTTGCTAACCAGTTGAATGGACTACATGGTAAAAAGGTAGGGACATTTCAAAAAGGATGACTAAGCTCATGAAGGTGAAGCAATGAGTTGCAGATGACCTTGGAGGCCATGAAAAAGCATGCGAGTATCTTGGAAAGGAGTTATTTCATCACAGTCAAACACAAGTAGCGGTTACACTGTAAATGAATTCACCATGAACAGAGCAGAGCTCGAATCTCTCTCCCCCCATAGACCAAACAAACTAAATGAGGGGTTCAGACAATTTTCTAGCACATTAAAACTCTTCCTAAAACCTAGCAGCAAAGTTTGACAGATGGACGACTGAGATGAGGTCTCGAAGCCCACGTGGAAGGCTTGGTTGCACTGTCAACTTGCAGCTAAGACATACCTTTATTACCAAAGTCAACCAAGGACATAAAATAACTCTCGACCATAACATAAAACAACCATTGTCACAACCATGTAAACCAACACATATTATTGTATTAACGATGCAACCCTTGGTTTAATATTGAGCCTTTATTTATATAAAAAGGACTTTTACAACCTCATACCATCGCACCTTAGGACTAAGTCCTTACACCTTCATACCATGAACTTAGGCTCAGGGTAAGGCACTTGGCCTCTAACCCTTAAGTAAATACCTTATTGCATTACGGATGGGATCAAGACTAGGGTATAGTCTCCCAACCTTAAGGCTACTAGATCCATAGTAAGACTAATGAATTAAACGCAAGGAAACTTAAAAAAAAAAACATCTTTTGGGCATAGTTGAACGCAGTGATTGAATGGCCTTTACCTCAGTTGACGAAACGTGGCATAGCAAGTAAAGAAAGAAATTATCAACCAACATAAACATCATTAAATTAACACATTATAAATTGCTGGCCAAGAATTTTATAAATCACTGTTTAGTATTTTGCATGTAAAATTTTCAAATTTTTCAAATTTTGGTGTTACAAACATGCCCTTCATCAACATTGTATTTGGCACACCAATCTTTAAATATCATCATCATATCATTGAAGTTGAGACATCTTCAACAACTTCAGCAATGACAACATCATATCCATCTCATTCCAAAACCTCATATCCCCGATCATGTCTACACCACCTTTTCGATGTGTATCATTAACATACATACATAACCTTATGGGCATCATCCAACTTTATCATCAACAATGCCCTAACTAATTTGCCACATCCTCCATCCTAGATAACTTTATTAGTTTTAGTTTCACCTTTTTGTCATTTCAACCTCCAATTATAACAATCTTTCTACATATTATTACACCATTTTGGATCAATTGCTAGTAATAGTATCTTTGTGAGATATTCAATGGAGTGAGTATTTTTTATGTCTTTGAATAGAATTTGATCGCTCTAAGAGCCATGATAAAGTAATTTCAAAATATTTTAAATAAAAATCTGCACAATAAAATTTAAATATTATTATTTTATTATAAAAAGAATAAACTAATTTAAAATAAATGTGGTCACTTTGTTTTAAGCAACGAAATACGCACTAAAATTATGCTCTCAGAAATATACCCATAACGAGACATTACATTAATGTAAAATGGATAAGTATTATAAAATAAAATAAAATATTTAGTTTTACGCTGAAAAAAATAAAAGGGTGCAGGCGCCCATCTTAAACCAAAACCAAGTAATCCGAGGCATGCAATATGGCGTGGAGGACAACGATCGCAGAACCGACCACGATTGCGACGACAATAATCTCCTTAAACCCGGTCAGTAGGAGCACCGGGGTCGTGAGCGCACCCTGCAACCAGTTGAGGCGTGCCCTGTAGAACCCCACGAGCAACGGGCTCTGGAAGTAGTAGACGACGCACCAACTGAAGAGTGCCGCCAGGAGCAAGAGAAAAGAAAAGAGGATGCAGAGCACGGAGGACAGTAGAACCATGGCCAACACTGCCCCCGGTGATCCGAAGATCCGGTTCAGGAACATGGGCGGCTCTCTCACGTCAACGCAGCAGACAACGATCAGCGCAACGAAGAGCGTGCAGAGCACGCGGGACAGCTCCCGGAAGAGGGTGCAGAGCACCAGTAACAGCAAAACGATGGCGTAGTCCATCAAGAAGTAGCCGAGGTGCCCGCCACGGATATTCGGCAAGAGAAGCTGGAGCCGCTGTTGTTTTCCACAGATGGCGCTGTGAGAGCAGATCCGCCTATGTTATTAACCTATTAAAAAGGAAATTCTCCCGCGAAAGTTTTTTTTCCAATTATTTCTAAAAAACTTGTTACTTAAATATTCTAGAGAGAATTTGAGGATATATATCGTTTACCTTAGCCGACCACTTTCGTATTTTCGTCAGAGAAATTTTTTTGGTTTACTTCCAAAAAAAAATTGTTTGATATTCATTTTGAAGAAAAATAATCATAAATTTTATTTTGCTCATAGTTTTTTCAACATTCCAACAAAAATTGTTTGATATTCATTTTGAATAAAAAAAATCATAAAAGTTTTTTCAACATATATTTGAAATTTTTACACCATTCCAAAACAAAAAACTATAGTTATTGATTTTCTTGACTTCTACTTTAACTACAACGAACCTCACCATAAATTTTATTTTGCTCACAGCTTTTTCAACATATATTCGAAATTTTTACATCATTCCAAAACAAAAAACAAAAAAACTATAGTTATTGATTTTCTTGACGTCTACTTTAACTACAACGAACCTCACCATGAAGAACTAAAAGAGAACTAAAAGATTCTGAACTTATCCTTTCTAATATAACTGCCATGGCAAAAACTACAAGATCAACAACATTCCAGAAACTTTAATTTAAAGAAACAGAACCTTTTATTGAAATCTTTTCCTCTGGCACCTTTTGAAAATATAAAATATTAAAATCACAATTTATTGCCAATTTTGACAACCTGTCAATTCCATATTTCTTAACAAATAAAAGAACCCCAAAATCCAAAAAATTCTGCTCCCAAAATCCAAGAAATTCTGCTCTTGGGTTACTCTCAACATCACGTCCTATCCACAAACAAAGTTTTAAAAATAATTGATTTTTTTAAAATATTTAAAAATTTAAATGGTATACATTTTATAATCTTATTTCTGAATTCTAATTAATTTTACTAGTATAATATATTGAATTTTGTATTATTAGGTTTTTTTTTAATTACTTTATGATCTAATATTAACGATAAGCTTTTCTATTTACTAGTAATTGTTTCAAAAAAAAGGAAAAAAATAAAAATAAAATAGATGTGACAATGTTGTTAATTATCATTAGTACAATTTTGATCAAAATATCAACAATAAAATAATATTGACAAAATCCAATATGAGAATTACTAATTGTTAAAAATATTAATATATTAAAAATAACAATTTTGTAATTTCTTTCATTTTAAGAATATGAAAAGTTCCAAAATCCAACATGAAAATCACTTAATTGTTAAAAATATTCATATAAGGAACAATTTTGTAATCACTTAATTGTTAAAAGTATTCATATAAGGAACAATTTTGTAATTTATTTCATTATAAGAATCTGAAAAGTTTCCAAAGTTTTTTTTCAAAGAATAAATAAAAAAATTCATAATGCATGCATATTTTTCAAGTAATGCAGGCCTATTTTTTCAATTTTATAATGTATTTCTATGTCTTCTACACATGTGAGCACTTCCAAGAGATTCAAGAGTAATCTATCTACATTTTTCGGTTTTATATTTTCATGGTAGTTGATTACCATGGGGTAAAACAATGATTTCCAAAACATTTAAATGGGAAAACTTAATATATTAAAAAAATCTATATGCCTTAAATTTGAGCTATTTATTTCCAAGGTCAAAGAAAAGGGTGTGCGAAAAAAAGTAAGACTAAGTTATAATTAAAAAATATAAGGATGATAAAGTGATGATGAAGCTAAGGAAAATAGATTCCAACAATATCAAGTTTTTAGAAAACTTTAAAAATAAAATAGGAGACAATGTGTATAATAAAATTGACGTTGAGAGAGACTAATCTATATGTTTTTAATTAATCTATATGTTTTTAATTGGATTATTCTTAAAGAAATGTGTTGGGAACATTGTGCAGGACGCAACCATGTAGTGTACACAATTTGCAAAATGTTCAAAACAACACCAACTAATAGAATTTTAAATAAGTTTTCAATCATTATTTGTTTAGACTTACAAGCAATGTGAAATGCAACCAATCACAATTCTTAATATTTTGGGCATTGCAATATTTCAATGGATAATGGATTATGGGCTAATACAAAGAATTTGCATCTTCCATGTTAAAGATGGAGTAAATTTAAAGTTTATGCAAGTTCAAATGAATGTCATATGTTTTCAATACTATGATGATATTATACATACTTAAAATGTACGCCAAGTCCTACATCATGTTTGATTTTTGTAGTAAATATTGGGCCCAAACATTCAATATAGTTATTTATTAGATTCTTGAAATCTAAATCTAAATGTTGAATTGTTAAAGTATTGTAACTTCGAAAGATATTCCAGATGCATTGATTGTATTCCTCCATCAAAAGATGATTTTGGTCATGTAAGAGCTATTGAAAGAACCAATGTAAACCTTCGGATGTAAGTCCGGTCAATAGTACCCAAGAGTCATTATAATAAATGTTATTTTTGTTTTCTTGCTAGACAAGTTGGCCTTGTTAGGTCCTAGGTCAAGTCAAGTGAAGAATATAAATAGGGAGGCGCTCCCCTTCATTTGTACAAACTCACTCAAGCAAGTTTGCAAGAGAGAGAAGAACAAGTGCGCCAGAAATAAGAGAGAAGCAATTTTCTTGGTTTTACACTGTTCTGGTTGACTTCTATACTAAGGAATTTTTGTGGGGTTTTCTCCCTTGTGGTTTCCCCAAGGAAAATCTTTGTGTTCTTGTGTTTCTGAGCTTGTCGTTCTTTCAGTGATCCTACTAGTGAAAAATTGTCTTAAGATATCATCTAAGCAATTAAGAAAACTTAACATGGTATCATAGCCACCCTGAAAGGAAACAATGCACAACTAGGGTTTGTTACTCTGAACAAATCCCTCGATAGATCAACTAGTAAGATGAATTTGAATTTCTCATTCTCTTAAGATGACAAAGAATACCAAGCTAGATAAGAATCTTGAAAGTGCTGAAAACTTTAGAGCATGGAAGTATTAGATCATGCTCATTCTAGAAGAAAATGCTCTAAAAGGATTTATAGAGGAGGAAGCTGTAGAACCATAAGAAGTTGAAGCTAAGTTGAAATATAAGAGATAACTTGATCCCTCAAGTATCCTCAAGGGAGACACCAAAATAAATCTTTGATGCTTTATCTGACCTATTTGAAGGAATAAACATCAATAGAAAGATGACCTTAAGGAATCACCTCAAAAGTGTAAGGGCTCAAAAGTCTGAGACCATGCAATCTTCTTTTACAAGAGTAGCTAAAATCAAGGAACATTTGGAAGCATTGGTAACATGGTTGAAGAAGAATAAGTTGTAATGACCACCTTGAATGGTCTTCCAAGACTCTTGGGAATCATTTATCCAAGGAATTTGTTCAAGAAGGAAAATAACCAAGTTCTGACAGTTATGGGAAGAATGTGTTGAAAAAGAAGAAAGAATACAATCCATAGAAGAAAAGATAAATGAAAATGAGGATTAAGCCTTGAAAGCCCATAACAAAGGCAAGAACAAGAGAAAGAGTTATGAACACCCTCCTAGAAAGACTCAAGGATTTAAGAATTCCAAGAAAGACTTCTCAAATTATGAATGCTTCACTTGTCATAAGATGGGACACATTGCTATAAACTGTCCCATGAAAGAAGAAAGAGTAAAAAAGATGAAAATATTTCAGGTCCATGCCGCTTAAGAAAATGATCAAGAGGATGAAGATAAAGCTAAGAAGGACGAAGACTCTAGTGAAGAATATGTCCTGATCTCTGCACTCACAAGTTCAGTCTCACTAGGATATGACACCTGGATAGTGGATAGTGGTACTTCCAAGCACATGATAGGTTACAAGAACTCACTCTCATGTCTTGTAGAAAAGGAATCCCCACACAAATTAATGCTTGGAGATGAATTCCAATACCCCATCAAAGGAATGGGAGAATCATCCTATAAGTTGGACTCTGGGAATTCCATGAAGATGAAGGATGTCCTGTATGTCCCAGGACTAAAGAAGAACCTTCTTTCTATCTTAGCCTTAGATAAGAAAGGCTTCATAGTTTCTTTTGCGGATGGAGAAGTTCTCATGTGGAAAAAAGGAAAAGCCATAAATGATGCAGTAGTAATTAAATTTGACGAAGGATGACTCTACAGATTAAAGGGATCTTATAAAATATCCACTCAGATATATGCGGGCCAATGCAAACCACTTAATTAAGTGGGTATGTTTACTATGCTTCCTTTATTGAGGATTATTCTCGCAATACTTGGATATACTTCTTGAAAAATAAGGATGAAGTGTTGGAAAGGTTTAAATATTTTAAGGCCCTGGTAGAAATCCTCTATGAAAAGAAGATCAAGATATTGAGGTTAGATAATGGAGGGGAGTTCACATCAAGTGAATTCAGTGAGTACTGCAAAGAAGCTGGGATGAAGAGGGAGCTCACCATTCCCTATAATCCACAACAAAATGGTGTGGAAGAAAGAAAGAATGTATCTATTATGGAAGCTGTGAAATCTATGATACATGATCAAGATCTACCAATGTACCTATGGGAAGAAGAAACCAGAACAACAATATATGTACATAATAGAATCTTTGATGGTGCCCTTGGGAACAAGAATCCAGAAGAGATGTTTACCGAAGAAAATCCTAAAGTAAGTCACCTAAATATATTTGGTTGTCTGGTATACATACACACACTACAGCAAAACCATGTGATTAGCGTCCCTTTTAGCTTCCTTTTTAGCGTCCACTATCACTTTTAGTGTATTTTTCATCATTTTCTGGACATAGTGGATGATTTTCCATGGGATGGCACTTTTAATGGCGTTATTTGTGTCAATTTTAAAATTTGGTGCTATTTTGGATGCTAATTAGCGTCCTAATTAGAATCCCAATTAGCGTCCCAAGTAACGCCCCAATTATCATCCCAATTATAATCCCAATTAGCATCCCAAGTTAAAAATTGGTGCTATTTTGGATAGATCATTACCATCGCAATTATCATCCCAATTAGTATCCAAAGTTTTGTCCCACGTAGCATCCCAATTAGTATCCCAATTAGAGTCCCAATTTAAAAGTTGGCGCTATTTTGGACAATAATTAGCATCCTAATTAACGTCCGAATTTATAGTACTAATTAGCATCACAGTTAGCATCCCAATTAGTATCCCGCTTAATGTCCCAATCATTCTCCAAAAAATCATCCCATATAACACCCAGAATACCCTCCAAAAAAATGTTCAGAATAGCACTAGGAATTGCACAAGGTTTAGAGCTAGGAATTGTGCTTGGAAAACATCCGACATAACGTCAGATTTATCAATTTCAATGTCAGTGATCAATGTCAGTGTCAATGATCATGATTCATTTGATAGTACTTTTGGATCTTTATTTATCGTAGTGGCACCTAAATGATCGTAATCATGGCATTTTGGATATTGATTAATCCTAATGAGGGGTAAATTACCTTAATGTCACCTAAATTTCTCTAATGGAATTTGAGTGTCCACAACAACATTTTATACACCTGCTACAACAAAACCTAGTGATTAACGTCTATTTTTGCTTCCTTTTTTGCGTCTAGACCATCTAATATCAATATATTTTTCTTCATTTTTTTTGGACAAAATGGTGCAATTTCATGGGTTGGTGTTATTTTTAGCATTTTTTGCGTCCTTTTTCTAAATATGTTGCAAATTATGGCATAATTTGTTCTAGATTTGGAACCTTGTTATGCACCACGTTTTGCGCTAGGTTGTGTGCTTAGTTTTGCACCCAGTTTTGCGCCTAGTTTGTACATCTACTCTTGTTGAGACCCCTTTTATGTCCATGTTTGTCTCCACTTTTACGCCCATGTTTTCATACACTTTTGAATCCTTTTTTACATCTTCTTTTGCATCCAATTCTAGTTCTTTTTTTGCATCCCCTCGTGTGCCAAGTTTTGCACCAAGTTTACATCCCATTTTGAGTCTAGTTTTGCATCTAGTTTTGTTTCACCCAGTTTTGCATCAAATTTTTTTGTCCACTTTTTCACCCACATTTTCATCTCGTTTGAAACCCATTTTGCATCCATGTTTATGTATTTTTTTAATATACTATTGCATCCACTTTTATCACATCCCAATTCACACGAATTTTTGCGCCTACTTTTCCATCTTCTTTTGCTTCAATTTTTGCATCAACGTTTGCGTCTTTTTTGCATCCAAGTTTATATCAGTTATTGCATCCCTTTATGCATCCATTTTTGCATCGGATTTTGCGTTGGGTGTTACATCTAATTTTTCATATACTCTTGCACCTACTTTTGTTGCATCCAGTTTTACATCCATGGTTGCATCTACTTTTGCATCACTATTTTCATCATGTTTTTCTTCCATGATTGCTTCATTTTTTGCATCCACTTTTGCATACCCTTTTGCATCCACTTCTGGTGCACCCCATTATGTTCCCACTTTTGCACATACTTTTGTTGCATCCATGTTTGCATCATTTTTCGCATCCATGTTTTTATCCAGTTTTGTGCCAAGATGTTGAAGATGATAATGAGGATAATGATTATGATATTGAGGATGGATATGATGATGAGGATGATAATGTTGTTAATAATGAGGAGAACGATGACAATGATGATGATTATGGCAATGATGATGATGATGATGATGATGGTGATAATGACAATGATGACATTGATGATGATTATGATGGCAAGTAAATGGATGATGATGATGGTGACGATGACAATGACAATGATGATGAATACAATGAGAATGATGATGGTGATCATCTTAAAAAATAAAGTTGTTATTTCTCATGCATAAATCGTATGTGACTTCCATGAACATTTGCCACTAATCACATCTTTTGGATAGATGTTATTTCTTATGCCAAAGGCAGTGATGAATAATTGATGACAATGTCAATAATCATGATGATGATGATGATATCAAGGACAGTGGCAACACTGATGACATGAATGATGATTATGATGATGGTGATGAATATTGTGATAATCATGATGACAATGAAAATGATTACAATGATGATGATGATGATCATTATCATTTCCATCATCGTCATCATAAAACACACCATCACTAGTTTCCATTTTCATCTAGTTCATCATCGTCATCATAAAACACACCATCACTAGTTTCCATTTTCATCTAGTTCATCATCGTCATCATTTAAAGCATATGGGATATGGTTACCATTTAAAACATGCATAACAAGTGGGATATGGCTACAATTTTAAGCATGCATAACTTAAAACTATGTTTGAGCACATTTTAATCTTGGAGTTTGTAGTGAAACTAGGTTTATTTACCTATACCAACACTTTCTTATTAGGATCATCATCATCATCATTCGTGCCATTCTCTTTGTCATCATCATTGTCATTGTCATCATTACTGTCATCATCATCATCATTGCCATATAATCACATCATTGTCAACTTCATCATCATTTCCATCATCTTCATCATCATTATCTATATCATCATTCATCTCATCATCATCGTCATCATCTTCATCATTGTCATTGTCATCATCAAAAACAACATTTTCATCATCATCATCATCATATAATCACATCATTGTGAATTTAATTATCATCAAATCAATTACATTTATTATGTCCACTTTAGCACCTCAAACGAATTCGTTTATATCTGCATATGCTAGGTTGTCTATGTGCAAAACTAGGTGGATTATATCAGTATGATTTTAAAGCAGATGCAAATTGCATCGACTTTAGCATCCCAAATAAATTACATTTAAATTCTATTTGTGCTAGATTGTCTAGGTGCAAAACTAGGCACATTATATAGAGATTTTGCTAAAGTGGAAAACATATGATTTAATGAAGAAAGATGGCAACAAAATAAAAAAATCAGGTTTCCTCGAGTTGGCATCTTAGTTTTCATTTCCTATTATATAGTTAATAAAAAGTATTTTGTTTTGGAGGGTAGTTGTGAATCAAATAATCTAATTGGAATCCCATTTGAAGATCTATATGAATACTACACGGATTATATATATGTTTAAGTGAATCATATTTGTTTTAAAGGTGAGATTATACATAAACTAATCAAAGATTTTTTCTATAGTGTAGTTTACATTTTTGTTAATCGATTCCTTCAACTGCACAAGTTATATTTGTGTGCACATACGTATGAAAACTTCTACAATATACATATATAACTTTTTTTAATTCTCAACCAATAAATTCATATCACTTCTAACCATTATCAACCAATAGATGAAACTAACCACAATAACTATTATCCAACTAACTCTTGTTATTTTTAGCCACCAAGTCATATTAACTTACAAACATTTTAAGGGAATTGCACTAGGTAATGAGTATAGAGGAAATAATCAACACATTAATTTAGATTATGAGTTCTAAAAATAGTAATTGAATGATTATTGCAGCCAAATAATAATGAGTCATTTTAAAATGGGACATAAAAACCATGATTATTTAAATATGAATTACATATCCGATTGTAAATTTAGAAGTCTTCATTTATGTTATAATATGCATCTAGGTCTTCCAATGTTTCATTGTCAATGTTCATATGTTCTTGGGCTATGTATTTAGATACATATCAAAGTAATTGGTGGTTTTCATCACCCATGACATGGGTCAAGGTCTAAATTCAAAGTTAAATTTCATAGCAATTTTCTCTATAGTTCAAGTGCCATGTGTTGTAACCTGGGTCCCCATTGAAGGGTATGCATAGGGAACCTTTATCTCACATGTGAGATATGGTCACCATTTAAAAGAGAAGAAAACTAGGTATGGTTCTTAAGGTCTATGCCATAGTTTAAACAAATAGTTAATGTCTTAGGCCATATCATTTTCCTTTAGATCTTATAGCCAATGTGTGGATCTTTAAACAACCACATAGGCCTTACCGAGGGAATATTTGGGCAATGAGTGGGATATGGTGTCTAATTTGAGGTTAAGAACATTAAGGATGGTTCTTGATGTTCAATTCATGTTCCAATGTGAAAACCTATGGTTTTAGTCAATGAGTCATGCCATTGGGGCTCATGGGATGTATATTGGGTCCTAGGCCACCACATGGGCTCCATGAAGGGAAAATTTGGCATGTATTCCCTTCTAGCCTTCCAATTGACTAGTGGGGATCTATTAGTTCCAATTGTAATAAAATATCACGTAACATTGAAAGATCATGTTCTTCTTTTGTTGATTATCAATTTTGAGAAACTCATTTTAACATTCTTTTTCCTTTGCATAATAATATTGTCTCAAGTAACTATTTGGTTGGGGATGCGGATTGTTTCCCCCTTAAAGGGTTTAACCACGTAAAAACCTAGTGTGTTGATATGTGATATGCTTGTATGAGTGGATGCTCAATATGTTCAATCTTTGGAAATATCATGTATTAGTCAAATAAAAGGTTTATCTATTTTCTAAAAAATACCAACATTTGGATCTTAGAGACGAGGCTTGAGTTAGGGATGTTGATTCAAAATCATATGTAGTTGATGTGCTCTTTGGATTGGTTATCTCCAATTACATATGGTAACGATAACATCGCTCTAGATTGTAGTTGTATTGAAAAAAATGAAGCTAGTATACCTATGAAGGAAAGAGTTATAGTTTTGAGAAAGATGACTAAAATTATGGTTACTATTATGTGTTAAAATTTCACATTCCCTTATTGAGCAAAACCCTAGTTTCAGAATTTGACCTAAAACATGATCCCTTGTCCATGGAGCCAGAGGAGAGGGATACCTTAGTACTATCCCGATGTCTTGAATCCAACGGATTCGATGGTTTGTTGATCTAAGCCACGATCATCATTCTATGCCACGTTGAAGCCCACCTCCTATAGGATTTTAGGGACACCTATTGAATCCATACTTGGGGCAAAGAATTCCAACGATGAATCAAAAAATAGGTTTCAGTGGGTCATGCAAACATGTTTAGGAATATTCCATGTGGGAATTCTAGCCACAAGTTCTCGGTCAAGGAATTTTCAAAGTTGACACCTATGTGCAAAAATTTCACATTCCCTTATTAAGAAAAACCCTAGTTTCCAAAATTGACCTGAAACAAGATTCGTTGTCTATGGATCCAAAGGAGAGGGCCACCTCTAGCACTATCATGATTTCATGAATCCAATGTAGTCGATGGTTTATTGATCTGAGCCACAATCATTATTCTATGGAACATTGAATCTCACCTCCTACAGGGTTTCAGGGACACCTGTTGAATCCCTACCCTGGGCATAGAATTCCAACCGTGCATCAAAACTGGGTTTCGGTGGGTCATACTGTTGATGTATTTGTAACTTCGAAATGTATTCATCTATGTATTGTATGTATTGTAACTCGATGTTTATTCCGGGATGTATCTATAATGTAATTGAGTAATGTTTTCATGCCTCGATGTTTCGATCGGGAGAATCAATAATGTAAACAAGTCATGTCAAGTCATAGTGGGTAACCCTCTGATTGTCTAAGGGTTAAAGCCCCACAGTTTCGGGGCACTAGGGTTATTAGACTCTCCTAGTAGAGGTCGGCCCTGGTAGGGTTTTAGTCATGTGGGGATTAGTATAAATAGAGAACTGAAGTCTCTATTTAACACACAACTCATCCACACTCAAGTATAGTGCATAGTTGAGGAAGGAGAAGACACTGGGGCTAGATAAGAAGAAGATTACTGCTGTCGGGAGATCACTTACTGTTTTGGGGCTTTTACTATTTTGGTGCTGATTCTATCTCTAAGGAAGTTGCGGGTTTTTCTCCTTTATGGTTTCCATGAGGAAAAACACTGTGTTCATTGTCTCTTGTGTTTGATTGTTTTACTTGTTATTCTCTCCGTTAAAGATCCTAATAATGCTAGCTTAATGTTGAAAAACTAACATGGTATCAGAGCTAACCTGAGAAGAAGACACTATGCAGTTTTGAAAACTAGGGCTTCCTAGTTTATGGATCTTCCTCCACAGATTTTCAGCAAAAGTAAGGTGGAATAACTCTCCTCCTTAGGGCGCATCTTTCAGTCAAAGCAGAATCCAATTCTGAGGTTTTTCAGTTTTGGACCCGACACTACTGCCAAAAATTAGGGCTTTTCACAAAAGAGGAATTTTTCAGTGAGCCCAGGCCTGGATTGATCTCCTTCCCAAAATCAAATTTAGGGACAAATTTCAAGGCATTTGGGTGGACAGAACTCTGTAAAAGAAAAACCCTAATCTGCTCCTGAACTAGCTCTACAGGATTTCAGCTCAAGTTTTAGATCCGACATCTTGACCTGGTAAGATCTAAGATATTTTGTATTTCCATTTGAGATTCTCAGTTTAATATGTCTTATCATACCAATCTTGATGAAAATCTTGAGGGAGATGACAACTTCCAAGCCTAGAAACATAGGATCTCCCTGGTCCTGGAAGAGAATGAATTAGACTCCTACATTCATGAGGAGGTTCCAGTTCCAGAGGGAGATGAGGCAAAGGCCTTACATAAGAAGAAGATGGTTATGGCAAAGAGGATCATTGTTTTTTCTATCAAGTATCACCTTATCCCATAGGTGTCCTCTCTCAAGACACCTAAAGCTATGCTTGATGCCCTAACCAAATTGTTTGAAGGGAAGACATAAACCAGAAGATGACTCTGAGGAATCAACTGAAGAATGTGAAGATTCAAAATGTAGAGACTATCCAGTCCTACTTCATAAGGGTTTCTCATATCAAGGAACAATTAGAAGCTGTTGATGAAGAAGTGGAAAATGCAGAGATTGTGATGACTACTTTGAATGGCCTTCCTAGGTCACGGGATTCTTTCATCCAAGGAATCTGTGCTAGAAAGAAGTTAGTCAAATTTAGTAGACTATGGGGAGAATTCTCTCAAGAATAAGCTCGGATAGCAGCTCGAGAAGAGAAGATGGGAAGTGAATATCAAGCTCTCACAGTTCACTCCAAGAGAGGCAGAAGAAAAACTCATCACTTAAAAGGTAAGAATTCTCATCATAGAGATAATAATAGAAAGGACCTATCTAGAATAAGATGTTATACATGTGATGAGATAGGGCACTTTGCAAAAGACTATCCTAAGAACAAGAACCACTCTCATAAGAATAAGGGGAACAAAAGAAGACATCATGCTCATGCTGTAGAGGATGATGAACCATCCAAGAAGAGATCCAGATATGAAAGTGAAGATTCTTCAAGCGAGGATGAATATGTTCTGATCTCTGCTCAGACAGGTAACATTACTCATGGTAGTGATGATTGGCTTATAGACAGTGGGGCTTCCAAACATATGAGTGGATTCAAGGAATCCTTTGTAAGACTGTCAGAACATGAATGACCTCACAAGGTGAAGCTAGGAGATGACTACCAATATCCAATAAAAGGTAGTGGGGAATCTTCATATAAACTAGACTCTGGTAAGTCTATAACAATGAAAGAAGTATTGTTTGTGCTAGGACTCAAGAAGAACCTTCTCTCCATATCAGCATTGGATGCAAAAGGAATGAGGGTTGCATTCATAGATGGTCAAGACATCATGTGGCCAAGAGGTAAGACTATCAATAATGGAATGGTGATTGGAGAATAAGAAGGAGGATTGTACAAATTGAAGGGCCATCTAGAACAAGCCTTGTTCCATGACACAGTAGAGCCAAATGAGCTTTGGCATAGAAGGCTTGCACATGTGCATTACAGAGAACTACCTATTGCAAGCAAAGTTGTTGAAGGTCTTCCAGAATTCTAAACAAAACATGATGGGATCTGCAAAGGATGTGCGAAAGGAAAGAATACAAAGAAGACATTTCCCATCAGGGAAAGCAAAGCCAAAGGCATACTAGAAATCATCCACTCCGATGTATGCGGTTCGATGTCATCAAACTCACTAAGCGGGTATGCATACTATGTTTCTTTTATTGATGATTTTTCTAGGAAGACATGGGTTTACTTCGTGAAGAACAAAGACAAAGTATTCATCAAATTCAAGGAATTCAAAGCCTTGATCGAGAACCACACTGAAAAGAAGATCAAGACTTTTCGATTAGATAATGGCGGAGAATTCACTTCAAATGAATTCAAAGAGCTATGCAAAGAATCAGGGATTAAGAGGGAGTTGTCCACTCCTTATAATCCACAATAGAATGGGATTGTAGAACGGAAGAATAGAGCCATCATGGAAGCTGCAAAAGCCGTGCTTCATGATCAAGATCTTCCTATGCATCTTTGGGCAGAGCTGCCAGAACAACGGTGTATGTACAGAACCATACTCCACATAGAGTACTCAAGAACAAAACTCTTAAAGAAGTCTTGTTTGGAAAGAAACCAGAAGTCAGCCATCTCAGAATATTCAGCTATCCTATGTACATACACATTCCAAAAGAGAAGAGAACAAAATTAGATCCTTCAGGAAAGAAGGGCATATTTGTGGGATACTTTGAAAGCTCAAAGGCTTACAAAATATATTTTCCATGGTACAAGAATATTGACATCAGCAAGGATGTGACATTTGATGAAGACACAGCTTACAACAAATCCAGAAAGAGACCTACTAAAGAACTTGAAGAAGTAGAAGCATAAGCACCCAGAATTCATGATACAACCATGAATGCAGAACCTCAAGAAGAATATCGAGATTTCGAAGAACCACAAAGACCTGTAGATCCACCTCTAGAGAAGAATCCTCATAAGAGGAAACTTGCTTGGGTACGTGAACTTATCCAAGGTGCAGAAAGATATGGGGCTCCAGAAGAGAATCACAGAGAAAGAAAGAGGACCAGATCCTGCTCCGGGTATGTAGCTTTACTATGTGATTTCATTGATAAAGAACGTTCCAGTTATGAAGAAGCGACAGAAGGAAAAGAATGGAAGGATTCTATGATCGAAGAATATCAATTGATCATGAAGAATGATGTTTGGGATATTGTCCCAAGACCATAAGGGAAGTCAGTTTTAACTTCCAAATGGATCTACAAGATCAAGCATGCTGCATATGGTAGCATTGAAAAATATAAGGCAAGATTTGTAGCTCAGGGTTTCTCTCAGAAAGAAGGAATCGACTATGAAGAAACCTTTGCACCTATAGCCAGATACACTTCCATCAAATCAGTACTTGCTCTGGCTGCAGTGATGAAATGGAAGATACACCAGATGGATGTCAAGACTGCTTTCTTGAATGGTGTAGTGGAAGAGGAAGTGTATGTAGAAGAACCACTCAGATTTGAGACACATGATAGGGAGTCTCATGTGTGTATATTGAAGAAATCCATGTATGGTTTGAAACAGGCACCCAGGACCTGGTACGACAGAATTGACAGCTTTCTATCTAGTTTGGGATTTACCAAGAGTAAAGCAGATTCCAACCTCTACTATAAGGTTGAGGATAGCAACCCAGTGATGCTTCTACTATATGTAGATGATCTATTTGTGACAGGTACAGATGGGTTGATTGCTGATATGAAGAGAAAGCTTGTTACTGAGTTCGAAATGAAGGACTTGGGTATGATGCATTGCTTTCTAGGTATGGAGGTGTGGCAGAGTACAGATGGAATATTCCTTGGACAAGGGAAGTATGTAGTAGAAATACTGAAGAGGTTTGGGATGATGGACTGTAAGGCTATGGCCACACCTATGGCATCGAACCTGAAGCTATTGAGTGATGCTTCATCAGAGTCGGTTGATGCTACGATGTATCGTCAGATGATTGGGTCTTTGATGTACTTGACGAACACAAGGCCAAACATTTTCTTTACTGTGAAAACCTTGAGCTAGTTCTTGATAGATCCAAGAAATGTTCACTTGATTGCTGCAAAGCATATTCTGAGGTACCTAAGGGGTACAGTTGATTATGGGCTCAAGTACGATGTGAATCAGAAGATTAACTTGGAGGGTTATGTTGACTCATATTGGGCAGGCAGTGCCATCGATAGGAAGAGCACTTCAGGGTGTTGCTTCAGTATGGGATCATGTGTGATCTCTTGGTTTAGCAGGAAGCAATCCTGTGTGGCACTAAGTATAGCTGAAGCAGAGTATGTCATAGCTTGTTCAGCTAGTTGTGAGGTAGTATGGTTGCGGAAGCTACTGTCTGATATATTTGATGT
This sequence comes from Pseudotsuga menziesii, assembly GCA_001517045.1. Taxonomy (NCBI): domain Eukaryota; kingdom Viridiplantae; phylum Streptophyta; class Pinopsida; order Pinales; family Pinaceae; genus Pseudotsuga; species Pseudotsuga menziesii. The sequence continues at coordinate 7,362 of LPNX010721296.1, read as the reverse complement.
CTAGTTGGATGCTACTTGTATACATTATGACAACCAGAGTTGCGTGAAGTTGTCAAAGAATCCAGTGTTCCATGACAAGTTGAAGCATATCGAGATCAAGTATCACTATATCAGGGATATGGTGTAGAGGGGAGTAGTTAAGCTCTAGTATGTTGGATCGGAGGAACATATAGCAAATGTATTGACAAAGCCATTGGCTAGGGTCAAGTTCAAGTACTTCAGGGAGAATCTTGGTGTTCTCTAGATCGAGATTTCCTCCAAGGGAAAGTGATGAGTCCCATAGCCATTCTGACATGGTGAGAGGATTGGTTCCTTCCATGGTCAAATGTAAGGGCTGAGCCATTCTGTCATGGTGAGAGGATTGGTTCCTTCCATGTCAGATATGAGTGCTGAGATCCATAGCCATTCTGATGAGTAGGTCAGATGTTAAGGCTGAGCCATTCTTTCATGGTGAGAGGATTGCTTCCTTCCATCTCAGATATGAGTGCTGGCCATTCTGTCGAGTAGGAAAGATGTAAGGGAAATTGCCATTCTTTGAATGGAGTTTCCTAGTGAGGTACCTGAAACACTCAGTCTAGGACTAAGTAGCCATTCTGATGTGATAGAGGGATGTGTTCCCACTTGATCAGATGTAAGGGCTAAACCATTATGTCATGGATAAAGGATTAAGTTCCTTCCATGTCAGATGTGAGTGTTGGCCATTCCGACAAGTAGGTCGGATGTAAGGGAAACTGCCATTCTCTAGGAGAATGGAGGCACCTGGTCAGTTACCAGGTAGGTCAGTCGAGTAGGACTGGGGGCCATTCTAATATGACTATAGGATTGGTTCCTACAAGATCAGATGTGATTGCAAGCACTTCCATCACTGTGAACAGGATGTGTTCCCGCCTGGATGGATGTAAGTGCAAAGCCCTTCCATCACTATGAGCAGGATGTGTTCCTGCCTGGATGGATGTAAATGCAGAAATATTTCATCATTGTGAGCAGGATGTGTTCCAGCCTGGATGAGAGTCTTTCATCATTGTGAGCAGGATGTGGTTCCGGCCTGGGTGGAAGAACAGAGTTCTTCCATCATTGTGAGTAGGATGTGGTTCCTGCCTAGATGAAAGTGAGGAAATCTTTCATCATTGTGAGCAGGATGTGGTTCCAGCCTAGGTGGAAGAACAAAGTTCTTCCATCATTGTGAGTAGGATGCAGTAACTGCCTGGATGAAAGTGAGTACTGTGCCTTTCCTATGAGTAGGTTAGATGTAAGTGATGAAGCCTTTTCACAGATGTTAGTGATGTGATGTCCTATCATGCTAGTGAATGTGAGTGTTGGGCCTTTCTGATGTGATTATAGGATTGGTTCCTATATGATCAGATGTGAGTGCTGGGCATGCCTTTCTGACAAGTAGGTTAGATGTAAGTGCTAGGAAAAGACATACATGATGGCTAGGCCTACAACCAGCATGAAAAAGGGATGGCTCTGTAGAACTTCCTATGATGAGAAGAATCATGAGATAGCACCAACGATGATCCAGATCAAGTGATGATAGAGATCCAGTGATGATAGCCAATGATGATCTAGATTGAGTGATGATCGAGATCCAATGATGATAGCTAGTGATGATCCAGATCGAGTGATGATCGAGATCCAGTGATGATCCAGATCAAGTGATGATCGAGATCCAGTGATGATAGCCAATGATGATCCAGATCAAGTGATGATCGAGATCCAGTGATGATCCAGATCGAGTGATGATTGAGATCCAATGATGATGGTCCAGATCGAGTGATGATCCAGATCCAGTGATGATGTCCCATGATGATCTAGATTGAGGGATGATTCAGATTCAAAGATGAAGATGACTTGAAGACGAAGATGACTTAAAGACTCAGAAGACTTGAGATGCAGATGATGAGATGATCCAGTTGATACAGAGAAGAAGACAAGTGCTGAAAATTGTGTTGAAAGAATACCTTCCTAGTTAAGAGGGAGTGTTGATGTATTTGTAACTTCAGAATGTATTCATCTATGTATCCTATGTATTGTAACCTGATGTTTATTCCGGGATGTATCTATAATGTAATTGAGTCATGTTGTCATGCCCCAATGTTTCGATTGGGAGAATCAATAATGTAAACAAGTCATGTCAAGTCATAGTGGGTAACCCTCTGATTGTCTAAGGGTTAAAGTCCCCGCAGTTCCAGGGCACTAGGGTTATTAGACTCTCCTAGTAGAGGTCGGCCCTGGTAGGATTTTAGTCATGTCGGGATTAGTATAAATAGAGAATTGAAGTCTCTATTTAACACACAACTCATCCACACTCAAGTATAGCGCATAGTTGAGGAAGGAGAAGACACTGGGGCTAGATAAGAAGAAGATTACTATTGTCGGGAGATCACTTACTGTTTTGGGGATTTTATTGTTTTGGTGTTGATTATATCTCTGAGGAAGTTGTGGGGTTTTCTCCTTTATGGTTTCCCCGAGGAAAAACACTGTGTTCATTGTCTCTTGTGTTTGATTGCTGTACTTGTTATTCTCTCAGTTAAAGATCCTAATAATGCTAGGTTAATGTTGAAAAACTAACACATGCAAGCGTGTTTAGGCAGGTTCCATGTGGTAACTCTAGCCAAAATTTCATGATCGAGGAATTTGCAAAATTAACTCCTATGTTTTAAAATTTCACATTCCCTTACTTAGCAAAACCCTATTTTCCAAACTTGACCTAAACCATGATCCCTTGTCCATGGAGCCAAAGGAGAGTGTTAGCCCTGGTGCTATATCGATGTCCCGAATTCAACAGAGTTGACATTTTTTTGATCCAAGCCACGATCATCATTCTATGGAAGATTGAAGCTCATCTCCTATAGGGTTTCAGGGACACCTGTTGAATCCATACTCTAGGCATAGAATTCCAACTGTGCATATAAATGGGTTCTAGTTGGTCATGCAATTGTTTTTAGGTAAGTTCCATGTGGGAACTCTAGCCACAATTTCAGGGTCGAGGAATTTTCAAATTTGACCCCTATGTGCTAAAATTTCACATTCACTAATTGAGAAAACCCCTAGTTTCCAAAATTTACCTAAAACATGATCCCTTGTCCATGTATCTATTGGATAGGGCCACCCCTAGTGTCCTGAATCCCACAGAGTTGACGGTTCATCGATTCAATCCATGGTCATCATTTTATGGCACGTTGAAGCTCACCTCCTATAGGGTTTTAGGGACACCTGTTGAATCCCTACCTGAGGCATATAATTCCAAGCATGCATCAAAACTGGGTTTCAGTGTTTCATGCAAGCATGTTTTTGGAGATTCCATGTGGGAACTCTAGCCACAAGTTCATGGTCAAGGAATTTGTAAAGTTGACCCTTATTTGCTAAAATTTTGCATTCACTTACACAACAAAACCCTAGTTTCCAAAATTGACCTAAAATAGGATACCTTATTTGTGGATCCAGAGGAGAGGGATACCCTAGCACTATCTCAATGTCCTAAATCCAATGGATTTGATGGTTCATCGATTCGAGACATGGTCATCATTCTATGCCACATTGAATCCCACCTCCTATAGGCCTTTAGGGACACCTGTTGAATCCCTACCTGGGGCATAGAATTCCAAATGTGCATCAAAACTGGGTTCTAGTGGGTCATGCAAACATGTTTAGGTAGATTCCATGTGGGAATGCTACCCACAAGTTCACAGTCAAGGAATTTGTAAATTTGACCCCTATTTGCTAAAATTTCACATTCCCTTACTGAGAAAACCCTACTTTCCAAAATTGACCTAAAACATGATCCCTTGTCCATGGATCCAGAGGAGAGGGCCACCCTTAGAACTATCCTGATGTCCTAAATCCAACAGAGTCAATGGTTCGTCGATCCGAGCCACGGGTAGGGATTCAATGGGTGTCCCTGAAATCCTATAGGAGGTGACCTTCAATGTGCTTCTCTCTCTTCTGCAACCTTCTTTCATATTTGAATTCATTCATGCCTAAGGATCCTAAGCTTTATAAAATTAAATAGAGAAAATGCATTGTTATCAACAAAATTCACATTTCTTACTAATGTATTAGATCCATCACTTATTAAATATGTTCCACAAATGTATCAATTATATATACTATAAAATAGATATTTATGTTGAAAATTAAAGATCACCACTAGGATTGTAAGTGGACCCAAAAGAAAATCACCAAAAATTGTCCAACAACAAGAAGAATTCCAATATTGTCAATAATGGATGCTCTTGATGTAGTATGTCATGTGGACACTATTATTTTTTGTGTCATTTTACTATGTTAAAAATTACTCTCCATCATAGGCTACAATTTTAATGGTTCACTAACACAATAGGCTACTATACCTCACCTTTCATGGATCACTATCATGGATTTTCTACTAAGCCC
>LPNX010721290.1:108102-217853 GCA_001517045.1 Pseudotsuga menziesii | reverse complement strand
TTGTCATCCGTTTGGGTTGTCTCTTTTCTTGCCGCAGGCCGCCTTCGTGACCCATGTGATTCTCCCTGCACGTAATTTATGCGCATTATCCACTAACTTAAGACATCGACCATCAAAATTTTATAACCCTAGTGAAATATTCACAAAGAAATTGGCCTGGCTTCACGGGCGAAAACTTATGAAGAGAAACGGCTGTCGAGTGGGCTAATAATTAGGCATCGGATGGGTAAGTTTCGGGGAGCCGCAACGGCGGGCGAGCACGGGAAGAGAGGAAGTGGAAAACGAGCGTCGTAGGTGATCAGGCGGCGGAGGAAAGTGGATCGGCGGGCAGACTACTCCGCCACCCGCAACGGCGACTGGGATGCAAGCTACGGACAGGCGACGGAAGCTGCAAAGGCGGTAGTTCGGGCGTCGGGTGAAACTCAAGTCGGGGCCCGACTTTATCTCCCCAGCTGCAACGTCGGGGGAACAGGAACTCTGGGGCAAGCGATTCACAACTCGAATCGGGTGTCGGAGAGAAGTGGGTCGGGCGGAGACTTTGTTCTGAGGGCCGCAACGGCGGGTGGGATAAGACTCTTCTTCCTCCAAAAGAGGCCCGATCCAAAGAGAGAAAAACATCATAGCTAGAAAAAACTTGCATCTAAAAACCGTCTTTTCCCCTGTTCATGCAAAATTTTCAAACTTTGACGGGTACCAGGAAAATCGCACGACACAAGCTAACTTGGACAAACACTTAAAAAGTCGAGCAATCGACTTCAAACACAAGATAAGCTCCAAGACGCCAAACTTTCAACAGTAGGTTCGAGCAACTAATGACAAGGAGGGGTCCCTGAGTTTAAGTTAAAAGACTAAAATCGGGGAAACAGGTTGCGGTAGCAACAGAGGGAAGGAGAAGGAACTGAAAAGTATTCAGATTCAGAGGTTCCCTCTGATGAAGGGACCGAGGATGCCAGTCTTGCCTGGGCTGGGGTCTCATGAACCAAAGCGTTGGGATCTTTCTTAGAACCTGAAGAAGCAGGTTTTGGAGAAGATTGTTTAGCTGCCTCCAAGGAGCCAAGGGGACCAGGGATGCCCTGATCCGGGACATCCACAGCTTCAAATTCTTGTGCTTCATCTTCCTGGAGAACTTCAAAACTATTTTTGATTTTTGGCCATGGAGTATCTGCAAGAGGAGAATGATCTTGAGGAGAAACCTTGTGCTGAGACGCTTGAGGCTCCTTTCGTCGGGGAGGACGACGTCGATTAGAAACCTCTAGAACTCTATATCTTTAGAAGCTGGGAGATTTGCTGGTTTCTGTGGTTTTGCAAGCTTGGGGAAGCTTTTGGCGAAGTGGCCGTAAACATGACATAAGTTGCATTTGAAAGGGATCTGTTTGTAATCCAAATCTTGAATGTGGCTCCATTCTCCTAATGTGAGCTTTAGGGCCTTCATGAGCCCTTTTTCTAAATTCACCTCTATGCAGATATGGGCACATCTGTGCTGACCCCCTTTTATTTGTGTAGTATCTAGGTAGCGTCCTAGCTTATTACCAATGTCAATCAGAGTGCTTTTCCCCCAAAGATGAAGAGGGAGGTTAGGGAGTCTTACCCAGACTGGAGCGGCAGTGATCTCTACTTATGGGTTAAACCCCAGAGGCCATGGGGCTAAGAACAGACCTCTCAATCCCATGAAGAAAGGACCTGAACGAAAGACTAGGCTTCTTTCTTCTTTATTTGAAAACAAGAATACAAAAAACCCTTGTCCAGCTGCAAAGAGAGAGACATGTCCTTATAGAAGAGGGTTCCAATGTTCTGCGATCCAGAGCTCCACTGCCTTAGGGCTGGACCACAACGCTGTGAACTTACCAATGAGGGATTTCTCAGAGAGGATGAGAGCTTTCTGGCATGGATCCGTAGGAGATAGCTCCAGAGAAGGGATCTCGTCCATCTTTTTCACGAACTTGGATGAAGTGTGAGAAGCTGCCTGAGGAGCGGCAGCTTGAACAAGGGCGTTGAAGGCGGCCAGCTAGGCATGAGAGCCCATTTCCTGAGAGAACTCCACGATGAGAAGGGGCGGCCAAAGGGAACTCCACGCTGAGGCATGAGGAGGGACGACAGCCAATGATCCAGCCTGAACTCGGCTCTGCGTAGCAACCATCATCATCATCATTATGATTGCTAGTGAAGTCAAATATATTGTATAACTCAATATAAATGAGACGTATATTTTTGACATGTAAATTAAAATTGTAACAAAATTTATATAAAACTAAAATATTTAAAAAATCAATTATCAATTAATACATTTGAAGATTATGTCAATAGTTGATAATTTGGAGAGAGGGATTATGGTCTTCTCATTAGTAACATGCTTTGGGGGATGATTCAATCGATTGAGTTGCTTTTGAAAATGATTCAATCGTTGAGTTAACTCTTAAGGCTTATATAAAATCTTGTAGGGAAATTCCTGAGCACTTCCTTGCATTTTTCAGATAGTACCAAGTTCAAACCTGTTAGTGTCAATTACAACAATGGACCTGACATGGACATCAAGCGGAGCACACAACTGGGCAATGTAATATCCTAGTTTTTAACCCTAAATTCTAATATGTTAATCATGTCTTATTTGAATGATGAGGTTATGTGATGTGAGTCAAGCCATGTGACTTGTGTTAAATGACCTCGTGTGTAAATAATATAATTACATCATAAATATTTCTAGTGCAGAACTTAAGGCCGAGGTCAACTAGTGAATGCATATGAGTCCCCATTGTAGGATAGGATTGCGGTGTGGTTGTTATGTTTTCCATGGCATGTGCATGTAAAAGCATGAATAAAAGGAAATACATAATAATATATAATTCACCAAAAAGGTTGCTTGAGGAAGCAACTAAGGGTCGTGATAACATAAGATGGAAAGAGGACACATGGTGCATGGATGATTTGACTTGACACTTTATCCTTTCAAGTACAACCTTCCTTTCCCATGCTTCCTTACAAACATTTCCCATCAATCTTTGACTTGGGTTGTCCTTTGGTGGTTTCCCATACTTCTTGGTAAGGGTGCACTTGTCTTATGCAACTCTTGGGGGAAAAGCGTTATTTACCTCATTCATAGATTATTATTAAACTCTCCTCCATTCAAATTGGGAGCATTCTTCATTATCTTATTCAAATTCACCTCTTCTTCGTTATGAAGGGAATTTGTGTAAAAATTATTGTTGTTATGTTTGAAATCGTAAGAGAAACACGTGCACTTGTGGCTATTAAAATCATGTGGAGGCTGGGGGGAGGGGGCTTGTTACTGAGCATTGAAGAGGAAATGTGATGGTTTTGATGGAAAACATGTGGTTGGAATATCCACATCAACTAAAGAATTCACCATTGAATCTTGCAAACTTGTAGATTTCTCCTCCAAGTCATTTAAAGTACGAAACCAATGGTATTGGACTCTCTTTGCATGTAATAGAATGGAAGAAGATCCTCAAGGGATTGGGGAGGAGAGAAAGGGAATATATTCCTTGTGTTGTGAGGGAGAAGAGAGTGTCATGGTGCACTATTGGTTAGAAGATGGCATGGAGTGCTGAGAAGTGAGTAGATTGGCTTGTCATGAGAGAGGTGATTTGGGTTGAGTTTTCTTGGGTGTGGAATCCATAGTTGATTTCTATGGTTGGGCAGTGAATTGCCCTTGGCGCAATTGGTTTAGTAAACTAGCATTCATTACAAATGAGTATTCATAATCAACTTTGTGTGGAATGTTTGTTTCCATGTAATATGTTGTGCAATCCCATTAATTTAATTGTGTAATGAATGAGTTTGAAATATAAATGGTTTTTCCGTTACTATTTGGTTGTGCATGAATTTGATGTTATATTATTGTTATATGTAGAATTAGGCTAACATGGGTCGATTAAGGAAATGAATTTGCATGGAATGCCACAGTGACCAAGGTAGGCATTTGAGCACATGACAAATTGGTATCAAAGCCCAATTTTAAACACTAAACTAATATCGGTAGATAATGTGAATTTTATAATGGAATTTTTAATTGCATGCCAAATGTTTGACATAATGCCTCAATGAAAACATGTCAATTCTGTTAATTTGAATGCTCATAATGATGAACTAATGGTTTGTGTTTAAAGGGTTAATCAACCTTAACACATATGGGTAGGTTATAAAAGTGAATTCTATGAATTTACGAGATTCATGTTGCACCTGTTGGAGTTGGTATGTGGACCAATAGTAGATTAATGAAGGTTTAGACTTCAAAGTGCACAACATGTTCATGAATTTTTCGGGGGAGTAACCTTGAAAGAATCGGTAGATGGAAGTGGCAATGCTAATATTCATGAAAGAGATAGGGCTTATAGAATTCAAAGAGAAACTTGCATAAATTTGGGCCTTTTCCCCTTAAGCTTCACAGTGATTCAAAATAGGTTGATGGCTTTAAGTTAGAAAGGGGTCGAACTCTCAAAGTGTAAAAGAGGGTTGATTGCCCAAAGTTTTCAACTAGTTTAATGGGCTAATGCTCAAAGATGGCTAATTTCCATGGTTTAAAAGAGACCCAACATGTTTGTTGCAAAGGGTCAATGATCTTTAACTTGAAATGGCTTGATATTGAGGACACTGCACTTAAGATTCATGAAGTTTCTAAGGTGTATGAAGTTTAAGAATGGCCCATGGTCGTTGTTCAAAAAATGACCCATGGCCTTGGTTGGGTAGTGACCACAGAAAGAAGTCAAGGCTTCCTTCAAGGAATTATGATGTTTGAAAAAGTATCGATGTCACTCTTAAGTTTGAAGTGGGTTGATGGCCATAGTTCGAATTGAACCTAATGGAAATAGTTCCAAGTTTCCTTGATGAATATTTTTTTTGAAATGATCCAAAGAGACTTCCTTGTAGGTAGTCTAAATTTCCATAAGGGGCCACATATTTGAGTTGACCTGAAGAGTTGTAGTGTACCAAACCCCAAATCAAACCACCGGGGTTTGATGCACCATGATTCTAATAGGGAAAGGGATGATTCAAGTGAATGCACAATGGAATAAGGTTTATTTAATTCTAGGCCAACATGCCAATAAGCAAAATAAATAAAACAATCAACCATTAAAGGAAGACAAGACTTTCAATGTAATTTTTTCCCCCAATACACATGCGATGAAAAGCATTTGTAACTTGAATGAAACTAGATCTAAGTAACCTTTTCACATATCATTTAACCATCAACATCATGTTTATTGTAGCCATTAAATCACATAATAAAATCATATCTACATGTGCTATCGGAAATCACTTTTATGACACTAAATAATTATGATTTCCAATACCAAAGTAAACAAGATTTACTAAGCCAATTAATTAAGACTTATGGAACCAATCTATATCCATTTAATTATGTCTAATATCAGGTCCGAATCTTCCATCTAAGGTCATATGCTCATCCTAAAAACCATATCTATAGGTTGCCATAAAAAATTATCTACTAGCTACTAGAACACATCAATATATATGCTCTACAAGCTTCCAAATTAACTCTACTAATTCATCAATATAACATAAGAATGACATTAAATCTACAACCTAAAATAACCATTAGAGGAAATTTGGGGTCTAAAATGGGCCTTATAAGAAAACACGCCAACAATAAATTCCTGTGAGTTGGAATTCAAGAACCAATAGAATTTCAATAAAATGAGTCAACCATAATGGTTGAATTGACATATTTGTCATAAAAAAACTACTTTTTTTGTTTGTATTTTCAACATATCTCCCTGTGTTTTTACTCAAATTTCGAGTGGGAGAGCTCATCACCATGTTTTTCATGTTTTTCTTGTTTTTGGGGTAGCGGGGTCCGTCAAAAGTATGCAGTGTGGGTGCTCGTTGGATGTAGAATTTAATTACGTATCCAACGAGCTCTCCCGCTCGAAATTTGAGTAAAAATATAGAGAGATATGTCGAAAATAAAAACAAAAAGTAGTTTTTTTTTTATTCCTCCAAAATTAATAAAAATTATTTTATTATTTTCCTTAAGAGGCCCAATTTTTACCTCAAATTCCCTCTAATGAAAGATAAATCATCCTCCATAGGAACATATGCAATAATACACAAGAAAGTTTCGCTAGAGAATAATTATCTCTTAATAACACAACGAGCTTCAACAGGACAATGGTCCACCTAGTCTTAGAAACAGTCAAGCCAATCATACTTGAATAAGTCACCCTTGATTTGAGGCTGTGGATCCACATGCTAAGGAACTCTCAAAATCATATCTCAGTAAAACATACTTAGGCCACAACACGAGAAAACGCAATAATTTCCATCACAGGAAACTCAAGCCACACAACCTAAGAAAGAACAATACATTTTTGTCACTAAAACTCAAGCCATACAGCTTGAGAAAGCACAACACCTTCCCTCACCACTTACTTTCTCTGCATTTTCACTACCTAGTTCAATGGGATTCCCATTGCTACACAAGCCCTCGGGACACCACCATCCACTGCTGGGCTTCACGTGCAATACCAAAGCAGAGGCACGTAATGATCCTTGAGGTACTGTAGTGTCCAATAGAAAATATAACCAGTCTCCTCACTTGAATAAATAAATGTTCAATCAACATCCCATGTATCCAAGTTTCCCTGCAAAACAAAAAGGGTATGATAGCTATGTGCAAAAAGACAATTCAAATCCATCCATAGGCATTCAAATTCATGAGAGAGCAACCTTGTAAACACAAGAATAATGAATCAATTCCCATTCAAATCCTTTCATAGAGATTCAAATTCATTGGAAGAGGCTAGCTTAGGTTCACTAGCAAGCAACTCTAATTCACTAAGGATTTTCCAAATCATTGAATGGCCATTCGATTTCTCAAGAGAGCAACTTGAATCCACTTAGATTGAATCCAATTGACTGGCAAAACACTCCCAATCACTAGTGGAAAATCCAATTCAGTAAGACTGATTGAAATCCCCTTAAATCAATCCCATGCACTAAATACAACTTGAATTTACCAAGACTAACTCAAATTCTCCCAAATTCACTCCCATGCGTTGAAGACAGATCAAACGCACCAAGGACTTGAATTCCCCTAAACTCACTCTAACTGACTGAAGACAACATGAATCATCCCAAATTTACTCTTATTAACAGAAGACAACTCGAATTAATGTGCGGTTTACACAAATCAAGTGCACAGTGGACAAAAAATAGTCAAATAAGGCGCCCAAGACATGAGAGATGGAATAATGGGTCCCATTGATATCCAATAAGGAAAATTCTCATCGAGTGAGGGTGCACTAGTGCATGCAAAGCATCAAATAGGTGTACTTTGATCTTTAAAGTCCAATAAAATCAAAATTAGGAACACGGAGTATTGCTAGGAAGAGTAGCAACTCCTAACCCCAACCCCCTCACATGGGGAATCCATGACCCCCCAACCACGTTAGTTGCCCATGTTGAGTTATTATTTAATTAAAGAATATTAATAAAACAGTAATAATAATGTCCATAGTCCATAGTCTAGGCACCTAGTTCCACAATAATAACAAATATCCACATCACATTAGTCTTGGGATTACCATTGGGGAATTACATCCCCTCCCCCTTAAAATAATGCATCATCCGATATGCATACTTACTCATGCATGCCTTCACACATGCCTTGACCCATGCCTTTATTTGTACATGCCTTCATGCATTTAAAAAAAGATGAGTGTATGCCTCCCTCATAACATCTTTTGGTTCCTAAATATTCCACCACTCTCTACATTCCCTTCCATCCATACTACCTGGTGAGTTGTGACTCCCCTCACTACACAATCCCTCAAGATATCACCACCCTTATCCAAGGCTTTACGTGGTAGATCATAGACAAGCAATAGACTATGAGGAAGCAAGGTAAAGAACTGAAAAACTAGAGCACCTTGACTTTTCTGATTGTACCAGAAAATCCCCTTCTGGTTCCACCTGATCACATTCCAATCAATAAATCACATGATTAGTCATCAGATGTATATATTTTTAATCAATATATATGAATTATACTTCAATCAATCAATCAATCACATTCAACCACATTCTAATCTATCACATGATTAGCATCAGGTATATAATTTTCAACACATATACATGAAACACTTCTTCAACTAAGATACATGAGTCACATTCCAAGTCAATCACACTGTTAGTATTTGTCATACACTTTTAAACATGAATTACACCTTCAACCAAATATACACTACCCACATTCTAATCATTTACAGGATTTGTAAATACTTTTACATGAAAAATCACCAAGATAATTTTCCTACAAAAATACATTTCAACAAAGATAAGTGAAATACCACAAGGATACTCTTCCAACAAAGATACATTTCAACAAGATATATGAAATACATTATGCACTTTAATTGTTGGTTCATCATCGCTTTCCTTATTAACTCCATTACATATGCACACATATAGGATGCACATTTACTTTAGAACCATACCATGACTTATTGCATTTAGAATGATGCCAACTTTATAAGCTGAGTCAAACAACATCACAATCACAAGATAGGTGTCGAGTGTATGCATGTAACATATTAAACACATGACCATTTAACCATACGCATACACATATTCTATATGCAACAACATGTTAGTATGAGGAATCATAATCCATTCTAGCATAAAACAATATTTTCATCCATGCTAGTATAAAACAATATTTCCATGATACAATCTTGTACCATCTTGTGGCTTCCCAGCTTGGAAAGACCATTTAGGAATTATTAGTTTACATATTAACATTAAGTACAAAACCTGCATGTAGCAACATATTAGCTCTTGGTACATCACAAAAATATAAACAAATGCCAATGTATGCAACATTGACCATTGTACAAACATATTCTATATTGCAACTACCAACTTGGAAAGACCAACAACTTACACATTAACATCAATTACAGGAGCTACATCTCAATAAGACCTTTACCACATCTCAAGAACACACATAAGAGTACTCGAATTATTAAGGAAACTAGATGTGTACCACCCAACTGTAGGCACTCACTGGCATATGCTCTTTGTATAATGAACCATTCCAAGTTGGGAAATGTTGTCTCTAAGGCAGGGGAGAGACAAAAATGCTTCCAGGATTTCTTCTTATTGACTAGACATCAAGTCCATATCCATCTCAGGCTAAGAGACTCAAGGATGTACCTATCCTTGATTCTTTCGCGGGTAGAGAACTAACTCCTACCACACCAATTAACATATTTATCCATATGTATTATCAAACTTATTACTAGTTAATATAAAAAAGTGATTATTTACTTAGATCTTTCCTAGCGGAGTTAGTCCTCTCATGCCTCTTTATTCAAGAGTTCATTTAACTAGTCCATTTCAACACATTTTAAACAAAATTAAGGTACATGTATCTATATCAGATAATATTCAATTCCAGGCATTGATAAGAACACACTATTCAATACCAATAGTGTGCACCTACTATCCAATTCTCATGCATACAATATGCAATCGCTCACGCAATCCCATCCCACTTCTAATACATATAATATGCAAGCACTATGCAATCTCATTTTGTGTCTCATGCATACCAATGCATATCTAATGCATTCATTTGAATAAAATCAATTATTGTAAAGGGATTAGGGTTATGCCTTCATTTCCTAACAGATGGTATTTCAAATCCAATGTATATAATTTATGTTATTTACACTACAATGTAACATGCGGTAAATATGCAATATTAATCAATTACCCAATGTATAATACATTCTAGCTCCATGTTATTATAGAATGAATAATATTATAGAATCCATAATATTATAAAATGCCTTCCAATACTAAATCTATGTAATGCACAACAAATGGAAATTACAATATTATCACACAGTAAATGCATTCCAACTTTAATTAATTCAATGCACGCCCAACCAAAGCCTTTCAAGAAACACCATAAACATATGAATGCAATCTATGTAGAAGCATTAGGACTTTTCCCCCTCATTTCCCGGATTACTCATTAACATATAGTATGCATGCACTATCGAATGCATTCACACCCAATGCATATTGATGCAACGCATAACCAACACATAGTACGCATGCACAGTCTTTGTGATTACCAATCAAGACAACTCCTAGTAAATATCCAATGCTCAATAATAAACATTTACCTACCCAACAATTCAATGCATAGTAACTAAATTAATTCGTTGCACACAAAACATGCAATAACTAATGCCTACTAATAATGCATTTAAGAATTCATTCCAATGCATATAGTATTCAATCATTGTGCAATCCCAATCATTGTCACACGATGAATATGCAATTACAAAAATATTATATATTTACCATGCACAGTAAATTAAAATCATACAATTTATGTGCCAATACCATTAAGTTTTCAACACAATGTATTGGTATACAAATATCAATCCATCAAATCACCACATAGTAAGATCTAATGTACACTAATTGGACATTTACCCCTCAAGCATTATAGTGTGCATAAGCAACACCAATTAACATAGACCAAAATATTACCAATATTATAATATATTATTATTACCCTTACAATACTATTATCATATACATGGGAAGGCTTACAAAAAAGAGGAATCAGTGGGCCGAGAAGATGTAGTCTATGTTGCACAACATTTGAAAATGTGGACGATCTTTTTGGTGAGTGTAATTTTTTTATTGATGTCTGGAGTGCTCTCATGCCGAGAATGCAGATGTCCTTTAAGTGGGAATTGGTTATTTTGGAGGATAACCTTCTTATATGGAAGGATCTATTTCCTTTATTGATGGACACACCTTTGGCCACTATGTGGGAGATTTGGCAAGCTAGGAACTTGGCTACTTTCCAGGGAGTACACAACCCCCATTCAATTGAAAAAAAACATCCTTTCGAAACTAGTAATCCAAATCATTAAAACTTTCGCAAAAGGAGCCAACATTCTCCAAAATCTATGTAATCCCTAAAGAGTACACAACCCCCATTCAATTGTTTTAATATATTAATTAATTGGTATGGTGTTTGTAAAGGGTGTGTCCCTTGAGAGAACACAAACCCCATTCAATTGTTTTAATTAATATTAATTAATTGGTATGGTGTTTGGAAATGGTGTATCCCTTAAGAGAAGAAAACCCCAACCTCACACTTGTTTTAATTATTTCATTTGTTTAATTGTTTATGTACATTTATAATGAAATGTATATCTATAAAATATGGCATGGTTATATATAGTTAAGTGTATGGTATATATTAATAATACAATGATATATATGTATATACATAAGCATTTATATATATTAATGTATATTTCAATAATATATGTATATACAGAGTGTATAGTGTGTACTTAGTATATGTGTTATAGTGTGTATACATGCATGTACATTTGTATATCTGTAATATGTATTTTATTATATGCAATAATTATTAGTATTACATATATGAGATATTGTGTATATACTATATGTATAAGTGTGCACTTATGTAATATAGTAAGCATAATATATATGTGTGTGTGTGTGTGATTATATATATATATTGATATGATATAGTATCATATATGGTGTATAGTCTTATGGAATGTATATTGGTATATATGTAGTATATGTGTATTATAATGTATTTAAATTTGATGATGTAAGTATATGTAACAGAGTAGTGAGTTGTGTATATATGGCATGTAAGGTTAGTGTAATTATATAGACATTAATATGATATATGTTAATGAAGTATAGTATGTATGTAGATGTAATGGGTGTATGTATAAGATGAATTTACCCGAATAATTATATAGTAATGATAATGTGGTATTTTTTTTCACAAAGAAAAACAGTTTTTTGTATTAAAACTGTGATCCAAATCATTAAAACTTTCGCAAAAGGAGCCAACATTCTCCAAATCTATGCATGTATACTAATATATGAACAAACCAATGTGTTTGGGTCTATAGATACAATACCATAGATCATATATATAACAATTAAATTGCATAGCTCTTGAGGTTGGCATTCCGACCAATTACATAAGCTAAATAAAACATTAATCAATCAACCAGAATCTACTCTCTATATATTTCATTGAATAGAGAAGGTATAACGCTTATCCATATAGTTCCAAAAATGCAGAGCTAAATGCCTTAAACAATCAATCATAGCACAAACCTTCCAAATGCATATATACAAAGTTACAAATATGTAGAATGCCCAACAGTCGTAGAATTGAAACCTGGGCTCTGATACCATTCTATAGTGTACCAAACCCAAGTCACACCATCGAGGTTGGATACACATGGATTCTAACAGGTAAAGGGCTGATTCGAGTGAATGCACAGTGCAATAAGATTTAGTTAATGCTAGGCCAACATTCCAATAAGCAAAATAATTAAAACAATCAGCCATTAAAGGAAGACGACACTTCCAATGTAATCTTTTCCCTAGATACATGTGTGATGCAAATCAATTGTAACATGAATGCAACCAAATATAAGTAACCTTTTCACATGTCATTTAACCATCAACATCATGTCTATTGCAACCATTAAATCACATAATAAGATCAAATCTACAGGTACTAATGAAATCAGTTTTATGACACTAAATAATTCTGATTTCCAATGAAATCAAATTTTACTAAGTCAATTAATTCAAACTTATGACACCAATCTACATCCATTTAATTATGTCTAATATCAAGTCTAGATCTGACATCCAAGGCCATATGTTTAGCTTAAAATATGGATCTACTGGCTGTCATAAAACATAAACAAAACAATATATACTAGTTGATATATCACATGAACAAATAATTCAGCCATATAACATAAGAATAACATTGAATATGCAACCTAAAATAATAGAGATAACTCAACCTACACATGCACATATGCAACAATACACATTCTGGTTTCTTGGTTTTTCTATCAGGCGCATATGCAACAATACACATTCTGGCTTTGCTCAAGAAGTTCTATTCAAGAATCCCATTAGTGCAGAACATGGCAATAAATAGAATATTGTTCTAAAGATAAAGGGAAAATATTCAAAACATTGATGTATGTCCACTTTTAGAGCTATAAGTCCCAAGTTCTAAAATGGGCATTCAACATTCTCATAAGGAGATGGTGACCCACAACACAAATGCAAAAGTATAAGATGGATTTGGTTCAAAAGTGGAAGAGGTGGAAATGGTAGAGGTCTACTCCATAGACCAATTAAGAAGGAAAAGGAAGAATATAAGATTGCCCTACAAGGAATGAAGACAATCCTATAAGAGTTGCAACAACATCTCCAAAGATGTAAAAGAAGAGTAAGAACACTCAACAATCACCCTACGAGAGAGTGTAACTCTTAGATGTAAATCCTTAAAATCCAAAGATACCATATTTTGTTGGTTTTGTGAAGATTGGGTTTCCAGGTTAATTTTTGTGTGGATAATTGTTTCCTTTAACACTATATTTTTTGCCTTTTAATCATACTCTGCAAATTAAACACAATTTATGCACAATATAATAACGAACAAGGATGTACTTATCAATTCCGAATTTTAATGTCCATGTTGGTGAGATGGATGAGCCATAGAGATATCATTTATGGATCATATGGTATCAATGTAGTTTGAATATGGGAGGAATCTTGTTGGTATCAAGCCCAAGCTGGACAACACTTAGATCATATTAAAGAACTAAGTTCGAGTAATTGGAAATAACCAATTGTATACGGAGCCCAAGTTTGAGACACTTGAATAAAAATGGTGTTAGAGGTTTTATAGGACTCAAAAGCCTGAAATATGGAGGCACGATCTAAGAAAAATCTAATACTTGCATCCCATTTTCACACCAAAACCATAGGCTTAGTTAAACTCGCATAAGTAACCAAAAGAGCATGTAATGACATGTCAAAAAACAAAAGCATGTTATGGAACACATGCTTGTTGTTGCATTTATCCTAAATGAAAGATGTTCATGGTTATTGTAGAAGAGTGGAGTGACTAGGGTACATGTTGTTTCAAATCCTATAATTTAGTGAAAATGCATGAAATCCCAAAATACATAGTTGTTATAGAAGTGCACAAGTTGTTGCGCAAGCAAGGAAGTGTTAAAACTAGTTTGGTATTTTTGGTAGTATGGATGCATATGAAGTTGTGCGTGGACACAATTTTGAGTATGGTGCATTGGCATTAATACACATATGCCAACCAAAATTAGTGACATATTCATTTGATTACTCATAAGAAACATGAATTGGTTGTAGCAGTAATTTAACCATTACTTGATTGTACGAAGTCCATCAGTAGTGAACATTGCAGTAGAAGTGAAACAACTATCTCCATCTGCACATAGAATTTTAACAATAGACTCATTTGTTTCATCCCTTAAAAGGAAAAACTACAGTTGGGTTTGTTGCCCGAAAAATGGATGGGAACCTATTTTCATTCTTGGAGGAAAAATATTTTGCATCTCTCACAAGGAAGAAAACATGAATATGAGGAGGATTGTGAATGGCCATCATAATTGAGAAATTGAAAGGAATAACCTTTAAAGGCCCGATGGTTAAAAAATTAAAAGGTGGGGTATTCAAATAATTTTCTAAACAAGAAAAACTCCAATAGATAAAGGGATTGCTATAAAGGTTGAATGGATAGAAAAATGCTTGTCCATGGAAATTCTAAATTGTCTCACAACGAAGTAGAGGTGAGATGTAAGGGAACCATTTACTTCCCCCCTGGTCCATTGGCCTTCATACAAAAGGTTTGATTAAAGAGGACAGAGGAGAAGATGAGGACATGTGCCATGTAAATTTATGAGGAATTCGTCTTTGAAGTTGCTCAAGAACTTTTATCGAAGAAGTCCATCATTCTAAAATATGGCAACATGTAAAAGACTATTACAAATATGGAGGATGAAGACTTACAAAAACAAGGTATGTCCACTTCTAAAACTACATGTCCCAATCTCTAAAATGGGCATGCAACAATCTCAGAAGTAGAGTATGTCCTAGAGAACAAATAGAAAGAAAGTGGCGTCTTTTTTAGAAGAAGAAGAAGAGATGGTAGTAATAGATGGTTGTTCCAAAGACCAAGGAGGATACAGGAAAAATACAAGATTGTCCCAAATGGAACGAAGACTATCCCAAAAGAGTTGCAACAACACATTTGAAGATGTAGAAGAAGAGTAAGAACACTAAACAATCTCCTTTGAGAGAGTGTAAGTCTTGCATGTAAATCCTTTATTTTATTAAAATCCAAAGGCACCATATTTTGTTGGTTTTCCCACGATAGGATTCTTAATGTAATTTATGTGTTATTACTAAGTGTATGATTTCCTTCAATGTTATATTTTATGCATTTTATTAAAAATCTGCAAATTAAAAACAATTTATGCATAGTGGATTAGTGAACATGTAATCACTTACTAATTTTCAAATTTTAGTGTTCGTGTTGGTGACTCGTGAGATAGTTATGCTATAGGCCTAGTGTTTGTAGATAATCTTTCCACAATTTGACCTACAATCACCTCACGCTTCGTGGCGAGACTATAAATGGGATAACTCTACAACATTCATAAATATAACCTTTCTTTTGGATACGAGTGACCCTTTTTAAGCCTTTCCTTGAGGGTCATCTAATCATGTTTTGATGAAACAATTCTAAGTAGAAAACCTGACTCTTCTAGTTGTAAAGCCTTTGGAAGCCAACATTGGCTCCAAAGCACTCCTTTTTAGTTTGGGCTTTAGACATGGGGGGTCTCCCTATATATAAAATATTAACGGATATGAGGATTCAAATTTTGTGGTGCACCCACTATGAGTGAGTTGAAACCCTAAAACACTTGTTCTAGTTTTGTCCTTAACAAATTATTCTTTGGCATGGGTGAAGTCTTTGCATTGTCGGTACCTCTCAACCTCCATTACACATTTGTTTTTAGGAGACTATCTTCAATGGGATATATAATTTCATCATGCTTGAATGCTTATTTGGGTTGAAGTTCTTTACTTTATGTGGATAAACATGACGAAGCCTTATTTGATAAGAAAGAGCCTTCGTGAACTTTGACTATGCACTAATTTGTGTGATCTTGTGCTCATAGATTACAATACATGTGTATAAGATTCAAGCTAAAAGGTGCATTTATATTAGCTACTAGAGTTTTGGGGTGAGCCCACCTACAACATGAGCAAGGATCCACCTACCCCCTCCTATACCTATCTATCCCATTCTCACTGTGATGATAATAAGTTGTGCTACAAGGACAACAAATAAGTTTGTGAGGGGTGGGAGCATTTGCACAACTAACATCCTCTTTCATTGCATAACAATAAGTTTCCAATTCTAGCATTAGCCAATTATGAGGCTCTAATGCCCCCAATGCAAATAGTGATAGTTAGGAGTAGTTTATGATTGACATCAATCCTTCACTTATTGATTGCCCCAACCCTATATGATCATGATGAGCCCTAGTCCACTACAATTAACGTTTCTCCTCAAGCACTACCCCTTATGATTATTGCTTCTTTGAACCTTTAGTTATCTTGGGCTTAGTTATGGTTGCATTTATATGCATTGGTTACTTTAGCATAAGCCAAATTGATTTTTAAGCTTTGTTTAGATTCTATCGGTGCTTATGAATGTTGCATGCATAAACTATATTATATATATATAAATGCTATATACGTACGGGTTGAGTTTCTTTGTTTCTCTATGTTTCCTCCAAGTGGGGCAAGGGGGTTATCTCTAATGCATATAATGTAAGAGTTAATAAGACATAATTTTGATGAACAACATCCTCTTCAAGTTTGATATTAACATGACTTCAAAAAAATTTGTGTAATTTTTAGGTCTCTTTCCTTGTGATTGTTGTCTTTGTGATGATTTCTTAGTTTTAATCTTACTAAAAAGCTAGTGACATATTTTTTAATGAAGATTTCATTCAATGTTGTTAATATAATTATCCTTGTTATTNGCCTCCCAGCATGTGAGGTCGCGGGATCCATTCTCATCGACTCTCTTGGGGTTAGGCACGCAGCGGCCGCGGGTGTGAGGCCCCTTCGGGTGGGTCCACCAAAAATTATTCCGTGGATGTAGTCCGTCGGTCAAGCCGGCGCGTGAACCACATTGAAAAAAAATAAAAAAAATTATCCTTGTTATTGATTTGACATTGATTTTGGGTGTGAGTCTCTAATTTGAAGTGATAACATCTTCCATCACTTAGATATTAGTATTGGTTGTAGTCTTAGTGTCACGCTTAAAAGGATTTCTTTGGCTTGTGGTTGTTTTTTTATAGCTAAAATGAGTAATTTTATATTATAAAAAGTTGAAAAAGATCAATAGACAGTTAATAGTAATTCAAAACAGAGCAATATATTGTCTTGAGCATTGTTTTTTTCTATTGCATCTTCCAAAAAGATTGTTTCTTTTGAGGAAAAACTGACATCTACTAAACTGCTATATACTCTAGTATATTGAACGAGCAATAAAACAAAAAAATAAAGCATAACCAATTGATCTTAACCAGGGATGTGCTCACTGCTCATGACCTGAGGAGTGGATTTCTCTCCTGTATGTCCGTTGGAGCTTGAGATGGCCACAATGACATGGGGAGATTGTAGAACACAGTCATTATCCATGCTTATGCTTCCGGCTTGTTGGGCGACCCTAGAATTCCTCGTAGTCAACAAATCTTGGTGACAATATAGAGTAGTCATCATGGTATCCACTTGATGACCATACACGTGGATACGCTCTTTTGCATCTTCCAAATGAGTATCCAAGCCAATGGTGTGAGAGGTAATTTGACGAACAACTTCTAGAACTCCGACGAGCTGAGAATTCATCCAAGACAAGTTGCTCTTAATTTCTCGAATATCATCCTAAACATATTTGATTCCCACCATAAGCTTCACAAGTATGGCTTCCCATTCTTCTGGCTTCATGTTGGGAGTTATTGCTATTCTCCCCCACCAACGCCTTGTTCCTTGCAATTTTCCATGGTAGACTAGAATTTCTCCCCTATTTGCTAGCCATATTCATATGATCTCTATCGTCCCGATGACTCCCAATGGCCCACATATTGTTTTGATAGAAAGCAACTTCCCTGGAGATTTAGAGGGAAAGGAGACATCTTCTAGAAAATACAGAATCACCATCACGATGTTGTTCCCCTCAATGAATTTCATAGACTCAGACCAGGTTTGGCAATGATCCTTAATCCCGAATGCAATGGTATGAAGGGGGAGAGACAACACATTACCACATCATAAATGTACTCGATATGTGGCCTAGACTCTCGAAGGCTCTTCCATGCTTGGAGGAACATGATTGCTTGTGATGTATCCTCGGGGATCAAAACGGCGACAGAGAGCATTTATGTTAGAGGGATTCAAATTGAATGATATCACGATTGAATTTTGGACCATGGAGACCTAAATCAACACACATTAAACCTTAGGGGAGATAACGAAATATTTGTTGGCCCCCATTTTGCACCATTTTTCCTTTTGCCAAGAGAAATGCCTTGTTTTCTAAGGTATCAACCATCCCATTCTTGTCACAATGTATGTGTACCAAGTTAGCATCAGGGATGTGTTGGAGGAGACCTATGATGCACTTATGAAGTCTCCCGACAATCCTATCCTCTAATTCCAAACATTTTTTGACTTGTGAGATAACCAAGAGGGAGTCACCAAGAATGACAACCTTTTGAATCCCTAGAGAAACAATGAGATCTAATCCAAGACAAAGAGTGTGACGTTTTGCTTGATAGTTAGTTTCTCTTCCTAGAATCCATTCATAGGTTAAAACTATACTTCTATTGGGATCGAGAATGATCCCCCCAAACCTACCTCCTCGGTTTGTTTGTGGTTGTTATCACCTACACAATTACAAGCTATTGTTATAACGACATATCCCTATGATGAGATTTAGTTTTACATTAATAGTTCCTCTTGGCATGTATGTATGTGCTTGTTGTGAATAGTCACATAGAGAGAACAATTGTGAGACATAAGTGGTTTATGAGGCATTTCCTATTGCAAAAGATTTGTTAATCTAGAAATTGGCTTTGCATTGCAAATTGACAGGTTGTGATAACATCCTCCCCCACCACAATATTCTCAGAATTAAATGAGCATACATATAACAAATAGTGAGAGAATACAAATCCACATAGCAACACATTTAAGATAGACACAATGTTTACGTGGAAAACCCAAAACCAGGAAAAACCACCGTAACAGATCTATTATCTCCCTTAACCTAAACCGACCTAGTCGGGCCAAGTGAGCTAGCCACCACTCACCTCCACGCCACTTTACAATGGAGCCTCCTCAAGCCTTATAAAGGCTTCTTTACATGCAATACCATTGGACAATAGTATGGACCACCAAATACCATTGGCCACAGATATCATGGAAAAATACCATGGTCTATAATAAACCACATTCCCAAGTCACATGCTAGACCTTAACCACCTTTGACTCATTCCCGAGTCAATTTTAACCCTAACAATATTAACATCATTAACAAATCAAATGTCATGACTTGTGGACCCTCTTTAGTTGGTAGTTGTTATATACGATATTCATAATTGTAAGCTATTACTATAGGTGCATATCCTATGATGAGATTTTGTTCCACATTAATACTTTTTCAAAAAGGAAAACAACTTATTGGGTTGAAAAACCAAATGTAAATAGACCACATCTTCCAACATTTAAGTAAGAATGAGGGTGTTGATTCAAACACCACTGCTTAATTACAATTCTGATGAAGCCACATAAGCAAATCCCTAAGAAATAGTCACACTTGGTAGACCTTGCACAAGGGAAAAGCATAGCCTTTAGGATTTGAACTAGGCCATCGTTGAAATAACCACTCCAATTATTCAATTTACAACTCAATGGACTTAAAATTTGGTTGGCCTTAAGAGGCATGAGTGTGAAATTTTATCCACTTAAGCATGTTTGGATAGTGCTATGTAGCCTCATACATTCACTATGTTCCCCCGTGGCAACCTTAAGGCACTGGAAGAGCTCTCACATAAATGGAGTTTTGGTCAATTCATCAGTCTTAAGAGGCATTGAGGCAGGATTTTATCCGTTTATGTATGCGTGTGTCATCTTATGTAGCCTTACATGTTTGACCACTACCTCCAAGTGCCCCCATGTTTACCTTAATGAGCTAGTGCCCTTGTAGGATTGGGGCTCGAGTCAGTTGTTGAAAAATTAAAATTCATTGACCTTAAGGAGACGGGGATGGGATTTGATTCACTTATGTGGGTAATGATATCTAGCCTCACATGTTTAACCACTACCTCCAACCCCATGGTTACCTATCACTCATGAAAAACTTAAAATTTGTTTGCCTTAAGAGGCATGGAGCCGGGTTTTAATCCACATAGTGTGTTTGGCTAGTGCGATATAGTCTCACATGTTCAATCACTTGCTCCCATGCTTCCCTTTAGGAGTCACCTCCACCCCCCTTGTTACATGCCACTCATGAAAAACTTAAAATTTGTTGGCCTTAAGAGGCATGGAGGTGGGTTTTAATCGACTTATATGTATTTGGGTAGTGCTATATAGTCTCTCACATGTTCAATCACTACCACAAGATGCTCCCATGGTTCCCTTAAGGAGTTAGAAAAGACCTCACAAGAATTCAACCTAGGTCATTAGCTAAAAACTCCTCATTTGCTCACATTCAACCCTTTTGGGCATTCCACATAATTACTTGTTATCGCTATAGGGACCTAACCTATGATGTTTTTTTTCCACATTAATTGTTCCTCTCTTAATTTATTGATTTCTTTTGTAATGATTTTAAATCTTATAATAATTTTTGTTAACTCAATATGAATGAGGTGTAATTGCACCTAGAGTAGCTTGGTACTCACCTACTCATAAAGGGGAGATGTTGTAATGTGGTGTGAGAAAAAAAATTCACTTAAGCTCATAAAATAAAATACAAAATTAAAACCAACATAGCTCCATCCTAAACCGAAATCAAATTTTCTTTTGATATATAAAAAATTATACCTTAAAAAATTAGATACTTTATACTTTCATAATTTACAAATCTACTCTGCTTATAAATAATTTTTTTAAATAAAAAATGATTTTTTTAAAATTTACAATAATAATTTATTTTTATTCTTATTTTTTTATTTAAGCATTCATAATCTAATAATAATAATAATAATAATAATTTATTTTAAGGCCACGGTTAGTGGGACAAGAGACCCCCTCTATTTGGTGTATGAGACTCGCTCTCCGAAGTGATTGAACTGCTAAAGTCTGAAGTCTACAGAGGTGTACATACACTACCCTTCCTCTCGATTTGGCCATGTAACTTCCGAAGAGAAAACACATACTCTTAACCATTAAGCCCACTCATATTGTACACCTGGAATTAATTTAACCTATTATTATCAATATTATGGTGGTTATTAGAAGACGTCTCTTACACCTCGAACAAAGTTAAATTACTATAAATATTTCTATAAAAAATAAAGGCTCATTATTTCACACCACGATTTCAACTATAAAATTTAATGAGCTAAACTTTCCACATAAGAAAGACTACCAATTTGAATAAGAGCACAACATTTTTCTGACCCCTTTGTGAAAGGAAAGGCGGAGGAAGATACCATTCAGCTTAGGGTTTTCTGCGTTGGATCCAGGACCAAATCAACTTACAGGTATTGATAATTTGTATCATATCCGCTTTCCATTTTGAGAGAGCCCGATCAAGCCAATAATCCAAGCAATTTATCATATTCAGTCTGAGAAATTCAACCAATATTTGTAGTGTTTTTGTTTCAGTCCAAGACCGCAACATCGTTTATTTCCCTGGAATCCTGAGCTGGGCTTTAAATTATTTAGGTAATTCTTTCTGATCTTCATTATCTCTTTATTTCTGCATTTATTAGAAAACCCAAACGAAATTTTCGTGTTGGGTATTGCTATATGATTTATGTGACGGCTTTGGGTTTGAGGCTTCTAAATTGGGTACTGCAAAGATCCGTGTTTGAGAGCCATAGTTTTGTCTAATTATTGAGGAATTTATCGAATTGTGGCGTTTTTGAATTTGAGGGTTTGACGAATTTGAACGGGCATGGCAGTCATATGTTTGACAATCGTTTAAGTTTAGTCTCTGTAGCGTTTATTGAATTTTAAGATTTTGAATTCATAGAATTCCAGGAATTTTGGCTTTAAGTAGCGCAAGAATCTTGTGCCTAGGGACCATAGTTTTGTGTAATTATTTATGAACTTATGGCATTTCGGGGTTTGATTTGTCTGGACTTGGGAATGGCAGTCAGCTCGTTTCACAATCTTTTTTGTAGTCAAGTGTATTTCATCATGTGTTTGGAAACGGTTTAAGTTTAATCTCTGAAGCGTTTATTGAATTTCAAGATTTTAAATTCAAAGAATTCTATGAATTTCGACTTACGTAACGCAAGAATATGTGCATGAGGACCATAGCTTTGTGTGATGGTTTATCAAACTTATGGAATTTTGGGGTTTGATAAATTTGGACTTGGGAATGGCAGTCACCTGGTTTCAAAGTCGAGTGTATTTCAAAAGCATTTTTAATAATATTATCATATTTTTAAGGTCACAGCATAGTGAGATACTAATTTGGTGTATGGGACTCTTTTGTTTGTGGGCTGATGCCCCATTCTATAAGTGATTTGATTACTAAAGTTACTGAGTGAAATATGACCCCATAAAGGAATAGAAATATTAACTGTTAAACCCAATCAGCTGTATACTTTGCGGAGATCATTCTAATATTATGAATTTTATTGAATGTCAGAAGCCTGGGCTTGTTTTGATAATTTTGGACTTAGCTAGTCAGGGGTGTGTGCTTGAGATAAGTTTGGACTGGTAGTCATCTGCATTTCAGAAGCATTTTATAGTCATCTGCATTTCAGAAGCTTTTTATAGTCATCTGCATTGCAGGAGATCATTGAATTCGAAGATTATGAATTTTACAAGTTAGGAATCTGGCCTTGGGCTGATAGTTTTGGACTTGGGTAGTCATGGACCTGTGTTTGGGAACCATCTCGGGTGTATGATTTTTCAGTTATTTATTGATTTCCAGGGTTCTGGATTTGTGTGTCTGAGAATGTTGTACTTGGGTTTGTGCAGGAATCTCTGCCATTTTCAGTCTTTTTATTGAATTCAATGGGTGGGAACGCTGAGAAATTGATGAATCAGATCATGGATCTGAAAATCACCTCCAAGTCTCTGCAGAGGCAGTCGAGAAAGTGTGAAAAGGAAGAGAAGGCTGAGAAACTCAAGGTTAAGAAGGCCATAGAGAAAGGAAACATGGATGGAGCTCGAATATATGCAGAGAACTCCATCAGGAAACATAACGAACAATTGAACTACATGCGTTTGGCTTCTCGCTTGGATGCTGTGGTGTCCAGGCTTGATACCCAAGCAAAAATGATGACAATCAACAAGTCCATGACATCAATTGTCAAGGCATTGGATAGTGCTCTTGCAACTGGCAATCTTCAAAAGATGTCTGAAACCATGGATCAATTTGAAACACAGTTTGTGAATATGGAGGTTCAGTCTCAATTTGTTGAGAATGCTATGGCTGGTAGCACGTCTCTTTCAACTCCAGAGGATCAAGTCAACACTCTGATGCAACAGGTGGCCGATGATTATGGGCTTGAGGTGTCGGTTGGCCTACCTCAGGCTGCTGGGCATGCAATTCCTACCAAGCCGGAGAAAGTTGAAGAGGATGATCTGAGCCGGCGTCTCGCAGAGCTCAAATCCAGGGGCTGATCATTACGTTTTCCTGGCATTGCTGTAAGAATTTTCACTTTTGGTAATCGTTTCTAAATGACAAATGATATTGAAAGAACCCCACCTTTATGTTATGTTAACATAGAGAAGACACATAATTGTCTGTCAAGCACTGGTATTGTGGATATATGCATTTGGTTTGTTTTTCTGTGATTAGTAAGATTCGAATTTGGATTGCTTTGGAATTATCCATTTCTGGAATTGTATCTTTCAGTATGCAGTTTTTAATATATGGGTAATCCAGAGTAAAAAATTAAAAACAGAAGAAAAACTTTTTGTAGTTTCAATTACTAGTTAGTCCTATTTAGTTCTCTGGGTATTGCACCAAAGTTAGTATGTGTCATATTGTACTTTATTCTCAATGCATCTTGACTCTGATTTAAATGGAACTATTAGTTCAGGTCAGAAAAATGATGTTTGATTTCTTTTCCCTCACTGGAAAAATTGTGTGAATTGGCATGCAATAGAATTTGAGATAACTGTAACAAATTATGGCCTTTTCTTGCTTTTTACTGAAGTGCTTTCTAGAGAAGTCGTGGATCAATAAATTGCCATCTGAGAGTATTTACCAATTTTTCAACAGGTTTGTGGTCTCCTGATATTGTTTTGTGGACTGTAATTCTGGATGTGACTGTTGTTAGTGTATATGTGACAGTGAATGCTCTTTGTAGAGCATTTTTGAGATATCATGAGATAGGAATTAATCTTATTGCAGCATATGCATGTACATTTGTGCATTTCTAAAAATGTTTTTGAATTAAGATATATCGACCTAACTTACAAGGAATTAAGAGGTTGGATTGGAAGTATCAAGTTCTGGTATTTATTGATGGGTAGAAAGTGTGATTAATGTGTTTAGAGACATTGACATATTATTACTCCACAAAGGTTTACATTTTCAATTTTTTCCTATAAGATGCACAATCTAGTTGATACAATGTGCAAATTTAAATATAAAGTTTGTCCTTGATCCACTGTCTTTATTTTATAGTAAAACTAGAGAAACTATTATAAAACAGACTATAGAAAAATATCTGCCAGTAGCAGGATTCAGACATTGTTAAACAGTTCAGATCCTACCAATAAATTGCCCAAAATTGGTGTTTGTTAGAAGTTTTTGTTGGAGTTGCATCACCTCTGGTGTTTAAATGGTCTTCTTGAGTAAATTGGGATACTGTGAAGGAAGAATAGAGGCTTCCATCCTCCAACCAGAAAGAACTTTCAAGCTTAGTCTACCTTGTTGTTTCAGGACAGGAATCACTGTTTTTGAAGCTGTGTTGAGTTGAATCAATTATGATTCCTTTCACAGTCGTCTTGGGGCCCCTTTTCTGCTGACCCTTCCGAAGGGTGTCCTCCACCTCTTGAAGCCTCTATTTAAAGGGAATGTTGTGGGCCCTTCTGGTCCCCTCCCTTTCTTCCTTATATTGTAGCTGTTAAGCACTTCTAAGGTGCTGATGAAAGTTGCTCAAATCCCAGATGCCAAAGGTGGTGGTCTTTCTCATCTTCTAAGGTTTGCAGATCCCTCTGTAATGTTGTTGTGCCTTTTGTGTTTAGATAGCTCTCTTGTCTCAGACAGCACCAACTGGGCAGGGTTCAAGCTTGTGGCCAATAATTGCTTCTTTCTCAATTCAAACTGCAGAAGTGGAACACATTTCCAACTCTCAGCCAGCTAGGGCATGGCATCCTAAAGTAGCTGCTCATTGTCCTCTGCAGACAGTGCCAGTAGTTCCTCTTCTCAAGTAGGCTGAATGTTCAATGGAGATCATTCTCCTACCCTACCCATCTTTACTAGTCCCGAGCCTGTTTGTTGTAGCCCTAACACTGTGCTGAGTGAAACCTCCCGGTAGCCACAAGGAGCAGCAGCTCTCAAAAGTCCTGGAAGAACTACCTTCAGTTTGACAACCACCCCTTCTAGTGGCCCAGGTATCTGTCCTACTCACAGTTGTGGCTGAATGCTCATTTTCAGCTTCTCAACTGTTTCAGGAAGGCTCTTCCTTGGCAGTGAAGTTCAAAATTGTTTGGATCTGTATTTCCAAACTAGAATCTCTACTGAATTAAAATTCTTAGTGAGTTCCCTTCCAGCTTGTTTATCTTTTCTATCTTAAGTGTTATCTATAGATTTAAATGTTGTTGGTGTTGTGTTCTTCATCTTACAACTAGATTTCCTCGATTTTTTAATTTTTCCATAGCAAAAGATAGATTTATTGTTATTCTTACAGTAATATGTTGATTTGAGGAAACCTACTTCCTTGGTTCAAAGTTCAAACCTTGGAACCTGAATTTCAATCCTGCTGAAGAACTTACTATTATCCGAGTCGATTTTTAAAGCTCACTCTTTATTTTTTAGATGGTGATTTTCTTTATGTATTTGGAACTACCAGTGAATGTTCTTGGTGAATTAATATGTCCATGGTGGATTGTACTTGTGCATGGAATCTGGATAGGATAAGATAATTTAAGTTCAGACTCTGAACCATGGGAGTGTTGTTTTTAGATGCAAAATGTATGTTCACATGCATCTTGCCTCTTCCTGTCTCCAGAAAACAGTTTCATCCCTGCTAGAGAGATCCTCGGGAGCTAACCAAGAAGGTAAAGAGAATTGGGATGGTGCCAGGAAAGTCTCTGTTGGAAACATGAACACAGTTTCAAATATAAACAATTAATCTTAGAGCATCTTAGATTCCAATCTGGAAACTGAAAAATATTCTGCCAAAATATAATCTACACAACACACTCCTGAAGACACGAGGTAGCATGAGATATATTCTAAATCTAGTAGCAACAAAATTGGTATTGATATGGACTTGGCCTCTTTAGAAGAAAAGAAAGATCGATCTTCCTTGGAGGACCATGAAGACGGAGACAATATCATTGTTTCTGGTTCTCTCTCGGATAAAAAGGAAATTAAGCAATTTTCTGGAAATCATAAAGCCCAGAAAGTAAGAAAACATTGTTTGTAACAAAAATGAATATGCATCAATTTTGTTGTAGCATTTGTGATAAATCCTTTGACAGATCAGTAAACGTTTTTTACTTGAAAATTGAAGCTCAATTTGCAATGAATTAAACAGAAAAATTTGTTCCTTTGAAGAAATTGACTTCTGTGACCTTTTACTTTGTGAATTTTATGAATTGACTCCAAAGAGAATTTGATATTATTGTTGTTAGACACTGATGGTAATTGCTTGCATTGATTTGGACAAATGTTTGACATAGATGTATCATCTGTTGTCAAAATTGATTCCAGGTTAGTGTTGCATGGAGATTGAAGGAGATTGGAGGAGATTCCTTACAGTAAAGAAAAGTCTTTATATATAGGAGAAGAATAGAGTAGAATACAACCACCTAAGACAAAAAACAGAACTAGAGGGAATCAGTTGACAGCATTTTTCAAGAATAGGAGGGAAACATGCTACTGCATACTCTTTATAATTTTGATAATGCTTGGATTCAATTTCAATCTTCTGTTTGAATTGAGTTTCATTTATTGTCCTGCATGTGGAGATTGTTTGCTTCTATTGTAATAGGATTTGGTTCTTGCAGTTCTTCTCTGCATGACTTACGTGATGCTGTGATGTTAGCTTCTCTTTTTTATTTTGATTCCCTAGATGAAAGTGAATTATGCCTCAGATGCAATATAGTTCAAAATTACCAAAAGGTTGGTCTGTACATAGTTTTGGGCAACTAGGCCTTACATATAACAATCTCTCCTAATCATCATTCCTATTTGGATCGAATGTGGTAAGTATTAGTAGGAAAGATTTGCACACCGTGTTTTACCACAGAAATGTAGGAGCCATATATAACTCAAGGTCGAGAGTTTGACAAATTTTACTAGTGATGAAGTCCAGTGATTAAACCCTCTTATGATATGCATCTATTCATGGCAAAAGAGTTGGCATCTGTTTTGTTCTCGTGTCTTTGTTGTTTTTGTGTTTTTTTATCATGTGACCAATATATTGATTTCTATAATATCTTTGCAGCAAAGTTTTGCAACATGTTTCTATAACTTCTTCATGTTGTTGGTGTGGGGTCAATAAATCATTTGTGAGATCCTTGGTCTAATTAAGTATAATGGTTATATTTGTTAAGAGTGTTCATATCTCGTAGAGAATTTGAGATTGAGATAAATATTTTGTGAAGGAATTAAGGGGATGGTTGTTGAGTGATTATAGGAATTGATTGATTCGCGACGAGTTGGGTGTTCGTGTATAAATACTTGTCTTTCTAATGAAATGAGCTGGTGTGTAGTATTGTCAAATTCTTGTCTTGCTCCATTATTGCTGGCTTTTATAATTCATCATTTGGTATTAGAGCCTCTGGCAACATATTCATGATATTTGTGAGTTGGTGCTGGCTACGATGCATGTATTGTTAGATGTAGTTTTGATGGATTATCAAGGCGCACGTACTAAATCAACAAAATATGATATTATAAATGATGATTTCTCAAGGTATGAGGAACACTACCAGGTGTGCTTTTGAAGGGACTAACAAGAAACAGATCCAGAGAGTAACTATTATGCAACTGGTAATTAGCAGTCAATGCAACCAATAATAACCCTAGTGACAAACAGATAAGTGTACGTGATTGATCAATCTTACTTGATCGATCAGTCCTACTCCAGTGTATACATCTAAAGGGTACAACTGGTAATTAGAAGTCAATGTAACCAATAATAACCCTAGTGACAAACAGATAAGTGTACGTGATTGACCAATCTTACTTGATCGATCAGTCCTACTTTAGCATATACATCTAAAGGATGCTAGGAATAAGATGTAGATGCAGTTTTGATTGATTATCAACGCACATGTACTAGATCGACAAAATATGATAATGATGATTTTTCAGAGTATGAGGAACTCTCGACCAGGTGTGCTTTTGAAGAGACTAACAAGAAACAGAACCAGGGAGTAACTACTAGCGTAGGATAAAAACAACCAAAGTTTATCGTTTTGCTTAGGTGTATGTTTATCTTGTGGGAATGTAGGTTAGATTGATTTATCGTTTTGCTTAGGCGTAAGTTTATCTTGTAGGAATGTAGGTTAGATTGATTTAAGGTAGTTATTTTGGATATTTACTACCGTTTTTGACAATTCGATTCATATAATAGTTAGGCTAGGGCCATCACAATTTAAATGTATGGCATAGAGGTATGAACATAAAATAGGTTAAATATTGAACACAATTTGTATAAGGCAATTTAGAATGTAACAATGTTTGCCTTATTATCTACACAATGCTTTATGAAACAAAGTGAGAAAGAAAACATTGTGTGTAATATTAGACTTATGTATAGAGATACATTTGGTTACAATAGTGTATGTTCAATCCCTAAATTCAATTTGGTTGTCTAACTATTGGCTATTAGTTGACTTTTTAGTGTGCCATGTGAACATACCTAAATTCAATTTGGCTGTCTAACTATTGGCTATTAGTTGACTTTTTAGTGTGCCATGTGTTGTTGTAGGGCTTGGGTGTCCATGATGGGCTTGGGATTACTTAGTTGTAGGTGCGCAAAGGTCGATGACATGTGTGTGTACATTGTTGAGGTAGTCACAATTAGGTTGTTGAGGTGTGCTTCCTAGGTTGTTGAGGTGTGCTTCCTAGGTTGTTAAGGTAGTTTCACATAACACTTTTTGTGTCCTTTGTGCATTAGGTTTTGCAGTATTGCTCCTTAACTTTTTCCCATCAAGGACAATGGATAATTACCATGGGATTGTTTCCTAGACCTTGTCATAGGGATTTCTTGTATCGATATTAGTGTGTAAGGGTTGGCATGGTTGGAGGAGCGTGTTGTGGAGGACGAGCACTTTTTGATGGATGCAAGTATTTGTACTAGTCACTCATGGTTATGCTTGGCTAATTCAATTAAATTTTGTAGTAACAATAATCTAATTTGAGGTCATAGCCTAGCAAGAGGTGAAGTTAACAATGGGGGTGAATGGGTATAATCTCAAAGAGCAAAATAATAAATACACCCATTTTGGTACTTGCCTAGACAATATAATAACTAAACTAAGTGGATCACTGTCATCCTAGGAGTCTTGCTTGTTTCTTTTGTCATCTATTATTGTGCGACATTGCCTTGTGTTGGTCATTCAGGCTCGACCAACCTATGTCATTGCAACCAAACTATGCCTCTTTCTCTAAGGTTTGCCCAATAATTTGTCTTAGACTACAATATGTTAGATGTGCAACTTTAGTTCTACTTAACCAAGTCTTCCAACAATAACATGTGTACAACTCTAGTTGTTAAAATACCCTAGCAATACTTAGCCAATGTTACAACAACTAGCCATCACAATGCATCCCAAGAAACATATCAACATTCATCCAACCAATGAGAACACAAGGCACATGTTCAATCGACACCCAAGGTGGATTCCTATTTTGAGGTGTGCTTCCCAAGTTGTTAGGGTGGTTTCACATAACGCTTTTTGTGTCCATTGTGCATTAGATTTTGGGCTATTGCTCCTTGACCTTGCCTATTAGGGACAATGGATTGCTGCCATGGAATTGTTTCCTAGACCTTGTCATAGGGATTGCTTGTATGGATATTGGGGTGTAAGGGTTGGCATGGTTAGAGGAGCATGGTGTGGAGGATCGGCACTTTTATATGGATGTGAGGATTTGTACTAGACGCTCATGGTTGTGCTTGGCTAATTAAATTTAGTTTTGTAATAACAATAATCTAATTTAAGATCATAACCTAGCAAGAGGTCAAATTGACATATGAGATCCCCTTGTTAGTGGGACACCAATATACATTTCCTAGACCTTTTCTAGATTTTGTGTTTATGCTTTTATTGATGGGGAGCTTTGCACTGATTGCTTCTGCATTTTCAATTATCACGATATATCTATTTACAATTTCACTTATGGTATTACAACAACTTGTTTGTGGGACAAGGGACCCCCTCTATATAGTGATTTTATTGGTTATTCTATGGAGGTGTACATACCCAACTCCCTTCCCAAATTTTGTGTACATGTTTTTCTTGTGGATTGGGAGCTTTGCATTAATTGCATATGATTTTTCAATTATCATGATCTATCTACTTACACTTTCACTCAGTATTTCAAAAACTTACTACACTTTACAAATCACCCCCTGTAGAATGAGGTGAGAGGATAACAATGAGGGTGAATGGGTATTATCTCGAATAACAACATAATAAATCCAAACATTTTGGTACTTGCACATGCAATAGAATTACTTAGTACATATGATACTATAACTAAACTAAGTGGATCACTGTCATGAACTTAAGAGCCTTGCTTGTTTTTTTTGTTCTTTCTTATCATGTGACATTGGCTTCCCTTCGTCATACGGACTTGACCAACCTATTCTTATTGCAACCAAACTATGCCTTTTTCTTAAGGACTGCACAGTAATCCAACAATGATGGACCAATGTTAGTTCTACTTAACCAAGGTATCCAACAATGGCACACGTCCAATTGTGGCCATTAAAACATTCTAGCAATACTTGGCCAATATTACAACAATTAACATCACAATGCGTGGCAGGAAACATAACAACATTCATCCAATTGAAGAAAACACAAGGCACGTGTGCAATCGACACTCAAGGTGGATGCCTTAATTTTATTAAATGAAGTATATTACAATGTACAATAGGAAGAGCCATGACAACTACTTGTATCTCTTTTTACAAACTACAACTACAAAAGACACCTCTTGCTCAGAACTAATGTTTTAAAACTCGGAATCGATCGAGGGTCAACTAAGACTTGGCCATGACTTAGACTGATTTGTAATTAATGACACGATTTGCTAAAAATACATAAAATATTAGAAGTTTAATGGACAAAAATATTTCAAAGATTCCAAACAATTAGAGACAAAATATGCATAGTCTCCTCATGTATATACCATGTAAGGGTGAATATATCAAGATGGCACCAAGTGCAATACATATGCAAAACAAAAAAACATAATAAACAAAGCTTTAAATGGCCTCTAGAATATAAAACACAACGTAAAACAAGCCTACTACAATCATTGATCCACATTATAAATCATGAAACCTAACACCACAGTTGGCAATGGGATCCTTGGCTTGAGTTGTAGGACCATCCTCAAGCACGCCTATTTATTAACAGGCCTATATTTTGTAGGTGGCATGTATTGAAAGAGTAGGGTGACATTTAGTGTCTCTCGATGGTTTAGTGGACTTGTCTTCAGTTTGGTGTAGTTCAATTAACTGGAATATTTATGAAAAATGCTCTCTGCTGAATTTTGGATGGGATGTGAAATTCTATTTTTATAATAAAGTTGGAATCCCTCTCAAACATCTTGAAACAATTAATGACAATTAATTTCAATTCTTTATATTTCCCTTTCTACACTTTGACTTTAAGAATTTTATATTGTCATTCCATATTAACTTGTCATTGTCGAGCATGTTTTTTACCCCAAAGGAATCTTACAAAGAAGGTTGACTCAATAGAGAAGTAGGTTTATACTCTCAGGGTTTATGTGTGTAGGTCATTTAAAATAATTTAAGTGTCATGTGATTGACCTATGTAGTCCCACATTAACTTGGTCGAGATTGAGTCATACCTTGACTTGATCAATTAGGTAGGACAAGTCAGTACAAGCTTGATTGAGGTGACCATTTTGGTACCAAACCAATTGAGTCATACCTTGACTCAACCAATTCGGTACCAAATCATCACTTGAACTAGTTCAAAGGCCGAGTTAGCTCAATTGGGGGTCAACTTAGTTGAGTTCAAGTTCAAGTCAGTTGAGTTTTAAAACATTGCTTAGATTTGTCAATCCAACCCTTAAACCAATTGCAAGTTTTCCTTTTGTAGGTCGTTTTCATTTTTTTAACTCAGTTAGTCTAGATTCACCCTACTGTGCAAAACCCATAACTTGGCTCACAATCACAAAGCTCACTTTGACTTGTGTCTCAATCAGCGACCAAGATTGAATTCATTCACCACTTTGACGTATCCACTATATGTGTGTTTGTGTGTGTGCGTCTTTCTAAAGCTCTTGTAAGCCCCTTGCTTCTAAGGTAGATTCATGTGCTTGCATCCAATTTTGCTTCCTTTGATGTCTTCCATTTGTTGGTCATCCATGTTTAGAAGTGTGCCTACAAGTATGCACATTGCAAGTATGGCCAATGCTCGTGTTCCCACAAATGCGTCCATCACATGTTCGTCCGTTGCATGTATGCACACAAGTTTTCCAGTCACAAGTGCATTCGTTGCAATGTGCCCAATGATTATGTTTGGGTCTCGCCTCGTCAAGTTCATCAAGGTAATGCTCATCGATTAAGGGGAGGCTCAACTCACTTTAGTTTGCATGTTTAGATCATGCACCCAAGGCAACCCCAAGTCTATAAAGGAAACAAGATAGTTCACCATTCCGTTCATCTATCTGCCATTGTGATCTTCTTCAACGACCCTATGAGCTTGCTTGATAGTGCACCATTGATCATAGGAGGAGGCCTTACAATTCCCTTCTTAGTGTATACTTTGTTAACTATAAGAGGCATGCCCTTTCATTTGTAAGTAGGAACACAATCTTTAATTGATTGCTTTTGAGAGAACGTGTCAAGATAAAGTACATAATAGATATATCTAGATGAGTCCTTTTAAAGCTTCGTGAAAACCAAGGAGATAAGTCAAATGGTGGAGTGTACTTACATCCTCCCTCACCAATCCGTTGTTGCTTTGACAATGTCCAACTAGCACTTGCCTAAGTGCCCCAAGGTTCTACTTTTCGAACTCTTAGATCTTACAATGTCCTTCTTTTCCTAACTGTTATTCTCTTTGGGTCTATCCTTCCAACTAACAAAAAACTCTCGCCTTATGTTCTTGTTGAATTGTGTTGTCATGTGTTCAAGTATCTTGTCCACTTTCAGATTTGGTTTTTCTACACTGATTGTTGGGGCTTTGGATGGTGTAACTCTACTAGGAATACCTTCGTCAATCCTACAAGGCTTCCATGGACTGATATGGAAAACAAGTTGGCAAGCTCTCGTGTTATGTCATCTCCAATTTGTAAGTGACATTGCCAATTTTCTTAAGTACTTTGGATGGCTTTTCAAACTGTCGCAACAAAGCACTGTACATGCTACTTGGTGGCTTGATTTGTCCTTTTTCCAACTTAAGAAAGAACAAGACACCTACTTTAAATTATGCCTCCCTTCTATCACCATCTACCCAATGCTATATCATTTATGCCGCATTTAGTTACAAGAGTGTATGTTTAATGACTAAAAACAATTTGATTGTGTAACTATTGGTGATTAGTTGACTTCTCGATGTGCCATGTGTTATTGTAGGGATTGGGTGGCCATGGTGGTCTTGGGACCAATGAGTTGTAGGTGCTCAAAGGGTGTTGACTTGTGCATGCACATTGTTGAGGTGGTTACAAGCAAGGTGTTGAGGTGTGCTTCCCAAGTAGTCATGGTGGCTTCACATAACAAATTTTGTGTCCAATGTGCATTGGGTTTGGGGTATTTCTCCTCAACACTACCCATTAGGGACGATGGATCGTTGCCATGGATTGATCCCTAGAGCTTGTCACATATTCTTTGTATTAATGTTTGGGTGCAAGGGTTGGGACGGTTGGAGGAGCGTGGTGTCGAGGATGGGCACTTTTTGATGGATGTGAGGATTTGTATTAAACACCTATGGTTGTGTTTGGATAATTAAATTATTTTTTGTAATAATAATAATATAATTTAAGACCATAGCCTAACGAGAGGTCAAGTTGACATATGAGACCCCTTTCTTTGTGGGACAAAAGATCTCCTTCACACAATGATTTCATTGCTAGTTTGCAGAGGTATACATACCCTATCCCTTTTCTAAATTTTGGGTATATGCTTTTGTTGATAGGGACATTTGCATTGATTGCTTATGCAATTTCAATTATCACGATCCATCTATTTATAGTTTCACACATGGTATTCCAACAACTTGTTTGTGGGGCAACGGACCCCTTCTAGGGTAATTTTTAGTGGCAAAATTTCGCCAATTGGCTATTTTTTGGGTTTTTTCAAAAAATAAATTCGCTATTTGGTGTCTAATATCACCTATATTTACATAAAATATGTTTTTTTTATCATAATATTCGCCAAACTTTATACATTTCAATGTTAATTTTATGTTTCATATTTAATACTTGCCTACCTATCTATAAACATGTATTTTCAATCCAAAACAATTGCCTAGAATACTATACTTTACTATAATATTAGAATCCTTAAAAAATACCTTGCTCCACAGAATGGAAAACCAGATGGCGAGCTTTCATGTGTTAAGACATATTCAATTTGTAAATGATGTTTTCAATCTTCTTAAGTACCTTGAACGACTCTTCAAACCGTCACAACAAAGCACTAGACATACTACTGGGTGGTCTACGTTGTTCTTTTCCCAACTTAAGCAAGACCAAGTCGCCTACTTTGAATTCTACCTCCCTTCTACCACAATTTGCTCAATACTTTATCTTTTTGGCCACATTTGTGAAGTAAACGTGAGCCATCTCCAATAAATCTTGCCATCCCTTTATGAATCCCATGGTCAATGGGTTCCGCTCATAGTATCCTTGGAAAACTATGTAGGGAGCCAACGACTGCTACCCATTTTCTAACTCAAATGGATTGTATCTTTTCGTGGAGCTCTTGTGCATGTTGAACTAATTGGTTTGCATCCAACAATGTTGGCTAGTTCAATTGGTTTGCATAAACAAAATGCCTTGGGTAATCCCCCAAATATGTGTTCTATCTACGAATGATAGATTGAATTCATCAACAACATGGTAACAACAAGCTTGAACAACTTTGTCCAAAACTGTCTTGTGGACCCTGTGTCTCTATTTGACATAATGCTCAATGGTAGACCCTAGAACTTCACAACATTTTTTAAAAACGACTTTGCAACTTCTTCTGCATCATAAAGCACCTTCATTGCATGAAGATGGTATACTTGGAAAATATGTCAACAACCATGAAAATACCATTGTATCCTTGTAAAATTTGCAATAGAGTGATGAAGTCCATGTAGATACTTTCCCAAGGTCTCTTCAACACCAAAAAAGGTTGTAACAAACCAGTTGCCATTCTGGTATCTGACTTGTCATGTTGACATACAAGACAAATCTTCATGTACTCTTCCACTCCCCTTTGCATATGCTCCTAGTAGTACTATTTTTCATATGGTGAGCTTGCATGTTGTTGTTTTTAAATTTCGTAGGGTGGAGTCCATAAAAAGTATGTGGTTTGGCTACTTGTTAGATGCAAAATTGAATTCCACATCCAATGAGTACTCCCACTCGAAATTTGAATAAAATGACATGAAGATAAGTTGAGTATTGCCATTAAAAAAATAATTTTCTTATGACAGATATGCCAAGTCAACAATTATTGTTGACTCATAGTTTTAAAATGCTATTGGTTCTTAATTCCAACTCATAAATGACATTTTTTTCTAAGGCCCAATTTAGACCTCAAAATGACTCAAAATCATCATTTCCAAAAATAGTTGAGGGGAGAAGGCACTTTAAGGCTCTGTTCCAGGGGCCAAAAAGAGAAAACATTGGGTTAGTAATGAAGGTAGTATCCATGTTTCCAATGCTTGTAGATGAGAAAATGAAGGAATATCTAAGAGTTTAAATATCCAAGGAGTTGAAAGCAATATTAAATTCATTTAAGACAAAAGGTCCTAGCACAAATGGGTAGACAATGGAATACTTCATTGTTTATTTTTGACATGTTAGAAGATGAACTCTTAAGAGTGGTGGAAGAGTCTAGTTTTTCTAGAAGGGTTATTGGATATTTAAACTCTACTTTTTTAACTATGATCCTCCCCCAAAATGATCCTAATTTTTTTGATGATTATAGACCAATCTCATCATGTAATGTTGTCTACAAGATAACTACAAAGCTTCTTATTTCCAAATTGAAACCCAACTTATATGGGATCATTTTTTAAGAGCAATTTTGATTCCTCTTCAATAGGAAAATTCATGATGCAATAGGCTCCACTCGAGACAATTTGCACTCAATAAAGGTGGGAAAAAATCAAACTGCGGTAGTAAAAATAGTTTTGGAAAAAACCTATGATAATTTGAACTAGTTATATTTAAGATTGCTATTGATTTAAATGGGGATACATCTACACATCGTGAACTAGATCATGAATTGTCATTCCTTGTTATCTTTTGTTGTCCTTATTAATGGATCCCCTTCTAGTTTATTTAATGGTTTAAGAGGTTGAAGGCATGGATGCCCCCTATCCCCCTTTATTTTTGCTAGGCTAAGGGATTACGCACAATGATTATATTTAAGATTGTTATTGATTTAAATGGGGATAAATCCACACATCGTGAACTAGATCATGGATTGCCATTCCTTGTTATCTTTTGTTGTCCTTATTAATGGATCCCCTTCTTGTTTATTTAATGGTTTAAGAGGTTGAAGGCATGGATGCCCCCTATCCCCCTTTATTTTTGCTTGGCTAAGGGCTTACGCACAATGATAAAATGAAACAAAGAAAGAATAACTCATAAGATGAAAAAAAATTAACAAGTTTCGTGAATTTGTGACATCTCTCCTTTGTTGATTTAATGTACCTAAAATGTGTGAATAGGCCCACTTAGTAGTTGGTGGGTAATAATAGGTCCACTAGGTGGTAGGAGAAATAATATAATAATAAAGGGTATTGGCATAGGAATACTCTTAATAAAGTATACACATAAGTATCATTGTATTGAATAAGTTGGGAGTTGATGTTGATTATTGTAGCAAGCATGGCTTAAGAAGTGATTCCTTCCATAAGGAATGGTTAATGATGTTACTCTACCTTGAGGGTCTTCTCTACATTATTGTGTCCATTATCTTGTTGATTAATCTCTAGATTTTTTGTGTTATTTACAAGTTGATGTTTATAGTATGTCTTCATATCTATTTAGGTACACCATTTGGAATTAGAGCAATTTCTTGGGCAAAAAAGCGGGGCATATTTTTTTTCTTCCTATTTGCATATTTCTTGGAGGAAAAAATGATGGTGGTATTCATATCAATTTCTAAAACCTCTTTTTATGTAGAATCTAAATACATTGAATGCATGTTTGATCTCCTTTGTAAAAACACACGATTTAAAAAAAATCATCCAAATTGGAGTCTAGGACATGGAGTATTGCTGATTTCTTTTTTGTTTGGTAATGGTTATGCAAATTGTAGATAATATATCTTTTGATAAAGC
This sequence comes from Pseudotsuga menziesii, assembly GCA_001517045.1. Taxonomy (NCBI): domain Eukaryota; kingdom Viridiplantae; phylum Streptophyta; class Pinopsida; order Pinales; family Pinaceae; genus Pseudotsuga; species Pseudotsuga menziesii. The sequence goes on along the minus strand of LPNX010721290.1, from coordinate 179,768 downwards.
ACCCAAAATTTTGTCAAACTATCTCCAATAGATGGAAAGTGAACATGGAATTTCATAATTTAGTCATAATAGTAATTCTTAGCAATATTGTCGCCTCAAATCACATTAAATAATAAGTTATAGTTTAATTTGGATTTTATTCCAAGAAAAATGTATTTACAAGAAAATTTTGACGGTTCTAGTATTAAAAAATACATAGCATATTATAAGCAAAATGTGTCCCTTTGGAAAAGCTATCTATACCGATCTCATATAATAGATGCAACAAACTATGGGGTCAAACACTTTTCTTTACGAGTTATTAAAACTTTCAAATGAAGCATATGAACAAGTAGTTTTAGACATGTGGTCTTAATGTAAAGAATGATAAAAAATACAAAGGTTTTATTTTCATGAGACCACTTTCTATTACATGTTCATGTAAGTATTTAGCAAGAGAAAGTCATTTCTTATATAAATCCTAGCAGCAAGTATAATTTTATCAATGTTAATTTAGCTAAAAGATTACGAATCCCCACAAAGCATAGACAAAACACATTGGTCGAGGGTGAGAATGTTCAAATTTTTGAAGATTTGAAGATTACCATTGCATTCATAATTTTATGCTATATATATGGTCAATGATGTGGATATTGTTTTGGGATACCTTTGAATTGATTATGTTGGTACAATTAATATAACTGTGCAAAATAAGTTCTTGAAGCTTTGGTACAAGAAAAACACAATTACATTGCAGGATATTTCTCTTACGAAACAAGAAGGGCCGAAGGGGACACATGAAAAAGTCATTGCAAATAAAAACAATCAATACAAAGGCACATGGAAAACTAAAAGCAATGCATGGACATATCATTGTAGCACGACATGGAACCAAAGAAGTAACAATAATGAAGATTGAGGTGGAAATGAAGCAATTGGATCCCATGTTCACATTTCACTAAGATGGATAAATGTTGTACTTGGTACCAGTTGGTTTTAGTAGATCATATTGTATGGCTTCCTCTCATGTTTCAAGGATGAAACTTGCGAATGGAGATGAAATGTAGTGTACATCGGGAGGTACACAAGGGAATAATGAACGTAATGTGAGTAGGCTCACTTGGTAATTGGTAAGTAATAATTATGTCCACTAGATGGTTAAAATAAATAATATAATAATAATGAGTAGTTGACATAGGAATACTTACGAGAAAGTATAAATACACATTAACATCATTGTATTGAATACAACGGAAATTGGATGTTGCTTATTGTATCAATCATGGCTTATGTAATGGTTCCTTCTATATGAAATAGTTAATTGTGTTACCCTACCCCAAAGGATTTATCTACATTAATGTGTCCATTATCTTATTGATTATTGTGTTATTTGCAAGTTAATGTTTATATTCTATCTTTAGATTTATTAAGTGACACAACAGTTGATGATGTATAATGTTTTTAGAGAAGCCACAATCCAAGAGATGTCTAAAAACAAAGAATTAATAGACCTTTATTTTAAGGTTACAAGGATGAAAGTTAATGTTCTCAATTCATCCAATCTATTTAATGGTCTACGAGACGATTTGGAAAGGCAAATTAAACATATTATCCCCTTTAATTGCATTCCTTCATAAAAAAGAAATTTAGTACTTACGGTTTCACTTAAAGAAAACTGATTATAAGTTATCTGATTAGTTGTGGTTGTATCAAAAAATCAAAGAGAAAGTGACAAATTGGTTGTATACACGGTTGTGTCTAGGCAAATTGACTCTTGTAGAATTTGTGTTGGAAAGTATTCCAATATATTGATTGTCTTTGGCTCATATCCCAAAAGTGATGTCAGACAAATGCAAAAAAAGAATATATATATATATATATATATTAGAAAGCATGAAAAATACGTGATTCTTTTGGTGAAATGGAGGAAAATTGCTACCCAAAAGGAGCTTGCAGGATGAGGGCTAAATAACATTTTTATTTTTAAGTTAAGCATTGGCTACAAAGAGTGTTTGGAGCATGTTCCCAATGAGGGTATTTGGGGCAGAATGTTAAAGGAAAAATACATGAGAAAAAACACTTTCAAAGATTGTCAAAGAAGCGAAAGGAAGTCTTTCAAAGGGGCTTTAATAGTATGGAAGACCTTTGTAAAGGATTTCCCTCTAGTTGAGTAATTGCTAGCTTGGAAAGTAGGTAATGGTAACAAAATCAAAATTGGTGAAGACCCCTAGATAGGGTGGGTGCATTGGAAATTTCAGACTCCTTTGTTAGAAGCTCTCAATGATTAAGATATTTTTCGTTTAGTTGATGCAAATTCAACAAAACTGTCTTCTTCATGGGTGTAATAATGAAAGGGTGTAAATGAACTTAGCTTGCATAATGCTTTAATTGTAGGATGGATGCATTATACTATTTTATTAAAACACAATGCTTTTAAATTTAAATGAACAAGAAAATGATCTTAAATGGTCAAAAAAATAAAAGGTACACGGTCTTACACAACAAAGTTAGGAAATGCATCTAAAATGGAAGAAAACAAACTGGGAAAAAGTAGCGGTGATGGAAAAAAACTAGAAACTCAAGAATCCTCTCAAACAAGGATTTTCCTATTGCATTGTCAAACACAATTTTAATTTGACATGGAAGAGATAAATTGGCATGGTCTTAGATGGTGTATCTTGTGTAAAACAAATGAGGAGTCAATGAATCACTTGCTTGTGCAATGGAAGTATAATAGGGAGGTTTATCTAAAGTTTTATTGCTATATAATGGTAATAACAAACAAGAGAAAGCTTCACTAAAGAGTTGTTATGAATCTTGCTACAGAGACAAATTTGTATAAGTGCACATACCCCTTTTTGTTTTGTGTTTTGGGTTTTGTGTCTCTCATGAAACTTAATGATTTTCCAAGGAAAAATACTTCTTATTGCACACACGTCTCATAAAATATGATTTGCTAATGGAAGGGCATGGAAACCAAAAAATGTAAAATATGTTCATATCCTCCAAGAACCAATGATTGACAAATTAAAGGATTGATATTTTTATGATGATGCTTGTTAAGGAACCTCAAGATTTGTGGGGTTGGAGGTATCATGTTTATAAATTAAAATCATCGTGTTTCATGCAAGTATGCAACTAGTTAAGGGGTAAATGCTAGAACATAATTTTATGTCTTGTTACATTTGAAATGTGAAGTTAATTGAGAGATTAATATGCTACAAGTAATGGGTGATTCAAAGCTTCTCATTTGATTGAGCTAATGGAAAAAACAAAATGGAACTTTCGCTTTTAAGACCAATTACGCATTGTCAATTTAAAAAATAAAAATAAAAAAAATTATTCACATTTATTGAGAGTTCAATGTCCCCATTGATAGTCTATCTAAAGTTGCTTTATCAATGTAGTAAGATAAGATACTTATCTGAATAAGAGTTCAAGAATAAAGCTCACCTTCATGTTTCTTGTCTTCCCTCCATTGTTATGCATGATGGTTATAGTTTGGACAATGTTGGGTTTAATTCCCAATTTGGTTTTTTGGATTTGGGTTGATAGTATGAATTCCCAAGGCAATGGTTTAAATGTAATAATAATTTTTGGGTGCTTTAAATTACAGTTTTGGAGGGTCTAAACCTCAATAGGATTGTAATATTTTAGTTTGTTAAGACTGCTACAACGACAACATTTTTCAAAATTTTATCCCATTTTAGCTTGAAATATATTTGAGAGCACGATCTTTGAAAGTATTGGTTAGAGATGATGATGTATCTTTAGATGTTAGATTTAAAATATGGAATATAATGTTCTTTTCAGACAAATTTAAAAAATAATTAAGTAAATTAATGTTAAGATAGCTAATAATAACATAACAATATGTTAATTTAAAACAAATCAATGTTANAAAATATATATATATATATATATATATATATATATATTTTGAAGAATACCACATTAGAATAAATAAGAATATGTATTAAATTAGTAGAAAATTATATAAACACAAAACAAAATTTGATTGAAGGTGAAATAACTAATTAAAACATGTAATTATTGTATTGCACAATATTAATTTAATTCACATATATTTTATATGATAGGTTAATATTTATAGAATAACATACTTAAAGATGGTCAAAGTGGTTAATGGAGTCTTGGTTAGTTGATAAGGCATGTTTCATTAACCCACCATCAAAATTCAAACTCGTTGCCTCACATTTCACCTTTCATAAATTACTAAAAATATGTCTTCCCAATAACATATATATATGTATGAGAGCTTGCCTTTTTATGGATGGTAGTTGACCTAAATTCACACTTACACAAAGAATAAGGTTTGATTGTACCTTGTCAATGTCATTAATAGTCTACCCAAAGGTTATATCAACAATACTCGGTGTAATCAACAACCACATCTAGGAAATCCTTAATAAGGTTTGATTGTACCTTGTCAATGTCATTAATAGTCTACCCAAAGGTTATATCAACAATACTCAATGTAATCAACAACCACATCTAGGAAATCCCACTCAAAGGAGGAGCATGCTTGTCACTATTTGAACCTTGGTCATTGTCACAACAAAGTAATGGCTAGATCTAATTATTCATAATTTGTTTCCATATAAAATTTAAACAGGGAAAACCATTCACAAACTTCCTCATATATCGTGAATGATTCCAAAGGTAAATGCCATCAATGTACAACATGCAATTCTAACCTTAGGGGATCCATGTTGATTCAACCTCGTGACCTTCTTAACCAATACAACTTTGGTATTGCAAATCAAACTACTTAAGAGGGGCAATAATTCAAAAGGTGAGGAGTTATGCTTTGCACTCTCCCTACATTTCAATTTCTCACTGTGACATTGATTTGTTATGATAAGGCTAGAAGGGTAGCTTACCCTTATGATATAAATTTTGGATGTCTCAATATATCTCAACCCTTTCTAAGTCACTAGTTATTGGTATATTTAGCTTGCAAGTTATTAGATATACTCTCAAGTACTATATTTAAACTTAAGCCTTACCTAGTTAATCTTTTAGTTACCAATTACCATAATTAAAAAAACAAATCAACCTACTTAAACTCCCCCTCATAACTATATACTTATTTATATACATATAATAATACTAAATATATTTTTACAACCAAACAAATGTTTAAACTTGAGTAATCTACATATCCCTATATACCTATACTCTAAAATGTTAAGCTACTTTTTAAACACATGAAAAAATGTAAATGTGTAATATTTGTTTATGGCATCATGCATATTATGTGTAAATTTGTAATATTTGTTTATGGCATCCATATGCATATTATGTTTATGTTTAGAGATGATGTTCATGGGAACATGTATATACTTTTTTTTGCATTGTGACTAAAAATCTAAACATATATATTTATATGTAAAAGAGGGATTCGATTATATATATATATATTTAAAAATGTAGTATCAATTTTGAATATTATAAAAATGTTTTACTTTTTATTATGTTTTTTTAACAAAAACGGTTCAGGAACTTTTTATAATAAAAGGGAAAATCAATAATTACAACCGTCTTCTCCCAAAGGAGGAACATATCCACTCCACCTTGTGCTTCTTTTTCCAATCCCTCTTTATCATCTCCACTTCCTATGAGAGCTGAAACTCCTAATAAACTACCCAAGCAAAAGGATGTAAAAATAGAGCATACAAATGATATGGTTCGCTATAAAGGAATACAATTCCTTTCCTGATCCCGCTGGTCACATAAGAGGCTTCCGCACTCTAGATCCACTCCATGGTTGACCAACCTATCAACATGTGAGTTATTTTCTCTCAAAATGCGAAGGAAATTGATGGCTTTCAATTCACTTGCCAGGCATTTTGAAAGCTCATGTGTTTTGGTTATTGGACTCTTTCGATTCCTTACCTCTCCAATAACCATACAAGAATCTCCCAAGACTACCAATTTCTCTATGCCTTATTTATTTGCTAGCTCCAGATCTTTTATTAAAGCTAACCATTCAGCTCCATTATTAGTCTTTTTGCGGGTTCCCCATGCATACTCTTTCAACTTAATGCCTTCCGAATTGAAATATACTCCCCCCGCTCCTGCCATCCCTGGTTTTACTTTTTATTATGTTAATATTTATATTTATATACAAAGAAATACTTGTAGATATAGATTAATGCACTTCACCAAAGTTATTCTCAATGAATATTTACTAATGTTGACCAAACACTAAAAGCATTTAATGAGACTACCTCTAGACTTGAAAATAAAATATTATAAATATTTGATTTTAAATGGATCTTTTAAATAACATTTTTTTAAAGCTTTTGTAATAGAGCTTGGGTGGTTGGGAGGAATGGCTGTTACCCTTCCCACTCTGTTTAATTCTTGTAAGTGATATAATGCTTTTGTTAATCTCGTATGTAATGATTGAGTGTATTATGTAATTGGCACATATGATTCTCCGGAATATATAATGATTGAGTGGATTATGTAATTTGCACATATTGATTCTCCGGAATAGTAGGAGAAATCTGATTTCCCGCGAGTTCTGCATGAAGATATAAAAGAACTAGTTGAAGGACTAAAAATGTTGATAATACAACGCCCAGAAGAAGAACCTAAGAAGCATGCAGACAAAGAAAAACTAGAAACACATCAGTCCTACCCTTCAAGTCCGTTGAAGAAGGAAGATGCTGCGGCATCTCACCTTTCAAGTGAGGGAATGCAAGTTGCTATGGCACCTAAAGCAGAAGCGGTTACGCCCCCAAAACTTCCAAATAAAGGGCTGAAAATTGATTTTGCACTCACGACAGAAGAAGGGACTACGACCTTAAAAGAAGAAGCTATTGCGACTTCCAAGTGCTCAAGTTGAATAGAGTTGGCGTTTGCATCAACACTCACATCAGAAGAAGGGATTCCTATCATAAAGGAACAATCTATGTCGACTCTCAAGTTCTTAGGTCAAGCAGAGTTGGGGTTTGCATTGGTGCTCATGACAAAAGAAGGGACTATGACCATAAAAGAAGATGTTACAACTTCCGAGTTCTTAGGTCAAGAAGTGTTGGGATCTACACCCTCGACAGAAGAAGTAACTGTGACTCTCAAGTTACCAAGTCAAGAGGAACAAGGGACTACTGCGACTCCTACGTATTCAAGTAGGGATGAATATAAAATCGTTACTACCCTCAGGAAGGAAAGGAAGTCGGAAGAAGCTGTTACGACTTCCGAGTGCTCAAGCTGAATAGAGCTAACGTTTGCATCAACACTCATGTCAGAAGAAGGGATTCCTATCATAAAGGAACAAGCTATGTCGACTGCCAAGTTCTCAGGTCAAGTAGAGTTGGGGTCTACATCGACACTCATGACAAAAGAAGGGACTACAAGCAGAAAAGAAGAAGATGTTACGACTTCTGAGTTCTCAGGTCAAGAAGTGCGGGGATCTACACCTTCGATAGAAGAAGTAACTGTGACTCTCGAGTTACCAAGTCAAGAGGAACAAGAGACTACTGCAACTCCTACGTATTCAAGTAGGGATGAATATAAAATCGCTACTAGCCCCATGAAGGAAATGAAGCCTAGCCGACTGACTCCTTGTACCCTTTGCAAAATATCCATACCACAAGACACCAAGTGGGGTAAGAAAAGGCATCCCAACTACAAACCTCAAAATGCAATACTTAATAAAATGTACGCACGCCTACCAAAAGTTCGTTGTGGCTTCTTATAAGGTAGGGAAGGAAGGCACATTAAGACACCAATTGAAAAATCTATAAAATTGTCTAGTGAAATTCCAGAACAAGGACTTGTTAAGAAAGATGATAACAAGGACGATGAAACGGAAGAAGTAAGGACACGGATATAAAAGATCAAGATGATATTGACAATTACAATGTCAATATCAATTGTCAAGAAAATGACGTTGTCGTAGAAGTCAATGAAGTCAATAAAGTCAATGTTAACAACAATTATGAGAGAATTGAAGTTGTAGAAGAATGTAATGATGAAAATAAAAGTGTTAAAGTTGACCTTAATCATGATAGCGTAGAAGAACGAAACCCAAAGCATGGTGTAACAAATAATGAGATGAACATTCTATTAGTATTTACAACTCAAGATGTTCTGGAATTTCAAAAGGTTCACAGAGAACAAATAAAGACAAGCTTGTCAGACAAGGAAGTAAGTACATTATTAGTAGTTGCTACTACAGATAAGAAAACCGTATCATAGCATGCAAAAATATAAAAAGTCTACATCAAAATAGAAGGTCAATAGAACACCATCAAATTAGAAGCTCAGAAGAATACTCCATATAGTTGTTATGTGTTCATCTACAAAATCATATACATGAAAATATTTGAATAGAAATGCGACCAAATATTTCAAAAACTACTAAAATCGTGGCTCCATTATTCGTGGCAAGAATTCCAGTTGTAGCACACTCATAAAAAGATTCATGGACGAATCTTTTCAGAGCATGATGACTTGTAATATACCAAAAGTATATTACAACTACTAATATATTATCTATTAGTTTAGTTATTATTAAATTATGTAAATGTCGGCATTGGAAAGACACATAGTTTAATGGTGTCTCTTCATATGTGTAAAGCCGCACGAATTCAATGTAACAACCATCAATTCATTATTAAATATATATAAATATTATCTATTATGATAATATTGTAAGGATAATCCCTTACAATTGCAAGAAATCAGGGATCCTATCTAGTTCTCCACCAAATCTAGAAGATGAGTGGAAGCAAGTTAGAAAGAAGATTGGGGTGCCTCGTAACCCTCCACCTTCTGATATCCCGTCCTCAACTTTGAAAGAAAATATCATCCTCAGTCAGCCCTCTGCTAATTGATCTGCACCCCTCAATCAAGAAGAACAACTTGTTCTCTTCTCTAAAATAGTGGCAACAACAGTTAAGGAATTGAGACTTGCTATTCCCCCACAAAATCCAGCCTTCTTGATGTGAGTTAACTTTGCTCCTATGACAAATATCGAATCTGAGAAAGGTGAGGAGAGGATTAGTCGAGGGATAGAAAGAACTTGTTGAGGGAGAAGAGAGATCCTCTGGAAGGTAGAAGGAAAACCATCGAAAGAGGTAAGGGGAGAAATAACCAATAAGGAGAAAATGTTAGGTCTCCAATCCACACTGGATAAAAATATTGTACTAGGACAAAAGAATCTATCTAAAAAAGGAGCAGGGCCTATGCTGACTCCAAGTAAGGGAGGTACCAAAACTCATCTTGGTAAATAATGAAGCTAGTCTCCTGGAATAGTAAAGGAATGGGAAGTAGAATGAAAGAGGAAGCCATAAGGCGTTTAATAAAGACAGGAAAACCTATAATTCTTCTTCTCCAAGAGACTAAGATGCAAAAGATTGACATGCAAAATCCAGGGAAAAAGCAATGGAAAGGAAGTCGAGTGATAGCAACAAGCTCTCGAGGGGCATCTGGTGGCCTCTACGCGCAATAGGATGGCATCTATGTAGAAATTGTCAAGATAAAGCAAACTCAACATTGGATCTACATTGACTTGGTAAGCAAAATAGTTGGATCTCATTTTAAAGCTTTCAATATTTATGTCCCAATGCACTACAAGGAAAAACAAGAATGAAAGAGAGGCAGTAGGATTTATTGTATTTTTGCGGGGGATCTAAACACTGTGCTTTTGCAAGAAGAAAAGAGGAGAGAAAGCCATGTAAGGGATGTCTTTAAATAAACTTTAGTGGATATGATCTTGGAATGGGATCTAGTGGATGTGAAACCTAAACACAAGAAATACACTTGGACAAACAATAGAGTGGGATATGGGAATATTGCGGCTTGCTTGGACAAGTTCCTAATTAATAGTAGGTTTCTTGAAGATGAACTAAAAATTTCATCTACTATCATTCCTTTAGCCACCTCCGATCATAAGCCTATTGGGCTTTCTTTAGCAACAAAGATTAATTATGGGTTTTTACCCTTTAAATTTAACCCGTTATGGCTCCAATATCCAGAGGTCACAAAGAGTAAAAAAAAATATTTGTAAAATAGTGGGAGGGCTCTCCTAGCTATATATGGGAATCAAAACTAAAAGCAGTTAAGCTAAGACTTAAACATTGTGATAAATTCAATAATAAAGAACCTTTCTCATAAAAAAAGGAGATACAATCCCATCTAGCTAAGGTCCAGGATCAAATGGAAATAAGGGAACCTTCCCTGCAACAAAGACTAGCGGAAAGAGAAATTAATAAAAAACTACAATAAGTACATCAAGCTAAAGAACTTTGGAGAATTAAATCTAGAAGCTTGTGGTTGAAATCGGGGGGCAAAAATACTACATTTTTTTATCGCCAAGCTAAGGCAAAGCAAATCAGAAATAATGTTCTATAAATCACTAAATCCAATGGTGAAGCTATTAAGGAAGAGGCATTTCAGTTCTTTAAAAATCACTAAATCCAATGTTGATAATGAAGCTATTAAGGAAGAGGCATTTCAGTTCTTTAAAAATCTGTTAACACAGTAGGAGGAAGCTAATCAAAACTCGGTCAATGAAATGCCCGAAAACATTCCTATGTTGAAGAATCTCAAGTGGAAAACCTCGATTTAGATCGAGAAGTTGAAGAATATGAAGTCATGAATGCCATCTGGTCCTTGAAACTAGACAAATCTTCAAGACCAGATGGTTTTTCGATACTCTTCTACAAGTATTTATGAGAAGTAATCAAGAAGGATCTCTGCATAATGATAAAGTGGTCTCTCAAATAAGGAAAACTTGGAGGAAGCACCAATTCATCATTTATGGCCCTAATACCGAAAGAGAAAAATCCGATCCAGCCACATTCTCGAGATTGAGACCAATATCTTTATGTAATACATCATATAAGATAATTCAGGGGCGGCAAGTGCAGGAGGGGTTCTTTTTAACCTAGGAGGAAAACAAGTATATTCTTTCGCTTGAAGTTTGGGAAAGAGAACAAATAATTAGGCGGAATGGGCTGCTTTACCCCAAGGGCTTGAAGTGATGAAAGAATTGAAAATAGTGACCTGCCAAGTTTTTGAAGACTCCTGGATAGTCATCTGAAAGGTGAGAAAGCTCCAACAAAACCCAAAAGAAGAGACTGGAAGAATCCATAAGAAGATTGAAATGCAGATTAAATCCCTTCCAGATTTTCACTTCTACCATGTGAAAAGGATTAACAACGTGGAGGCAGGCCAGTTAGCCAACAAAGGATGTAACCTCCAAGAAGGAGAAATGGTGATAAATGGCCATCAAAGGGTGGCAAAATGGACTCAAAGTTTTTTATGATAGGATTTTCTTTCCCCCTTCGTCCAATGGATACTCAAGCTTATGGTATGAGCACCCATAGCCTATGGTGGATACACAAGAACGACATCGTTGACACCATGCAAAGAAGAACAAGGTGGCAAAGGCAATCCACTCTAGCAAACTCAGAAGAGAAAGAGATATGGTCATTAAGATGGATATGGCCAATGCTTTTAATAGAGTCTGATACTCTTTTCTCTACTCCGCCCTTAAGAAATTTGGCTTCTCTAAGAATTTAATTGGTTGGATTAAAGTTTGCATAACTGCTCCTTGGATAGCGCCTTTAGTGAATGGAAGGCTCATCGCCTTCTTCCAAAGTACAAGAGGGATTTGACAAGGATGCCCACTCTCTCACATTCTATATACCATTATGGCCGATGCCTTCAGTAGGAACTCAGGGTCTCTACCAGGTATTACATTTGTAAGAGGAATCAAGGTGTTAAACCACTCCCAATTTGTAGATGACACCCTTTTGTTGGAAGGTGCTTCACTGATCATAGCAGCCAGATTCAAGGCAATCATAGGTAAGTATCTAACTGTGTCTAGAGGAGAGGTAAACAAACATAAATGTAAGATGTTTGGCTGGAACTCCTCTCTAACTAACCTTCAAAGTATTACTGATATGCTTGAATTTTCAGTTAAAATGGATTGGAATTCATTCATTTATCTTGGCATTCCAATCTTCCATGGTCGCATTTCTGCGTCGGATTGGCACGATGTTATAGGAAAAATTAGAAAACGAACGAGCGAATGGGGCACCCAATGGTTAAATCTTGCGGGAATGGTGGCGCTAATAAAATCAGTGCTTGCTTCTTTGTCTATATATCGAAACTCTGCTCTACTTGCTCTGACAAGTGTTGTCATGCCGATAGATATGTTTCAGCGGAAATTTTTATGGCAAGGAGGTAAAGAAAATTCCAAAAAGTATCATTTAGTCAACTGGAAAACTGTTATAGCTCCCATGGAATGTGGAGGAAAAGCAATAAGGGACACTATTTTAATGAATAAAGCTTTAGGGGCTAAAATTCTTTGGAATTTATCCACCAGTGAAGACACATGGTGGAAAAAAGTATTGCATAGGAAATACAATCAAATCTTCCGAATCAGAATTTTGGACCAAGGATTCAACACTGGGCCTTGTACAGCGATCTGGAATTTATGCAAAGCTTCAGTAGGCATGTTGAAGGGAGATGTAATGTGGTTACCAAGCAATGGAGTCAATATTAGAATCTGGGATGACCAAATAATGGATAGGCCTGCTTTAAGAGAAAATATTCATTGGTCTCAGCTACAAACTTGGATAAACAACAATAATTTAGCCAACCTAGCGGATATTGTGGAGTGGGAAACTGATCGAACATGGAAAGGATGGAGGATCCCAAATCTACCTTAAGAATTGAAACAATAGCAGCAGGGGTTAGTTCTCTCACTACACCGTGCAGCACCAGTAGATCGATCTTCTCCTGACAGTAGGGTTTGGGGGAAGAAATGCCGGAATTATACCATTAAAGAAGGGTATCATATACAAAATCAGTTCCGTTGCTCTCTTCCCACAAATTAGACCTGGAAAGGTATTTGGAAAAGTGATGCCTTACCCAAAGTTAGGTTGTTCTACTGGATCTTAACCCATGGAAGGATCCCGACTTCTGATAATCTTCACCACAAGAGGTATTCAAGGGCCATCACAATGTAGTTATGTAAGAAGAAGAAAGAAACTGTTGCACATCTATTCCTGAATTGTGAAATTGTTGTAAATGTATGGAACAAGAGTATGGCAAGTTTAAATATTAAGCAAACAATCCCAAACAGCTGGAATGAAGCCTTTACATCTTGGCATAAGAAGTACATCAGAATGTTTATTGAGAAACCCTTCATGAAGCAGGTATGGAAAGCTCTTCCATATTTTAATTTTTGGAAAATTTGGCTGGCAAGAAATGAATGTATTTTCAATAATAAGAGTGTTCAAGAAGGAGCGGTAGTTAGCCAAGCATGAACGATGATGGCTGAAGCAGTCAAGGCTAAAGGTCAAGTCAAGTGACAAATAGACAACCTAGAAATGGACGAAAGAATCTGGCTAAATAGTTTTCTGCTCAATCGGAATTTAGTGCAAAGGCATCAAATAACAAAACCCCATGCTAGAGGAAACTAGAACTGGATGCTGAGAATAAGGAAAAACTGTAAGACTGGCTCATAGCACAAAAACAACATTTGCTTTTCTTTGATGGCGCCTCTAAAAATAACCCAAGGTTAGCAAGTGCAGGGGGTTCTTCTTCTATCCCGGAGGAAAAATTGAAAGTACTTACGCCTAGGGATTGGGAATAATGACAAGCATTCAGGTATAGGCCCTAGCTTTTTGGCAGGGATTGGGAATAATGACAAGCATTCAGGTATAGGCCCTAGCTTTTTGGCAGGGATTGAAGCAAGCAACATAGAGACAAATCCAACATTTGAGTGTGATAGGGGACTCCCTAAGTAACATGACACTTCCAAATAGGGTCCGTGTCCTGTATTCCACATGTCGGACACGACACTTGCCCTAATACGTGTCCGACACCAAAATTTTCGTGTCTTAAAATCTGGACACTTTCCAACACGTGCCAGGAATGTGTCCTAATTTCTAGACATGTGTTCGGTCAAAAAAGGTATAGAGGAGGAGGATAGAGGAAAGAGCTACGACAATAATGCTAATTTTGACATGGAGGAGCAGGAGGACGATTGACAGTGGCTAGTACCATTGATGAGCTATGATATTCTTTCTTGTGGCTATTTCGTATTTCCATTTTGTATCTAGCAGTACTGTAGATACTAAACTTAATACTAAGTAGTATCTACTCTATTTTGTATTTGTCAGTGGCATTCTCTCGATATTTATGTAACACATTTTGATTTTTGTGGTTTAATCAGAAATATCAAATATGCAATTTATGGTTCAAAGTTCATGATTCATTGATAATTGTATTATTGATTCATCATTGTCATATTTCAGTTGAATGAGATTATGATTGATGTACATTGTATATAGTTCTAGTTTTTAAAAAATGTAGATCTTTATGTATTTTTTTCAATGTTACAAATATCGTGTCGGTGAATATATCGCCGAGGGTCCAAAAAGAAATTATTGGATTTATCGACGAAAATGTCGACAAACATCGGCAATATATCGGCAAAATAAAAAATACAAAAATATTAAAAAATACAAAAATTCAAAAAATTACTATATATTCGAAAAAATCGCCAAATATCGCCATAAAATCGGCAAATATCGCGATAAAATCGGCAAATATCGCTCTATATTAGAAAAAATCGGCAAATATCACGATCAAATCAGGAAAAAATCGCCAAAAAATCGGGGAAAATATCGGGGCGATATATTGCCGATATATCGCCAGTAAGTTGACATCGCGATATATTGCGATGTTGCCGATATATCGGCGATGTTTGTAACACTGATTTTTTTAATATATATATATAATTTTTTAATATATATATAAAACGTGTCCCCCGTGTCCTATTTTTGGGGTCGTCGTGTCTCGTGTCGAATACTCGTATTTTCGTGTCCTCCGTGTCCCGTGTCCTCGTGTCATGTGACTTAGGGGACTCCATGGTACTGATCCACCATCTAGTCCTTAAAACAAGCCCAAAGGACATGATTCTCAGTCATTTGTTCGAGAGAATTCGATGGTTGATAAATGGATTCTTGGAAATCAAAGTCCATCATGTGTTGCGGACTCTAAACAAAAACGCAGACCAGCAAGCCAATAAGACCTGTAACCTTTCTCAAGGGACTCTTCTGATAAATGGGGGGGAACTCCATCATTCCATCATCCCCTAGTGAAAGGTATCTCCTTAACAATGTTAATGCCAACCCTTACTTTGAAGTTTGGAGTATCGATCTATTAAAAAGCTTGAAGACATGTGGCAAAGGCTATTATTTGCATGGATACCCCTTCAACAATGAAATCAAAGAACTGATGGTGAACTTAATGGCGAAATCTCAGGCTGTACACTTTTCATGCGGAAGCAGGAGGGATACGATGGGGACATCAATGTGCTTACCTTACCCCATCAATTTGGACATCAATGGAGTTGCGTCTGCTCAATTGGCCAGTATATTGTTGCAAGATATCTCGTCTTCTCTCTGGAGGAATGGACTCCGAAAAGGAGCCTCTGTCACAGGGGAAAGGGAGCAGGCTTTGGGTGCTCTTGGTCCATTGATGAGCGACTTCGACCACAAAGTGTTTCTCTGATAGGTTGGAGAAGTTCGAAGTTGGTCTTTGGTAAGGGACTCAGACAGGAGCAGAGTAAAAAGTCAGTTTCTGGTTGATGAAAAGAGTGTAACATAAGCATTGTATTGGAGACCTAGAGTGCTGAGGGTAACCAGTGGTGTAGCTTTGAACCTCCTCTTGCAACAGAAGCAAAGTTTTTTGACAACCAAGCCGCAGCGGAGCATCAGAATTGCAGTGGTCATTCTGAATCAAAATTGATTGGGCTCAAGGCAAGACAAATTTTCTCCAAACTGAAAATTGATTACTTGCAGGTAACTTGTTGATGGTGGCTGGACAACAGAGAAGTTGCTAATGGTTTCTTGGTAGAATTGCTCCTTCACCTTGCACTAATTTGAGCTCTGTGGAGGGAAATAGACACTCAGGGGGGTTCAGGAAATTGGCTAGTACATCATCTTTTTGAAGATAATAGAAGAAATTATCCCTATCAAAACTCTGTTATTTTATTTTTGTTCATTCAGGTAGACCTCTGGTAAGAATTTGGAGATTAAAGAAGCATTATAAGACAGAGTTGTGTATTCACTCTATATTAGGGTCTGTGAATTGAACACCATGTCAGGGGGAATCGTTGAAGTTTATCCAGCTCGAAACCCTATTGGAGAGCCTTTCATCAGTGGCAGCTACACTTGCTACAGAATGGCAAGCTTCTTGAAGAACAGAGCCCAAGTTATACGAAGGGCTGAACACTTGCATGATGAATCACAAGCATTAGTTGCCAATGCATTGCAGCAAATGGAAATCTGGAAGAAAAAATGGGAAATGCAATATGCAAGGGATCTTTTAGTAACTAGAACACAAAATGACAACAATGTAGAGCATGCTCAGGTGGAGATACGATGACCACAATCTTCATATCTTTCATCCATAGGTGGACAAAAGAAGGCCCCTGAGGGACCAGGCATTAAACATGAATACAATCTGATATGCAGTTCAAATGTATTTTGTATTTAGGCCGATATAATAGAATTTATCCATTTGAGCAGATAGAAACACATAGTAGCTCATGCCATCTTTGAACTAGGCATTTTGTTGTTAAATTTGGATACTACTGTTTCTATTACTGAATTTAGAAATCAGCAGAATGTACTCTAAGGTTGTCCTATTCAGCCGCAACCTTTTTTTGGTTCATACAAAACAGTATCCACTTTTGTGAAAAAAAATCACTGTGGAAACCAGCTCCTTCATGCTTAAATTATATGAATAGAGGCTTATCCACAGCCGATTGCAAGAAACAGTGGTCTAATTGCTGTGTAATAGCTTAATTGGCCAAGTCTGTGCCTGTTGATTGCTCCAGCCAGTGTTGAGCTTTGATCTGGCTCAACATAACCTAAGTGCAGTCAAATAAAACGCCTTCCAATTCCAAGTTTTTATGATTTCAATGCCCAATAGACCTCTTGCCAAGCATTTGACCAACAGCTACATACATCTTAATAGATAGAGTGCTGTTGTTCCTTTGATCGTTTACCTATAGTGTGTGGGCAGAGGAAGGGATATGAGTGCTGCATAAGCACGTTGGATCTGTAGCAAGCCAATTTGTTTGGCTTTGACTAGTGGTTTACATTATAGAGTTTATTCACCATAAAACATCAGAGTTCAATAATCTGTTAGAGCTTGTCACATGTGAATGGGTGATGCATTGATATTCAATTGAAAGGCACCACAGAGATTGAAGGGGCATTGTGAACTCAAGCCTCAAGTCTAAACCAGAGCAGAGCTCAGTCATGCACGGAATTTCACTGAGAATATTATTTTTATATAATAATATTATAGGAATATGTAATACATATTTAATTCAGAAAGATCACAATCTTACTAACTTGGCAGACATTTCTAAATAAACTCAATAATATTTTATTACAAATGAATTTATCTATTATTATGTTTTAAAATAAGAACCAAAAGCTCTTCATCTTACTCTTTGGATCAAGGGTGACCAGGATTCAAAAAAGTTTTAAAATATTAGTGTGACTACTTTTGAGGTCACTAACATGTAGTTATGGATGCAAAAGATGGTGCTAAAGAATGTCTGCAATTCTAGATTTTCACATAGGTCAGTCATTCTGTTTACCACATAAAACCCTCTAACCAAAATAATTCTACCAATAAATTCATTTTTATATAAGCAAGGACATATCTCCATTTTGCATGACCTTTATGTAGTAGTATCAGGCATACAAATTTGCATTGTCGATAATATAAGTATGTTTGATATATGTGTTCTTTTTGTATTTCTGTAAGCAGCCAGAGTTCGTGGTTATAGGCGCAGGTGCAGGGACGCCATTTTTTAAAATAAGGTGTGTGGGGCTGGAAGGGAGATGCATTGCATATATATGTATGTAAATTAAAATATATATATAAATTGTTAAAAGATTACTGAATTTTATGGAAAACGATCAAAGGTTCAAACAGAAAACCATGTGCTCTGAACTATAACACCAAACTCTCTACCATTGAACAATAGCACTCTGCAATTTATATGGTTCTGCAAAATGTAGGGGAAAGGATACACAGCTATGGGAAACAAAAATCTTGAGGAAAGCTATGTTAGCATTTTGTAGCTCGGAGGTACTCCTGCATCAGGTGCCTAGGTGCAGGAGTCCGAGGTGATGTGAAGTCTCATTTAATGTCATAAAGTCACCTTATTAATGAATTATTTATTAAAGTACCCTTTTGATGTGACTTTATGATTTAAAAGTGAGTTGCACTTTATTATGTTTATAAAGTGACTTTAAGTGATAAAGTGTACTTTTATAATATTTAGGGAAAATTGACTTTTCGAAAAGAAAAGATTTAGTATATAGTTCACTTAGGAAACTTAAGTGAACTTGAGATTAGATCCCAGCCATGGATCTTGAGATCAAGATTTATTCTCAACCGTGAAATTTGAAAAGTCATGTAAGTTGCCCTAATGAGGAAAATAAAAGAGTTATGAGGCTTCATTTGCACACATCTCAAGAGAAGAAAATGAGAGGTAGAGGCACGCATTCCAAAGAAGAGAGCAGAGTCTCTTGGGTGGCTCAAGTTTCATGAGAGAGAGTAAAAGATAGCTTGTGAAAGATGAAGGGAAGAGATGTATCAGAAAGGAAAGGGAGGGCGCTGTTTCCAAGGTGAGGGAGCACGCTTCCCAATAAGCTACAGCCAGTAAAGGACAATCTGTACTGCACGGATTAGAGAAAAAACGTACAGCAGAGTACTATCAGGGCCGTACAACAGAAGTTATTGCTGTACCATACAGTTATATTTTGGCACAGTTCAAGAGTCTTCATTGCAAGTACTGGGTGCATTTATGACTGATAGAGAAGGCTGTACTGTTCAGCTGCTGTGTATCAAATCTGGGCACAAAGTTTGAGGTCTGAGTATTGCTGGTCCTGTGCACTGTTTTTCCAGGCAACAAGTGACACAAAGTTCGAGGTGGATGGTGGACAGATTTGTGAGATAAGTGCTGCTAAAATTATTGCTGGTTGTATATCTGCTGTAAGATCTTTTCCTGAGAAGCTTAATAATAAAACTCTCTCTTGCTGGTTTCTCCCAAGTGTGGGGTTTTTCCAGGGTCAAAGTTGGACCAAAGTTTATATGTTAATGTGACTGCTGTTCATATTTCCTGTGCCTTGATTTCACTTACAGCCTGCTGATATATTTTGTTTTCCGCTGCAAAATGTAGTCATGAGCAGTATATCAGTCCTATAATGCATGTATTTTTACTTCTGTAAAGTGGAATGTGACTAGGTCATTATCATTGGCTGATATCAGAGGTTCATGAAATGTTTGAAGAAAACTCTCTATGACTGTGTGTAAACAGCACTGTGAATTTTCTTTGATTTTCATCAAGTTAGTGGGCATACAATCAATATTTTGGGATTGACACTCTGATTGAATCTCTGTAACAGGTTGCCAAGCAATAGAAAACACAAATCCAACCTTTATACAGCTACTGGATACTGGACACAAAATACACTGATTAACTCTTAATCAACCAATTGGGCATGGAAAATGCAGGGCAGGCTCTTAGGATAATTTACAGGACAGATTCATTTAGCATATCACATGGCATGGAAAATGCAAATCATACCTTAAAAGCTTTTAGATAAGATTAGCATGAAGATCAGATCACATGCAGAAAATGAGAATATTGAGAGTGGGATTAGACTGTGCAAGTCAGAATTGTAGATCGTTTCAACAAGACATCCCTCAAGTTTCATTGGTGATGCTGTCCCATACCTGGGACGTGGGATGCACCAACAGGAAAAAGTTGCCTGGCAAAAGAGATATTACTATATTTCTTCGTATATTTTGACTGTAGGTTTCTAAGGGATGCCCTTGGAATATTCTACTGAGTCCATTTGACTCTTTTAGAAGACGAGGAAGAGGATCTTTGAATGCATAGACGAGGGCCTGCAAAGTGTTTGGATGTCTACACCAGACTCCTTTATGGACTGGTGCAAGGATGATTGGACAATGGAGCTCAATTTGTACATTCAAAGGTTCCTAGAAGATAATATGACATCCTTGACACATCTGATGGCCATTTATGTGTTCTTGAGGTGGCAACTTCAAGATTATCCACGTTCAAATTGCAATAATAGAAAACAGTGGCCAGTGCAGCAGATAGGGATGTAGTGGCAGCTAGCAAATTGTGGAACGTGATTACAAAGATCCTTAGGGGTAGTTCATTGCCCAACAGTCAGTCAGATGTCACCTCTGCTGCATTTTTTGAGACACAAATGCTGTACTTTTAAAAAATCAAATGTCAAGCCTTAATGTCTTGAATCCTTGTTTAATTGATCATTACTTCAATGCTTGTCTATAAAAAAAACAGTGTTTAATATTTCTGTCAAATGTTCATTTACTAAATGCAGTGTTTGGACACTATGTTTTTGGTGGTTCTGTTGGGTATAACATTTTTTCCATTGATCTGAGCTGCATCTGGATTCTGTACATATGTTGGACAAAGAGAAAATAAAACTTGTATCCAAGCCTTGCATGTGATCAAGGATGTTAGCTTGCATGTGATTACTAAAAATAGCTTTCAGCAGAAATCATTTTTCACGGAAGCTTGTAATACAAAGGGAATTTGGTGATAATTCTAACCAAAGAACAACCAACAAAGAGTTGAACTCATAGCATGGCTAATTCTATACATTAAAATAGACTGAATAAAAAATGGTAATCTACTAGTGGAATTAAACCCACCCTAATTTGATTCTTCTTTGCGTTTCCTGAGTCAGTCCTTGCAGCGATACATCAGGACCTATAAATTCATGATCAAATAGTTAAGCCCCAGTTAACACTGTATCCACATTACATCAAAACTGAACAAGGTAAACCATATCCAGTCAAAAACTATTAAAGTATTCAAAGGTTAAGGTTCTCATAAATTATAGTACCAGGTTACCCCGACATTCCGTGCAAGCAGCAAAGATTTCTGCCAATGTTGCCTCTTGATTCAGGACCTCTGCAACTTTTTCGCTGTCTGATGCACCAATTACAGCTTTTCCTTTTGCTAATTTGCCAGAGTGTTGAAGAATTTTACCATTTTGACCCAAGCTTGCCGAATTATTTTGCTTCTCAACTATGAGTTCTAAATCTTCAGGGGGCACAGAGCAGAAGCGAGACAAGAACTGAAGCAACATGTAAGCTATACAAATCAGTATATAAAAGCATAATGGCTATATATATAAAGATGCTTAATTCTAAAAAATACAATCCAGATTCCACACTTGATATAAAAGTTGGAATGTATTATACTTTGCAGATGTGCTCCACAGTCAGAGTTGGTCGAGAGCAAAGGTGTGGCCTCCTCAGACTGGGAACTTTTTCCTCGCTCTCAAATGGTAACAATGTGAAGTGTATATCAAACTGTGAATAGCAAATGAGTACTTGGATTAGATTTCAATGTCCATTTGAAGCAATTTTATTGATAACCAAAAAGCCACTGAAGCGTGAATCAAACTGTCTCGACTCTCATCGAGGTTTAAAAAGTTCATTTATCCAAGGGCTGTAAAGATTATCTATCCCTTTTTTTAAATCAATAAAGCTGATTCGTGCCTACATGAAGTGGAATAATTACTCTGCCCATTGATTGAATGTTACAGTCAATTTGCTTTTACCTCAGTCTCCATTTCCTGCTGAGCTTTAGACAAAAGATAATCTGCCATCTTAGCTACATATGTGCTGCGGTTATTCTTGGCATGAGCAACCCTAACACTTGCATATTTCATATGGCTTCTTGCACCACCCTTGCCCCAAGCAAGACCTTCAGCATTTCTGGCATTTCCAGGAGAAGCATCAGTACTCTCTCTGCTAACTTCTGCTTGGCTATTTTCAGCTGATTGGTTATTTTCACCAGCTTCTTCGTCATTTATTTCATCCGGTTCTTCTCCATTGCCAACATCCATGTCAGCAGAGGTTTCAGGTAAAGAGCTTCCTGCTCTCCTTTTCCGCCGTGTCCACCTGCGTGGCTGAGGTTCTTCATCAGAAAATGATTGCTTCAGGTCTTCACCTTCATCACCATCAGTCACTGAACTTCTCCTAGGGCGTTTGCTTCTATTTTTTACTCTGTTGTTGACCCTGCTTTGACCCTGGACACCACAAAATTTACCATGAGCTTTTCTGACAAATGCAGCTGCAGTGGCCTTTGCAGTCCTCCGCCGTCGCGTAATAGCTTCTGACTGTCGCCGAAATGTATCAGCAATGCTAGCTTGGATCTGTCAGAACAGTTTCTGAACAATTTCAAAATCCATAGAATGGACAATTTCAAAATCCATAGAAAATAGTTCCTTCAGTTAGCAAGACCCATTTTTAATAACATGCACAATATCAGTTCAGGAAGACAAACAATATAGTCATACAGATCATACTCTACCTGCCTGTTTCTATCCTCCTCTTCTTCATGCAAAGCCATCTCCTAAGACAAGGAAAAACAAATTAGGGCAACTACCCATCCTCAAAAGTACAAAATCCCTTCACAAGAGAAAAAAAACATTCAATAATTGATATTCTTCCAGATCGTAGTCCAAAAACAGCTACCCACTTACCAGTAATATGAAAAGACAGGTAAATGAAAATAATAGTGTAGGTAGTCAAACACACAATAATAGATAAGTTTACCTCTGCTTCATACTTATCCAAATCAGGATAGATTGCTGCAATCAATGCATCATAATTTGGATCATCACGCAATGATCGCCGGCTAGCACAATGGGTACGACATGCAGGGCACTCATTGTTCCTGTGGTTAAAAAATAAAGGCCATCATTTTATAGTAGGCCAAAGCCGACAAACATGGAAAATACATTACTTTCATACTAACTTGCAATGCTTTATAATTATGAGATTTTTTATATTTTGGTCCTATTGGTATAACAAATTGGTATTCAACGTCCTAGGTGTAGTTTTGGGTTGTAATTAAAAGAAGACAAAATCTTAGCCAATTTATTGCTGATATAGTAATTTGGCATTTACCAAGCCAATGAAACATTTAAGAAACAAATTTCAACAATGCAATCAAAAGCAAGTGGGAATCCTTGTCTATGATCATACCCCAGACGCATTGACTTGTCAATACAATCCCTGCAAAAGCGATGTAGGCATTCCATAACTGTCCTTGTTTTTCGGATGATGCCTGCCATAGAAAACAATATTCAGTCCCTGTATTTCAATTTCAATTTGTACTATCACAGGAACAGGTTACACCTCAAAGATAAAACAAATAATGCAATGCTCAATTTCACAATTTTTTTTATCAGCAGTAGCCTGTATATATTATCTAGCATATTATTAGTTTTAGATGGTGACTGCCGCGTATGATTCATTCGCTCAATTGGATTATGTAAATGTTATATAAAAAAATATAACATAACATAAAGTAATTACTAATATTAATATAAATTAATATTAATAATTATTAATTATTAATATTAATAATTATTAATTATTAATATTAATAATTAATAATTATTAATTATTAATATTAATTTAAATTAATATTAATAATTATTAATTATTAAATAAGAAATAATTATGAAAAGTCAAAAGACACGACTTATATTGAAAATGCGCAAAATGGCTTATAAAGCTCAAGGCAATGTAATTGTAAAATATCATCTTATATTTTATCGAATATATTATTATATCCATACATGGATTATTTATTTTATCTGCACTGGAAGTTTTCTTAGTAAACGAGTTTTTCTCGTTTCAGTGGTATCAAAGCCAACCCTTCTCGGGCCTTGCTAATTCCGGCCCTTTGGCCATCCATCTTGGAATCTCTCCTAATCTGGCTTTTAGCCATAATTGTTAGAGTTTCTCTGTAAATTAGTCGTTAACCAAAGATCAGGCCTGTGGGCATTACATAGTCAAAGTTCCGCCATCTTGCTCGCTGTTTCCACCTTCCCATCTTCCCCCACCCCCTTCATCTCCTTCACGTCCTCACCCTGCGCATCTGCCTGCAATCTTGTAATGTTCCCAAAAGTGACATGCATGCAAACCCTAAAAGTGATATGCATGCAAACCCTAAAAATGACATGCATGCAAACCCTAAAAGTGATATGCATGCAAACCCTAAAAATGACATGCATGCAAACCCTAAAAGTGATATGCATGCAAACCCTAAAAGTGACATGCATGACATCTAAGCATTATTTAATGATGCATGCACCCAATTAAGCCTCCATGTGCATGTATGCAAGTCAACTGCAAATTAGAAGTTAAAGTGACCTAATTAGGTCAAAAGTTAGGGTTTTCGCAATTGAAAGTTGTAGAAAAAAGATAAAGTGAATGGAGACTTTACTTTTGGATTATTATTGATTTTGGAGCTCTTGAGTAGTAGCACAGTGTGCGGCCACATCAGTTGGGGTTGGAGACGACGTCTTCAACTAACGAGATTTCGGCGGTGAGATTTCTACCCTAGTCTCCTTCAAGATAAACCATCCAGGTTTGTCACGGTGTCTATTGCATTCATCATTATCCAGTGTTCCAGTATATGTCTGAAGGTTATTTTCAGGTTCATCCGTACAGCTGGGGCATTTAGCTGGGAAACCCTAGTCATTCACCAGGACTCTGGATCACCATATTTCTTTCGCATGCAACCTACATCCTCACTAATAAGATCACTCTACTGCATTGGGTGATTATCAGCTATCAGATTGTCCATCCGGGGCAGCTAGTAGCAGTTTACAGGGTTGTGGGGGCGTGAGCAGCAGATTGGGAGATCAATTCGCTAGGGCATCTGGAGAGGTCAAAACTCTTGCATGCTCTGGCCATCCTCTCCGGCACAGGCACACCTTCCTTCCGAGTTATTTCCAACTGAAATTGACCATCCCTTCAGCAAAAACGTCACACTTGTTTGATTTAGCCATCCGAGGTATTGCAGAAGAAAACAAGGTCATTTCTTCATCAGCTCAACTCATCTTGCATGCGTATTCTCTCTGGAGCATATTCAGCCGGCTTATCAATGGTAAGTGTTCATTCTATCCTGCAAACCCTAACCCTAATTTCAGCTATAAAATAGAGAGATTTTGCATGGCAGTTTGCATGCCTGGCTGTTTCAGTAAATTTGCATAGAAATAGAAAATATCAGGATTTGGGATATTAGAGTGGTATCAAAGCTATTTTCCTTACCAGCTGTGGGCATGCAAAAATATAAATGAATTCAAAAGGCCCATACAACATTACTCACAGGAGACAGAGGTATAGAGACAGAGAAGAGGAGTTAGAGGACGTAGATTTGGGGAACAGAGAATATCGGTTTGGAAAAGGCAAAGAAACAAAGGTCGATGATGATAAAACAGCTTTCGATAGTCTCATATCAGCCATAAAAGAACTCACTAATGGGCAAAAAGAAATGATGAGCACCTTCAGGCAAATGACTGAGAAGAATGGGCCCACCCCACACAGTCCCTTATTTCCCAACAGTGATAGGGTATCCACCAGCAGTAGTAGGGAGCACTTACATACCAACATGCAGAGCCATCCCAAGCCTTTTCGACCTACCATGCCTCAATTCTTAGATAGTCCAGCTGCAGTGCCTCTAGCACAAGCAGAACCAGAAGAATCCATGAGTGCCTATCTGAGAGAATATAGAGCTTTAGGAGGGGACTTCCATTCAGCCGTGACCTTCACTGACTTCTGCCACTTTAAAAGTAAGAACAAACCCAAAGCTTACAATCGGCCATTCACCCAGAACTATGAGTTACAACGCACCGTAGGGAAACTGACGATCTCTACCTTTGAGGGTAATCGGGGTGGCCCAGCCTGGAATTGGGTGCAGAAGTTGGATACATACTTCCAACTCAACCCCATGATTGAGATAGATGCCATCAAATTGGCTACTTTGCATTTGGATGAGGATCTCCTTAAAGGCATAGTTGGGGGAGTGAAGAAAGATGAGCATGAAGTACAAGTTGTTGGTGAGCTTCATTTGGAGTTAACAGTTCATGATGAGGATGTGCATGAGGAGATAGCATTAGAGCCATCCTGTGAGTCTAGCAACACAAGCACATTCGCTGGTCAGATTGTGGACAACCCGTGTGATGAGTTGGAGTTGGTACACTCTTCATCATCTACAGCAGGAATCCAAACAGTTATGACATGCCAAATACATGAGGTGCAAGGCAATGAGCACAGCAGTCAAGACAATGAGCAGTCACACATGGAGGTTAGGGAGAGTTTATACATGCATGAGATAGAGCTTCCAGATGATAGTCACCGAAAGAAGATTGAACGGGTTAAAGAAAGCATTCTAGCGATGAAAGAGAGGACCAAGATACTTCGAGACACCATAGTACAGCGAGATGTTGAGCTTAAAGTTCTTCGAGTTGTATGTACCGAGTCAGAGGTCAGGCTATCTAGTATTGAAGAGCAGTTGGATTCCTTGATGGGGCAGCAGAAGAAACATACTATTGCATTTCAAAGCAGTCCTCTTAAGGAGTACATAGACAAGGCTTGCAGTAGCTTGAGTCCACATTTGCATAATGGTGGATGGTTTTTACAGGTTGGCCAGGATCGAGAAATTGACCAGCAGTATATGAGCATTCTAGTTGAAATCAGAAGGGTAGAATGTCAGCTTGGTAGGATTATTCCTTGTGATGGTGCTTATGGACAAGGTACTTTTCGGGAGTTGGATTGGAGAGAGATTAAGAGTTGGTGTCCTTTTGAGTGGGCGATTCTTGGGAAGACATTCCTAGCCGAGGGTATAGTCCCACAAGAGCCTTCCGATATTTGGGATGAAATATGCACAAGTTTGCATTGGGATCCAGGCGGAAGACCTTATGAGGGATACTTGGGAGTCTACATGATGCTCCTTGTGTCGATACTACACAGGGTAGCAGTGGATGCATTTTGACCTCTGCAATTCTCAGATTGATTTGGGACCCTGGGATTACAGTGACTGACAGTTTAGTGATTGCTAGAGGGTGCTTTCAGAAGGTCTCTGGTGATAGTACCGTACAGTGCAGTGTTTTGAGCAGAGGGTGCTACAGATCTCCTAGGATAATTTGGGACCCTGGGATCATCCCCGGATTCAGTTGGTTCAGTTGATTGATTGTGGATTTGTGTTGGCATTGCTCGAGGACAAGCAAACTTTGGCAAGGGAGGACTGTAATGTTCCCAAAAGTGACATGCATGCAAACCCTAAAAATGACATGCATGAAAACCCTAAAAGTGAGATGCATGCAAACCCTAAAAATGAGATGCATGCAAACCCTAAAAGTGACATGCATGACATCTAAGCATTATTTAATGATGCATGCACTCAATTAAGCCTCCATGCGCATGCATGCAAGTTAACTACAAATTAGAAGTTACGCTGATGTATTTGTAATTTCAGAATGTATTCACTTGTATATCTTATGTATTGTACCCCGATGTTTATTCCGAGAAGTGTTTGTAATGTAATTGAGTCATGTCATGCCCCGATGTTCCGATCGGGAGTTTCTATAATGTAAACAAGTCATATCAAGTCATTGTGGGTAACCCTCCTGTTGATCAAGGGTTAAAGTCCCCGCAGTTGTGGGGCCCTAGAGTTATTAGACTCTCCTAGTGAAGTCGGCCCTAGTGAGTTATTGTCAAGTCGAGAAGTAGTATAAATAGAGAGTGAGCCTCTCTATTTAACACACACTCACTCACACTCAGTTGTAGCGCATAGCTGAGGGAGAAGAAGTTGCTGGGGCTAGAAAGAAAGAGACTACTGCTGTCGGGAGATCATCTTACTGTTTTGGGGTTTTACTTTGGTGTTGATTCTATCTCTGAGGAAGTTGCGGAGTTTTCTTTATTTATGGTTTCCCCGAGGAAAAACATTGTGTTCATTGTCTCTTGTGATGATTCCTGTGCTTGTTATTCTCTCGGTTAAAGATCCTAATATAATGCTAACTTGAATGATAAAATTCTAACAAGTTAAAGTGACCTAATTAGGTCAAAAGTTAGGGTTTTCGCAGTTGAAAGTTATAAAAGAAAGATAAAGTGAATGGAGACTTTACTTTTGGATTATTATTGATTTTGGAGCTCTTGAGTAGCAACACAGTGTGCGGCCACAGCAGTTGGGGTTGGAGACGACGTCTTCAACTAACGAGATTTCGGCGGTGAGATATTTGCCCTAGTCTCCTTCAGGATAAACCATCCAGGTTTGTCACCGTGTTTATTGCATTCATCATTATCCAGTGTTCCAGTATATGTCCGAAGGTTATTTGCAGGTTCATCCGTACAGCTAGGGCATTTAGCTGGGAAACCCTAGTCATTCACCAAGACTCTGGATCACCATATTTCTTCCGCATGCGACCTGCATCCTCACTGATAGGATCACTCTACTACATTGGGTGATTATCAACTATCAGATTGTCCATCCAGGGAAGCTAATAGCAGTTTACAGGGTTGTGGGGGCGTGAGCAGTAGACTGGGAGATCAATTCGTTAGGGCATCTGGAGAGGTCATAACTCTTGCATGCTCCGGCCATCCTCTCTGGCATGGACACACCTTCCTTCCAACTTATTTCCAGTTGAAACTGACCATCCCTTCAGCAAAAACGTCACACTTGTTTGATTCAGCCATTCGAGGTATGGCAACAGAAAACAAGTTCATTTCTTCATCAGCTTAGCTCATCTTGCATGCGTATTCTCTCTGGAGCATATTCAACCGGCTTATCAGTGGTAAGTGTTCATTCTATCCTGCAAACCCTAACCCTAATTTCAGCTATAAAATAGGGAAATTTTGCATGGCAGTTTGCATGCTTAGCTGTTTCAGTAAATTTGCATAGAAATAGAAAATATCAGGATTTGGGATATTACAAATCCACACTCCCTCCCCACGTTGCTCTATGCTGCCAACAACCACACCCCCTCTCCTCTCGTTGCCCGACCACCCTCCCCCCACCTCATTGTGTTTCCCTCTTCCTCCTGCGCTCACGCCCACCCCACCTCGCTGCACTTCTCTCGCCTCCACTGCTAACACATCCCGTCGATCTCCCCGCCTGCTCCACCGAGACCCTACTCTCCCACCTGCCGCCACAATGCTTCTCATTGCTCCACGCCAGCCTCCTCCTCTACCTGTATTTCCTCGCTCCTCCCTGCCATCGAAACCCTAAAATATATATATATATATATATTAAAAATTATAATAATATTATTATATTTGTATAAAATATTTTAATTTTTGAAAAAAAACTATATATAAAGTTTATATAAAAGCATTAATAATAATAATATTATTAATTAATTAATTATTATTATTAAAAAATATTAATTATTATATTATTGAAATAATAATTATTTTTTGGGAAAAAAGGTTATTTAACCTAATAAGAAGAAGACTAGAAGTAGTCAAAGGAAGACTCGTAAAGAAGTCAAAGACGATAATCTATCACCGAACAAAGGACCAAGTCAAAGAAGATTTTTTCTCCAAAAAACAAATTGGAAGAACAGAAAACTACGTTGAAAAGTCTTAATAGAAAGCAATGGCGATTAAAATGGAAAAATTACAATCACAGTTACAAGCAGTTTTGGCTTAGTTAGAACATTACAAAGCGACCAATAATTATCTACAATGCGAGAGGGATAAGCAGGAATTGGTTAAAATACTTCAAGAGCAAAGGAATCATACCTTAGAAATCCAAAATCAAATATTGGAAAAAAATAATGAAGGTCTTAGAAAAATGTTATCAGATAAGGATAAGCAAATATCACATTTGAAAAGTCACAATCAAAACTTAGAAGACCAAATCAAAACGTCAAAAAATGATGAAAAGTTAGCGTATAGAAGTGATAATGACTTCGAAGAAGTCATAAAACGCTTAAACAGCTCATCAAGGACAAAGATAGTGAATTGATGCAAGCCCATAAGAAGCTAGAAGATCAAGATTCAAAGATATGTCAACATCAACAACAATAAGAAAAACTCCAACAGAAGTATGACGACATTAAGAAAATACACAAGCTGAAAATTAAGAAAATCAATGACAATTTAGCAAGCAATACCGAAGAACTATTTCGACTAAGAATTCATAACAACACATTACTTACGAAAATAAAGAAGCTGAAACATAGTTGGAATACAGAACCTTCCAGTGAAGACCTCGAAGGACGGATATTAGAAACAATGTTATCGGAACCGGACTGGAACCGGCAAAACCGGCCGGTCTGACCAGTTTACAGGGTTGGCCGGTCCAGTCAGTAAAAAAATTTCCTCAAACCGGATTTTTTTCCAAACTGGGTACGAAACTAGTCAAAACTGGCCGAACCGATCAAAACCGGTCGGTCAGTACTCTGGCGTACGACAACAAACTGGGGACTCACGGAACTCAATTTGCTTAAGGGGCCCAAGGCAATGTAATTGTAAAATATCATTTTATCTTTTATCAAATATATTATATCCATACATGGATTATTTATTTTATCTACACTGGAAGTTTTCTTAGTAAACGAGTTTTTCTCGTTTTAGTAAAGTGAGCACATGCAGTAACTCTATATTTACATCTTCTTGGTTTGTTCACAGATGCCATATTTTGACAGTTTCACTATCTATAGGACAAAATAACACAGTAACTTGCTGAATTATGAAAAATTGAAAATAGTAAGTTTATGAAAAACTATTCCAGATTTTAAAAAAAATTATTAGGGTAGGAAAACCTCTTTGAATGAAAACCATAATTTTTGGTATACACCACACAATTGCCATATTATAGATTCATAGAATGTGGTCTGGATGCATGTGTTATTCCATCCATGCCAACTGTATCATTCATTGCCAACATCAATCTTAAAATAACAGTGTCTAGTATAGTCCTTGTTTAATACACACACACACACATATATATATGCATCCAAAGGCTGAGTATGATAGATAATCCTATGGTCTCATAAATTAACCATTTCCCTCCAAGAATGAAACAATACATTAAAGATTCAGTGAAAACATTCTAAGTTGTGACTATCTGGCATCAAGGAATATTTACAAGAAATTCCACTGACAATCTGGCACAATTTAAGCATAAAACAGTATAGGTAAGCATGAAGCTGATCAACATGAAGATTTTTGTATCCCCAACCCGGTTTGTTTCAATTCACTACATATGGTTTAATGCCCAAACCCCAGAATGCATGTTCATAAAAATTAAAATTTTTAACTTGAAAATTAAAACACATGAGATAATGTCAAGTTTTGCAAACTCAGAAAATTTCTAGCAGCCCTACTTTTCCTACTCTGAAATTTATGACAGCCAACACACCTAAAATTTTAGAGTCAATGTTTTTGACCAATTTGGTACAGGATAAAACCCTGAAGGGAAAACCTGTTCAAGAGATAGATTTTTATTTCAGGCAAATTTTTACAAATAAAAAACAACAGTACTTATCTCCTTGCTTCAGCCTCGAAACACGTGTTAGAATCACTCTGAAAACTATTGTACGAAATTTCAAAACTACACCTCGAAATCTGTGCCTGTATGACCCACACGTGTGAACTGTACGGTCTGGTACAGTACGATCTGCCTCATTTTCTGTGCCTAATCTTTCTTAAAATCTGTGCACTGTAACAGCTAACTCCTTCCTCAAAAAGCACACCCTGTACGGTCTCACAACATTAAATGTTGTACTTTTCCTTGAAATCTGTGCCAAAAACTGTTTCGATTTCTGTGCAGATGTACAGCTTGGTACAGCACGGGCTGCCCTCAATTTCTGTGCAAAAACTCATTGTTGTTAATGCCTCGATTTCTGTGCTAGTGTTCTAGAAATTCGTGCCAATTGTCTTGGAATCTGTGCCCATCTCAAGCTTCTGATTTCTCTGCAAATTTTCTCTCTTTTCTCAAGGTCGACTTCTCTCAAACCCTTCTCTCTTGCCCCTCTCCTCTCTCAAAATTCTCTCTTGTGAAAATGAACAATGAATGATCCTCATGCCTTTCCCTGGCCTTTTTGTTTGAGGGACCACCATTTGAAATCCAATGGTCAAGATTAAAAGAAAACTAAATGAGGTCTAGGGCTCATGTTAAATCTCCCTTTTCTCATTAAAAGTATTTAAGACACGTTTAGATATTAAACGGCAATTTATTACTCACCCACCTTTTAAATTCTCATAAAGTCACCTTTTAAATAATATTGACTCAAACTCACTTTTAGAAGTCACTTTATTAAATAAAGTCATTCTCACTTTTAAAAAATGCTAGGGACCACATTTAAAGTGTCTTTCTCCACCTCGAGGCATGAATGGACAAACACTTCTTGGGTGAAATTTCAACTCTCCCTCTTACCGAGGAAGGTGTTTTTCACCACCCCCATCTTGTCTTTGAAATGAATATGCTTCCCTCTACCCAAAGACTTTGTAATGTCTGCTACCTGCTCATCACTAGAGATATACTGCAACTCTACAACTCCTCTCTGAACATAGTCTCTGATGAAGTGATGTCTGATATCAATATGCTTTGACCTGTCATGAAACACCGGATTCTAAGAGAACCTAATGCAACTCTGATTATCACAACGAATAATAGTAGGGATCAACTCCTGGCCAAATAAGTGTACCATCAACTTGCGAAGACAAATGCCTCGCAACTACCTTGACTGGATGCCATGTATTCAGCCTTTGCAGAACTCAAAGCAACGAACTTTTGCTTTCGACTGAACCACGACAAAACTGTCGAGCCCAAACTAAAACAACAACCATAAGTGCTCTTCCGGTCCGAAGCACTGCCAACCCTATCTAAATCTATGAAACCAACCAAGCCCACTCCACCTGTCCTCCTATAGCCCAGATCATAATCTATTATCTCAACAAGGTATCTCAAAATGTGTTTTGTGATTGTCCAATGCACTCTCCTGGGATCCACCATGAATTGACTAAGAGTGTTCACCGCAAAACTCATATCTGGTCTGGTGTTGACCAGATACATCAATGAATCAATAAGCTGACGATACAAAGTAGGATCCACCAACTCTCTTAGAAGCATGAAGCTTCTTAATGTGTTTTGCGGCTGTCCAATGCACTCTCCTGGGCTCCACCATGAACTGACTGAGAGTGTTCACACAAAACTCATATCTAGTCTAGTGTTGAGCAGATCATCAATGAGCCAATAAGCTGACGATACAAAGTAAGATCCACCAACTCTCCCTCAGAAGCATGAAGCTTCTTCCAGTTGGTGATCATGGGTGTGGACATGGGCCTGCACTCCATCCGAAATCTCTTCAGAACACATGCCATCATATTTTCCTTACCCCAGGAAAACACGTCCATCCTCCTGCCACACCTCCATGCCCAAGTAGTAATGCATCAACCCAAGGTCTGTCATCTCAAACTTCAAAGCAAGATCTTTCTTACATGCTTCAATCAAGTGCTCTTCTTCTGTAATGAATAAGTCATCAACATATAGCAGAAGAATGAGCAGATCATCTCCAACCACAATGAAATATAGGTTGGGATTAGCCACAGTCTTCTGAAACCCAATCGAAAGCAAATATGAATCAATCCTCGAGTACCAAGTCCGAGGGGCTTACTTCAGACCATATAAGGCCTTTTTCAGCCTGCACACATGAGACTCCCTCTCATGAATCTCAAAGCCTTGTGGCAGCTCCAGATATACCTCCTCCTGTAGAAGACCATTGAGGAAAGCGATCTTCACATCCATTTGATGAATCCTCCAACCCATCTCTGCAACAATGGTGATTACTACTCTGATTGAAGAAAATCTAGCAATCAGCGCAAAGGTCTCATCATAATCAACTCCCTCTACCTGTGAGAACCCACGCACTACAAATCGAGCTTTGTACTTCTCAATGCTGCCATCTGCAAAATGCTTGATTTTATAGAGCCACTTGGAAGCCACAACTGACTTCCCCTCTCGTCTTGGAACCACCTCCCATGCATCATTCTTCATGATGGAATTGTACTCTTCCATCATGGCATATCTCCAAACCTGATGTGTGGATGCCTCCTCATAAGTAGAAGGATCGAACTCATGCAAGCTGGTCACATGTGCCATGTAACTGGAAAATCTCTCTGGTTCCATGCCCTCTCTGACCTCCCTCCTAGGAAACCCCATAAACTCCTCTGCTTTCTTCACAAGCTCCTTAAGCCAACTTGGCTTTTTCTTCTTGGAAGTAGCATCCTGTGGTAGACCCCCCTCTACATCCTCATAAGACGACTATCTCCCTGAAGAAGCACCTGTGGCCTGAGATCCTGTACTTGGTGAACTTGAACCATGTGTGCCCGAATCACATGAAAGTAATACACGTGAACCCATGATGTGTGAACCTGTCCCTATACCAAAAGTCCCTATAGACTATGTCCTTGAAACTGATGAACCTGTAATATGAGACCCAGTGACCCATGAGACCTGTGACCCTGTGCCCTGACTTGCTGAACTCTGTGATTCTGTCACATGTGGAGTAGCAACCTGCTGCTCCTCTGACTCCCGAGACTTTCTAAGGGCCTGCTCCTCAAATCTCACCTCCCCCCTCACAACAACTTTTCTTTGTGCATGGAGGTATATGCAGAAGGCCTTTGAAGTCTCATCATAGCGAACAAAAATAGCCCTCTCCAGTAGCCTCCAACTTTGTCCTCTTCTCAAAAAGGACATGGAAATATGTAGGGCATCCAAAAATGCAGAAGTGGCCTCTCTCAAGCGTATTTCTGGTTAACATCTCCTCAGGAGTTTTGCACCCCAAGGCATGATGCAAACTCCTGTTTTGTACAAAAATAACTATGATATAGGCCTCAGCCCATAGAAAGAGAGGACGACTCTGATCATGCAACATGGCTCTAGCTTCACCCACAATGGCACGGTTCTTCCTTTTAGCCACTCTATTCTGCTGTGGAGTGCAGGGAACTATCAATTTCCTCCTAATGCCCTCCTATCTACAAAACTCATCGAATGCATGAGAGGTATACTCACCCCCATTATCTAATCTGAGTACCTTGATCTTCTTTCTTGTCTGGTTCTCCACAAGAGCTTTGAATTCTTGGAACCAAAGCAAGACTTCCTCTGATTTCTTACTTCTCAAAATGTAGATCTAGGTCTTCCTGGAATAGTCATCGATGAATGTGATGTAATACTCAAAACCTATCAATGAGGCAGACGACATGGGACCACACAAGTCTTAATGAATCAAATCAAGCACTCTCTCTGATATGCTTTCACTGCTTGGGAAAGCAATCTTGGTGTACTTTCCCAAAGCACACCCTTTGCATACACCACTATGCTCTGTGTTGAAATCTGACAAACCTATAGTCATGTCTTTCAGCATCCTCAAAGTTGAATGATGAAGGTGGGCAATCATCCTATGCCATAACTCACACAACTCACCACTGCTCTCTTTGCGTGCTAGTGCATGATGCGTCTGGAAGAGAAGCTTGTACAGTTTCCCACATCTAACTCCAATTACATATGACGTAGATGGATGCTATGCTTTGGGAAAGATGTACACTTTCCCATCTAGGACATATACCCCAAGGCCTTTGTCCTCAATCATGGAAGCTGAAACAAGATTCTTCTTCAGCACGGGGACATACAAAACATCCCTCAATATCATGGGCTCCATGGACTCTCTATCAAAGTGGATTGTCCCATGCCCAACTGCTCTCACCGCTGTATCATCACCCAATATAACCTCCAACTCCAAGCTCATCTCTGAAATATTGGTGAACATGTCTTGAACACCTATCATATGACTCGAAGCTCTACTATCAATGTACCATGTGGAGGGAGTAGTGGAAGCACTCAGTGAATGCCCAACGATCATAGAATGCTCAATCTAGTCCTCAATATCCCTGCTGGTGATGGATGATGCTCTCTCTCTACAACCACCAACAAAGAGAGAAAACTCTCTCTCGAATCTAGCAGCATACTCATCAATCTCTATTGACGTTGTTGTCTGTTGTTTCTTCTTCTTGTTTGGGCATTATCCAACATAATACCCAAACTTCTGACAAGCAAAACATTTTACTTTGCTCATGTCCTTCTTGCCATCCTGCTGCTTGGTTCCACCCTTGGAACCCTTTTTGAACTTCTTCTTCTTACCCTTCACTGCTAATGCCACATTCTCCTCTTCATCTTTGTTGTGAGATGTACTGCCCTGTACATATCTCCTGCAGGTCTCCTCCTGTATGAAACCATCCCAAAGACGATCCCATGTAAGCATGTGCTCATGAGCAACAATGAAATCAACAAAAACAACCCATGGCTTTGTCACACCATTCAGTGTTGTGCGAACCAACTCTACATCCAATACCCTCTCTCCCACTGCTCCAAGCTCATCTCGAACTTGTGTAAACCTGGTAAGAAAGGAGACCATGTTCTCCCCCTTGTTCATCCTAGTGCTCTTAGTTTCTTCCTCAACACCATGTTTTGGTTTTCATCGGAACTTTGGTGAATGTTTGTCAAAGCAGTCCACATTTGATTAGCATAGTCTTTCCCAAAAACATGTGGTATGGTATGATCTTTAATGGCATCAAGTATGATTCTTTTTGCTTTTATGTCTTGTTTATCAAATGCGGCCTTATCAACTACAACTGTAGGAACCGTGACAGGATGAGCAGTAGTATTGTTCATTATGTCCCATAGTTCATTCTCTTGTAATATCAATACAATTCTAGCCTTCCATGGGCTAAAATTAACTGCCCATCCAACTTGTCTTCTAGCCTAAGTCCGATAGCCATTACTGCAAATCAGTCCAAGAACCTGTTTCTTCTCAAAACCCTCATTCCTCCAAGTCTGAAATTTATTTTTTGAGTTTTATTTTCAGCCTTCAACACAACTCTGAGACCATGAAGATTTTTGCAACCCCAACCCAGTTTCAGTTTCAGTTCACTGCATATGGTTTAATGACAAACCCCAGTATGCATGTTCATAAAAATTAAAATTTTTAACTTGAAAACTTGAAACACATGAAATAATTTAAACTTTTGCAAACTCAGAAAATTTCTCGCAGCAGTACTTTTACTACTCTGAAATTTATGACAGCCAACACACTTGAAATTTTAAACTCAGTGTTTTTGACCAATTTGGTCCGGGATAAAACCTCGAAGGGAAAACCTATTCAAGAGAGATTTTTATTTCAGGCAAATGTTTACAAATAAAAAACAGCAGGACTTATCTCCTTCCTTCAGCCTCGGAACATGTCAGAATCACTCTGAAAACTGTTGTACAAAATTTCAGAACAACACCTCGAAAACTATGCCTGTACGACCCACATGTGCGAACTATGTGGTCTGGTACAGTACGATCTGCCTCCTTTTCTGTGCCTAACTTTTCTTGAAATCTGTGTGCTGTAACAGTTTATTCCTGCCTTGGAAATTGTGCCCTGCATGGTCTGACAGCAGCATTAAATGTTGTACTTTTCCTCGAAAGCTGTGCCAAAACTGTCTTGATTTCTGTGCAGATGTACGGCCTGGTACAGTACAGGATGCCCTCGATTTCTGTGCAAAAACTCCCTACTGTTAATGCTTCGATTTCGGTGCCATTGTTCTTCTAGAAATTTGTGCCAATTGTCTTGGAAACTGTGCCCATTTCAAGCTTCTGATTTTTCTGCAACTTTTCTCTCTTTTCTCAAAGTCGACTTCTCAAACCCTCCTCTCTTGCTCCTCTTCTCTCTCAAAATTCTCTCTTGTGAGAGTGAATAATGAATGATCCTCACGCCTTTCCCTAGCCTTTTGTTTGAGTAACCACCATTTGAAATCCAATGGTCAAGATTAAAAGAAAACTAAATGAGATCTAGGGCTCATGTTTAATCTCACTTTTCTCATTAAAAGCATTTAAATCACTTTTAAATATTAAATGAGAATTTGTTACTCACCCACCTTCCTAATTCTCATAAAGTCACATTTTAAATAATTAATGACTCAAACTCACTTTATTAAATAAAGTCATTCTCACTTTTAAAAAATGCTAGGGACCACATTTAAAGTGTCCTTGTCCACCCCAAGGCATGAATGGACAAACACTTCCTAGGTGAAATTTTAACACAGCGGACCCAAATGATTTCTGAAAACACCATGAATATGGACTTCCGACTTACATGGTGTGCAATTCTGATAAGTGCCTCGCCAATGTTTTAGCATCTGGTGTCTGTCAAAGGATAAAGAAGATACAAATCAACTAATTTCTGAAATAATGTGTGGGACCTTGATTTCTTCTAGAAAAGTTTAAAGACTGACCTGATCTTCTTGATGGGGTCATGCTTCAGCAGTGAAGATGGTGGTATGTTAGGCCAGCCATTAAGGTTCAATTCCCCCAAGGATATGAATACGTGGTTGGTGCAGGTGCAAGCCCTGGATGATTTTGACAGAGGAGTACCCTCTCGCACAGAAGCTTAGCCAGAGGAAAGTGTTTGTACTTATTGGTTCATCCCTCAATGGCCATTTTGTTTGTTCAAACAGGCTGCTTGTTGTGCTCGACCTCTTTGGGTCAGTTGTATTTGTAATGCTTCTCTCAAGTTTAAAGTAAGCACTTTCAAAAAAGAAAGGATTGACCTGGTCTCATTTGCAAAACCATTTAAATAAATCATGCAAGTGCTAGTGTATTGAACATCTCACAAATCGCCAATCTCATTGTGTGGATATGGAACAATCACGAACAGGAGAGTTGCTGCACAGGTGACAGGACTGCATGCAAATCAGAAATGTCGATGTTGATGCATCAACTAGAAACAAAAATCACAAGTGGTGACAACCAGATGTCTCAAGCATGAGATTAAAATTGACCCCAATGACAAATTCTAAATAGATTGTTCCCTTACTGTTTTTGACTCTTTACCTCTCATATTTAACCCAAATCTATGGACAAGATCATTACTGGATTTTTCCCCTCTACTGGGAGTTCATCAATCTTGAATTTTAGAGTGCCTCTCAGTTACAGTCTAGGATAGCCCAGTGAACTCCTATTAGTCCAGGCCCAGCCTGTGATGACATTATTAAGCCCAGTATTGGCAACTCCACAGTGATAAATGGAGCTATAGGCCCCTCCCCAGACTCAGATAGAGATCAAGAAAAACTCTTGTATTTCAGCTTTCTGTGCTGGTGATCTTCCTCTTTCTTCAGTGATGTTGCTTGTTTGTGTTTTAATCATCTTCAAGAATGTACCTTTTTGCAGACGATTTTCCATTATGGATCCAGACCCATTATGCTGTGTATTTACTTTATTTCTGCTTTATGAAGGACATGCCATTAGACACTTCTACGTTTGCTATTATTTTATGTTGTATTTTGAATTTTCAAGTTCCATTGACCTTATATGGTCATCAACTGACATCAGTATAATTTCTTTCTTTCATTCGTTCTTTATTTCTTCTCATTCTATTGATATGCTCAGATAATGGTGGATCTAGATGGCGCAAATTATGATAGGGGTTCGTGAAATTGAAAAAACATGTTGTTTTCCCATGTTTAATAGTGGTTAAGGTATACGGAGACGAGGGATGAGTTTCAGGAATGGCTGGAGATACACCCCAAATTTCAGGGGCAGCAAAGGGGATCGCAAGATATGGGAAATAGGAGACCCACAGAAAAAAATATAGAAAATGTTAAAAATTAGTAATTATATTATTAATGAATCATCACTAATCTTAGATTGTTCATTTTATGCAGTGCAAAATTTTGAAAAAGGAGGAAGCTGTGTTCATACTAGATTTTGAAACTCAACATTTCAAATTTCAATCCCCGGAGCTGGAATCATTGCAGCTTCCTCTATCAAAAGCATTACTAATCTTGTCAATGCCCTTGCTTCTTTTGACTTGCAAAATGAATTTCCAGGGCTTTGGAAGCAATTGGGAGGTTCCGACAAAGAGAAAAAGAAAAGGAAAAAAACTTTGTTCTTTTACTATTTTCTCACTGAGTACCCCTTTTCGAAGGGTTAAGGGGTATCTCAAGTTTTTTGATAGGGTCTGTTCTTTTTGGATCCTATGTTTCAGGGATGGACATCCTGCCCTGTCCTTCTATCACTGAGACATAGGGAACATGTCCCTTTGATACTATAGTTTTAACTTTTCATGATAGACCAAAGAACTACACATTAGTGCAAAATTCAAATACTCCATATTTAGCACCTACATACAATCGCAATTCACAATCACTCAATTCGAAGAGGATATAAAAGTTGCACATACACATGCGTATGAGTGATATGAGCGCAATACCAGCAATGAAAGAAAGATACACACAAGTATAGACAAGACAGCATGTATGCAAGTGTGAAGGAAGATTGATGGAACTGTACACATGTACACTCTTGCTTGTATTATTTTATATATAAAAGTGCGAAATTGTGGGAGAATTAAATAAGCAAATAACCAATTTGGACCAAGTCAACCAAAATACCAAAGATAGGATTAAAGTACAAAATAAATAAAGTATAAAAGTTAACTGAAGTACAACTATAATACAAGCTCATTAGACTAAATCTCATTAATCCTTCCTTAGAGGAAATTGTCCCCAATTTCAGCTGTAGGTGGGACTACATTCCTTCCAATGAAGTACAAAATAATCCTTGGGCCTTGTGTAGTCGGGGTGTTTGTACAGACCCACACCCCTATTATAAATGGAGTGCTAGACCAGTGTCAGAATATTCCGTTGAAGGGAAGAGGCTCATGAAAGAAAGTCATTGGATGTCTTCCATACTTGAGAATAAACCAAAAAAATTCTCTTCTTTTAAGGAAGGGAAAGCACTGATGCAAAAGATATTGTGTCTGCTGTCGAAGAAACAGAAACATGAATAGAAGGAACTACACAAGTAATTTTTGTACATAGAATGGTTGAACTCATTCTGCTTCATATTTGAAGCACGTGGGAGAAAGGAGTTGTGCAAAGCCTTGTCCGAAGCAGGATGAGGAGGTTGAGGATTGTGAGGCAAATGGTTTATTCCCTGCTTAAATGGGAAGTTTTTGTGAGTTGTCTAGTAAAGTGTCAAGGAAGTTGAATACTGTGAAAGAAACACTGAATGGATGAAAAGAGAAGTGTCCATTGAAGATTTTTGAACACCACAGGCATGCCATGTAGTCGAGTTGGAATAGACTGTTGCATCTCAGTTGTCTGGGAAACTTGAAAAACTAGTGGTAGAGTATGTTACTGGAAAATAGTAAGAATGGGAATGGGTTGCAATCAAGGTTGCCTTGGCTCAAGAGATTCTTTATGCATGTTGGTGTTTGCAAGAGGAGAGTCAGAGATGAAAGAAGATGATGGAGGATGATGGTGACCATGGACAGGTGCAAGAAGTGAGGACATTGCTGCAAGAAGAGAGGCAAAACCACCTACTGATGTTAAACCTATGGCTGTTGGAGAACCTGTTGTAGTGTCTGGAACATGGCCATCATATCTTCCATCATTTTGGTTTGAAATTCTTGTTGTTGTTGTGTAGGGATTGTTATGCCATATACTGTGTAGGCATACTTGGACTTATTTTTGCTTCACTCTACCGATGTATTCCTGACTGTTGAGGCTCATCTTTCTGCTTATGGGCCTTCTATATGATAAGGGAAGTGATCTCCATGAGATGATGTTATATTTCTGCTTTGTTCTTCTACTATGTCATGTTAGATGAGGATGATGATGTATTACTTGATGTTGTACTATATTGTCTATTGCCACTTAATGATATATTGTATTTGATTGTTTTGATGAGTATAGCTAGTAGTACCTTGCATAGATTGATGAGGGTGAAGGTTGGTGGTTTAATGGCATACCATGCATCATGACTATTTTTAATTTGGTGTTTCTAAGGACTATTCCCCCTTCTTCAATTCCATCTTTTGGCCTTCATCATTCCATTCATATCACTCCATTTCTTGTCCATATCCCATTGGCTTGAAGTTGATTGATTGACTCTCGGTCTCCCCCTTTGTGGATATGTCACCATCCATGTTTTACTATTATATAACTGTGCCCAAGGGTTGTTGTGTTGTAGTGAATCCTCAGTACAAGAAGTTTTCACGTGGATCCTTGTGGTCGACTGTCAATAGTCAAGAAGAACTACAGTTGAGCAATCCCTTCTCTTGAAGATCCAAGATTTCCTATGCTATCATAATAAAATGGTTAACGGTTGGAGGAATAGGTAATCCATGTTGAAGCTATGGATGCTCGCTGGTAGCAGGCAATGTCTATTTGCATGTAAATGATTTACTGTGGCAATTCCATTGGGGCTATGGACGCTCGCTAGCAGCGAAGCTAAGGCCATGTCATCACTGGTATTCAAAAGGAGTAAAACTAGGGCCACTATCCTCCAACACCTTAATCCTATGCAAAAGAAAAAGTGAAATGAAAAGTAAAAATTAAACGAAGGGAAATATTATTGTTGGGATCAAAGGAAAAGGTACCTCATAACACACCCCTTCTATGTTGACACATTCTACTATTGTTCGGTTGAATGGTGTAAGCCACAAAGGATTCCCTAAATCCCTTACCTTGAGCCAAATAGTCGATTAAAGCCAATTCACTTTCAAACTACTATGAGTTATGCATATCCATATCCACCCCAAAGAAGAACTAATCATTTGACAAATACTTTGATATATTTTTGCATGGCATTGGTGTGTTATTAGATCATTAATCCGAAGAACCTATTTGAAAATACCAATGTTCCAAGAGGGCTCGTCCCCAAGGTCGAGAGCTCAACCCCCTCACTCCCCATGCCTTGGGGGCTTGGGGGTTCCTTTCAAATGTTTCTCCATGCCTTTAAAAAAACAAAACTTCATGAAACGTATAAGGGAGCACGTCCCTGCCTCTTGAAGGTCACTAAAGTTATGGGGTGCGCCTAGGCACTCCCCCATGATTTTGCCTATTTGTTGTTAAAAATAAAAATAAAACGTATTACTTTTGACCGAACTTTACATGCCTTTCATTACGTTGAGCCTGTGAGTGAAGACAAAGTAGCCCATGAGTGACGATAAATCCCTCCATGAAGATTGGAAAGCCTGCAGGTGAAGACAAGAGAGCCCACAAGTGTTGAGAAGGCCCAAGTGTTGAGAAAGGCCGAGTTTTGAGAAAGCTCAACGCTGTGAAGACAAAGCCCACCGATGTGAAGATTGGAAAGCCTGCAGGTGAAGTGTAGAGAGCCAGTCGCCCATTGCTGTGAGGATTCAAAAGCCCACAGGTGAAGACAATTGACAAGAGAGCCTGCCACTGCATTACAGAGAAGAGGCTACTACATTACAGAGAAAAGGCCAATTTGCCAACACTGTGCCTATAGGTTGTTAGTGTTGAGGTAGGGTTTTTAATTTTTAATTTTTTTTTTTAATTTTAATTGTTCAATGTTTATTTTTAAGGTAGGGCATGTTATAATTTAAGGAGGGCCTGAATCTTAAGGTATGGCCTGAATTTTTATAGGGTTTATTATAATTTAAAGGTAGGGCCTAAATTATTATTTAAGGTAGGGTTTGTTCCACTTTTGAAATTCACTAGGTACTAGGTAGGGTTTGTTCCACTTTTGAAATTCAGTAGGTATTATTTAAAGTATGGTCTATTCACACAATGTTGAAACTTGAATTGTATTATTAATTTTTTCAAATTCTGATTTACATTGTTGGGATTTATCATTTATAATTTTTATGACCCCGACGTCCCCCCACCCCCCCAAATTTCCCTAAAATTTGGGGGTGGTCTCCACATGTCCCCAATGTGCGTTTGCCCGCTCCCGCATACCGGAAACTTGGGGGAACATTGGAAAATACATATGTGGTGTATAATCATGTTTTCATGACTATGTTATATGATGACTCACACTTAAACAATTAAATGCATTATATTTATCATGTGCATTCATTCTGTAGATGTACACTGCTACTACTACTAGTTCATCTGGGACACTTCATAACAGCAATACAACATTTTGTCAAATTCACAGTCATA
This sequence comes from Pseudotsuga menziesii, assembly GCA_001517045.1. NCBI lineage: Eukaryota > Viridiplantae > Streptophyta > Pinopsida > Pinales > Pinaceae > Pseudotsuga > Pseudotsuga menziesii. The sequence goes on along the minus strand of LPNX010721290.1, from coordinate 135,878 downwards.
CAAATACATTATCATGCCTCCTTCAAAGTTATCAACGGATTTAGATGTGTTGGTGCCATTCTGTGTTGTAGTTAGTCCCGTCACTAAGGGGCAAGTTGGCCATCTTTTGTTGTACATGGGATTCGTGCATTCTAAGCACATTTGGATACCCATTTGACCATTTATCTATGTATATGCCACCTAATTGGTCACCACTGTTGTAGACTAGCCATTCCTGTAGGGTGGTGGACTCAATTCACAACGTTTGGTAGTCAGATTTTCATGATTATGCGTGGCTTTCATGCTTACGTTGTTTTCCAAATCTACTGATGGATTTGGATACCCATTTGGCTCTTCTATCATCATACTAAGTCAGATTGCAAAATATTTCTCGAGATTAGTTAGTTTGACCAAGTTTGACTTGGTCAACCCAACAGAACAACATGTTAGAGACAGGTGCCAGTGTCAATAAGCAAAGTTCTAGACTTCAGGATTCATTGTGATCCTTTTCCCCTTGGTTCCATGTCAATTCTAGATTAATAGGCTTTAAAAAATTTCCAAAGTTTTCATTTAAAATAGCCTAAGTTTGATTTACATTAGTTAGAGTAGAGCTAAAGAGGTATTTTTGGAGTGATCTAAGCATAGGTATGGGCATATATGGTTTTTAGAGGATGTTTGGAGTCTGGACTCATCACATACAATTTTCCCTTTCAATTCACATTGCTATATGCATTTTTGGATTAATGGCATTAATTAAAGCCTTTCCCTAAGTTTTAATTTAAAAATGTCTTATGGTTTAGTGGACTTCTCCTTGGTTTGGTGTAATTCAATTAATTGAAATTTTGAAAACTGCTAAGTTCACTAAATTTTGGATGGGATGTGAAATTTTATTTTCATCATATGAGGTCTAAAGAGGTACAAACCCCTCTTAAAAATCCTAAAACAATTAATGATAATATAAAAAATTCAAGTAAAACATTTTTTGTATGAAGTTTATATTATCATTACAAGTTAGTTTGTGTCATTATGTTAGGCAAGTTGCTTTTCCCCAAAATAGTGTTGCAATCTATAGGAAACAAAGCAAATTCAGGCTTGTCCAAGTTGGATCGGTTTAGTACTAAACCAATCAGTTCAATACCAAATCAATCCACTGAACGAGTTTGATGGTTTAGTCAGTGCCCTTGAGAGTCAACTTGGTCGAGTCCGAGTCCAAGTTGGTTGCATTTTGAAACACTACTTATAACCACTTAGGAGAGACTGAAGAGAAATGAAGCTTGTGGAAAAAATGTGATTGTATGATGCACCAATTGTTGGTTATTTGTGAATTGTCTCATCAAGCTAAGCACAAATGCATGATTATAAATAACTTTTGTGATGCTCCTACATAATTCAATGATATCCTTAATATAAGCATTTTTACATTAAATCAATTCAATGGTTAGCACAAGAAATCCAAAACAAGGTTGGATACCTTAGCATAAGCTACTAGCCAACAACCGCATAATTAACAACATTATCCATTCAATTATTTTGACAATATTCTATAGATAAGATAAGATAAGATAATTTTATTAATGTCCACTAATGACCACAAAGTAGGTCAACGGGACTATCGGTTATAATGATATGTTATGCATGTGGGAGGATCAACAGATCTCCCATAAAGAAAATACAATATAAACAATACAAGTGAAATGGAGAGAAGAAGAAGTAAAAATGTGTAAGGCGAGCTAGTCCATAGAATGGGAGAGCACTTGCTCCAGTTCCAACCCTGCAACCCTGCCTAGGGGCGAAGGAGCTTGGGTGAGCAAGATCCAGGAGCCAGAATAATCAAGGAGGGTCTGGTGCTCCTAGACCCATCTCTCGAATGAACCCATTCAACAACTCACATAATAATTCTACATCTTTAACATGTGTAGATGCTTAAAAATTTTAACAAACATTATCACACTGAGATAATCCTAAAAGAAATTATTAAGGGTCTTGCCCTTCAAATCAATGCAACTATCTGATATCACAGTGCATCCAGTGACTTCCCGTGATTTATTAAGTTGTTCCATCTATGGGTGTGTTACTGCTCAAAATAGCACCCTTGATCAAGGTCACAAATCCCGCTGCAACATGTGGTAAGCATGAGATAAGATAGTGCCCAATGTTACCACAACCTAGCTTCTTAACACTTTAGGTCACCTCCTAATACCAAGGGGGAGTCCTTAGAATTTGGTGAATGATATTTGCAATTACTTAAACAACACACAAACACCTTTCCCAAAAAACCTCTCAGCAAAGATCAGTGCCTTATGGAGTCAAAATAATGAAGCAATAATAACACCAAGTGAGAGGAAGGAGTTACAACATTTTGACATGGATTCCAAGAAAGATAACTTCAATATATTACTGTTGTTATAAAATCACAGTAGTCAAAACACTTATAAAAATTGTTAGAAATCAAGCCAAACTATGCCAACTCACCATATATAGTGTACCTTGTATAGTAGGGCAAGTGACATGCTTCCAGAGGGTGAAGGGATTCCCTAAATCAAATCTAAACCGGTTTATGCCCTAACCAGAACTGGTTTATGCCCTAACCAACCCTCAAATAGATGGTGAACCTGTTTAAAACATTTTTCAACAGATGCCCAATACCCCGGGGGTCAACGTAGGCCTTAAATCCTTGCTCTTTAGAGCTTCAAACTTAATTGAATTGATCATTGTACTTGTTGTACCTGTTATAACAGATCTACAAAGAGGAAGCCCTAGAACATACAAATCAATGTATCTCACAAACCAGCCATAGAAAAAGGGCACCATTGAAACTCCGTCATAAAACCACCGAGGGCGCACTTTTCTAGCAGAGCAGAATTTCCGATTTCACGATATTTTTTGAGGTATGAATTTTCTAAGTTTTAGGGTTTTCCAATTATTATTTTTTTGTATTTTTTGTAATATTTACAACATAAGTTTGATAAAAAGAGAAGATAAGGGGTTATGATCTTAGTCCTAAACCCTAGGGCAATAAGAGATCGAGGTCAACGTCCCTACTCAATTTGGCTATTCAAGGTTTACCAATTAGGGTAAAGGCTAGTAACCCTATATGGGTCAAAGTAGCCAAACCCTAATTAGGGCAAGCAATGAACTCCAAGGCCCCACTATGGAGAGCTCCTTCAAGAGGAAAGTCTCCTCAAACAATATTGACAAGATGCCAACAAAACCCTAATTTACCTTGCTTAATATGCAAAAACAACATCAAACAAGATAATTGAAAGATCTTACCAACAACCACCACGGAAGGAGCAAGAGAGAGTTCTTAGGTCTTCCTTAGTCACGAGATATAACAACCATTCTTTGAATCAACCTTGAGAGATAGTAAAACCCTAAAAATTCCATCACAAGAGAAGTGTGCCAAAGAGAGAGGTGCACATGCCTTAGAAGCTCCAATATACCAAGAGAAAGAGAAATAAGTACATATTTGAACCCTTGTCTTGTTTATAAATGATTGCTAGGAGCCTTTACTTACATGAGGCCTCCTAAACTTTTTAACTTTTAGAGCCTACCTTACTAAAAGATAAAATAACTTAAAATTAGGGTTTGTCACCTACAAGTTGGGGGCTAAACCACAAAAGACTAAAAATAATGATAAATATGATGTAGATGGCTTCAACCAAGTGAAGTGGTGAGCCGGAGGTGGACGTCATGCCCCAACTAACCCCAATGATGTAGATCGCTCAGTGTCTCCCCTTTAGCAAGGTAAGGCCTTCTTTGAGAAGATGATGTCATCATGGATTTTGCCAATGTTTTAAAACTCATAACTAGACTTGAACCAATCGAGGGTCAACTTGGTTCGAAACCGAAACCCACAATGACTCGAAGTGGTTTGATTTCAATGACATGGACTACAAAAATATACATAAAAATTTACAATTTTAATGAAAAAATATATATATTAAAGATCCCAAGCTATGGTTCCAAACCATTAGAGACAAAATATGCAAAGTCTACTCATGTATATACAATGCAAGGGTGAATATATCAAAATGGCACCAAGTGTGATACATATATGAAACAAAATTTAAAATACATAATCATCAAAATCCTTGCCTATATTGGGATGTTATTCATCAATAGCACCATGTTCCCCCCTCCTCTAGGCTTTAACCCTTACCTCTACTTTGAATCTCAAAGTTGATCCTCCAAAGACATTAGTCAAAACCCTACAAATTTGATGAAACTTCCTAATCCAATCATTAAAATAAGGTAGAAAAAGCTTCTCATGCTTAATAAGTGATTTTGCTTGACTAAAAGGTTCATTTTTATTAATGCCATAATTGAGGAGTTCAATCAACTTCAACAATCAGGCATCAACACCACCAACATCAAGGTACATAGAGACTTTGATGCGCTTGATTAAATTCCAATCCCTTACACTCATACATGATAGAATCCAGTGGAAACATTGCAATCCCGAAATCCTAAAAACTATTAAGTTTGTGAATTCTAAATGGGATCTAAAATTCTACTTTTTGTAAATGAAGTTCGATGAGGTTTAAACCACACTCAAACATACTGAAAGAATTAATGGTAATGTTCAAAATTTAAGTAAAATGATAGAAAATGAAAGACAAGGAAAATGTCAACTTTTACTTTAAGAATTTAACATTACCCTTCACTATTACTGACTTCAATGTCAAAAGTACAAGACTAGTAAAAATTTTTAAGAAGATCTGTGTCTAACCTCCATGCATGCACCCTAGGCATATTTAGATTGACTCAAGCGAGTTAATGTTGAACCAACCAGTTAAGGCCAGTTTGGTACTAAACAGGCTAAGTCAAGGTTTGAATTGGTCGGTTTGGTACCAAATCGAACTTTGGGTTGAGCTTTTGTCTCGATTCGAGGTTGATGAGGATTGAACCAGTCAACTCGTCTGATTCCGGTTCTGGTTTTAAGAACACTAGATTTTGCACATGGAGACCAAGAGGAGGGGTAATACATGAAAAGATAAGGTCCAAGTGGGCATAAATGAGGTGTGTTAAGGGGTATGACAACTCTTACACGCACAATCACCTTTTACATAGCATAAACATAAGTGTGGCTAAAATCCCCTAAGCCATGTGTCCTAGTGGGTCCATCACAAGAAGCACCGAAGCACCAACTCAAGGCACAAAAAGCTCAACATGATGGGGGACTTCCGCCCATCAAGGGGTAGCCAACAAAGCCACCAAGCCAATATTCCTTGAAATGAAAACCAAGAGTACTTGCCATGACCAAACCATGGGTTTTAAACCTAGCTAGACCAACACTTCTACATAAACAAAGCCCAAACTTAGCCTTTTACAATGGCAAAAGACTCATTCACTCTAGTATATCCTAGTTAGCGCGCTGCAGACAATCTGAGGCCTAACACGGTGCAATCGAGCTTTTCATTTTGAAGTATAGTCCCTCTCAACTCATCATAAGTAGGGGCCTTGTACCCTAGGTCAACAATAGCAATAACATCTACCCACAAGCTCGTCTGCTTCTTACTTCTCCTTTATTTTAACCACTGACCTAATAAAAGGTTGCACGCGTGCTTTGGTTTTTGGAAAAAGAAAAGTGAGGTCGTTGAGGGCATTGTGGATGGTGAGGCCACAAAGAAGCTCTCACTTGCTGCCACCTTGGATCTTCAAATACTTCTGCTACAAGCTCAAGTCTCACAGCTTCCCTCTCATCTTTCTTTTTACCCATATATAGAAGTGATTGATTAGCAATATGAATGATTGTTGTGGTTGAATTCAAACAATTTTCCACTTCATGCCCCTAAATTTGTGCAAGGTGCTATGTCAACTTGTTGATTCCACTAGACACGCCACCAAGGACATGGAGGCATGAGACGGAGCCAGCCCGTCATCCGCATGACGTCACTCCCTTCTGGCTGCGCATATTAAGTTTAGAACCAGACCTGGACAACTCACAGAGGTTCGAAGGGACGCGCTCGTCACCTCAGGACTTTAATGCACCTCCTTGGTGCTTGGGTCGACACACCATCAAACTAATGCCCAGACCCCTGCAGCATTTTGGTCATTTGTTCTCCGAGTTCTTGCAAATCCATCCTCTGCCCTCCTCTAGTCGCTCGGCCCTCTGCAACTTAGTCCTGGGCTTTGAACTCTTTGTCACCCTCCGTCAACCTGCAATGTCTCGCAGACAACGCGGCACCCCTCGTCGTGGTCGCCAAGGGAGAGGCAATCAAACTGACCGCCCAATTCAGCTCAACGCTCAAGCCAGCGGCGATGGCTTCGACGTCGAAATTCCTGAAGCAGTTCGTCTCATGGTCAATGACTGGGAAGAGGAATTGTTAGGGGCTAATAGCGCAGCTGGTCACACTCTAGAGCGACCACGCAATTATTGGGTAATAAAAAACCTCCTCGTTTGGCTCATCTTCCATTTTCACTCCCATCCTCTAGCACCTGCACCTCATGCACCACCACCTCCACCTCCTGCCATCCCCACACCACCACCCCCTGCTCCTGACTCTGTACCCTCCACCTCCACCCTTTCCCCCACAGTCCCTATGGATTGTGAGCCCCCTCCTCAGCAGGTGCGAATAAAATCTCTCTTTGCAGGTAAAAGTGGTCCCAATCCATCCTTTGCAAAGAAGACGGCTCCTCTCCCAGTGAAGCAACTGCCTGCAGGTAGTGCTGATGGTGATGCATCCTCCAGCGGCGAAACGGAAACCTCCGAAGACGACAACACATCGGATGCACATGACAACCCCAACGTGCTAGCTTCCATCGGCTTTGGCTTCCCTATTATCAAGGAACCAGTCTATAAGCCTTAATCAGGTTCTGCCAATGGCTTCGTTTGTTTTTGTCAGGGATACAATGGGCTTTCCAAAGCCAGAATCTTGTTTGTCGATTTTATTTTCACAAACCATTATATCTTTTTTGTATATGGACACTCTACCTCTTTCCTTGGACCCGTTTTCCCTCATGGAGGGAGGGCCTGGTTTCTTTTTAGAAGTGCTCTACCTGTTGGTCTCTTTGAGCAGGCATGCATCTCTGCACTGTAACTTTTTTCGTAACACTATATTTCTTTTTTTAATAGAATAATCCCTTGACTTACAAAAAAAAAACTTGTTGATTCCACTCACAATTTCTTTCCCACACTACTTGTAATTTAACTATTGTTGATTATTAGGCTCAACATGCTCACCATATTCCCAAATAGGGTCCAAAGCTTGTGGCATTTTCGGATAACAATCATTAAACCTAGGGAAAAAAATGAAGTGGAAATCAAGATTCAACACAAGAATGTTGTAAATAAAAAAAATGGTAGAAAGAAACCATAAAAGGAAATACCTTAATAGGTGAATGTGAACATGATCATACATGATGATGCCACTAAGTGAGTTTTCAATTTGGTTGGAATGTGCAAACTGAAAAAATTTCCTTAAGAACTTTAGATGTTGCTATTAGCAAGTATGGCTATAAACCTAATGAGATTTATGACATTGTTAAGTAGGAAAGCTATATGGAAAATAGTTTTGAACACAAGCAATGGAAGAAAGCCCATAAAAGGAACAAAAAAAATGATTAGCTAGTTAAAAGCTAGTATACTTAAAGGTATTCAATTTGTGTGAAAATTCCAAACCCTAGGTGATTGTTGTCTTTATGTTCTCAACTAAAGAAAGTTGTTATTTAATTGCATAAATTAAATTCTTCACATAGTAGTAATCACACATATAGCTGGAAAGTAAACAACGGAAGCATAAAGTTAAACACAATACATAGATAATTACTCCTTCAAATCAGCTTTTCATTAACAATTCAAAGCTTACAAAGAAACCTCCACAAACTGTTTGACTAAATCTTCTATGAAACACCCAAATGAAACAGATCTGCACACTTACTAAAGAAAAAATTGCCTACCAGAAAAGACAAAACAACCCGCTTGGAATTCTACTGTATGGAACGACCTATTACTCTCTGCTTAATTCCCGAAATTAGCTCCTCTCCCGTGCTCTGAATCTATCTCACAGACGAAGTAAATCGCCTCTTGACAAAACTTGTCTTTGAGTGAAATGGTATATGTCTTAACCCTCTATCTTGGCCCTTCCTTAATACTTGAGTTGAAACTCTAATCTACCAAAACCTTAATCTCATAGAGAGATATACAGTTGAAATTAGTTTAAATCACTAATGTATAAAAATGCACTTTATTAGACTCAACAACTAAACATAAGACTTTCATTTTATTACTAAAGTGAATTACAAAACATATTTGACTTGAACTACTTCCAACTCATTTGACACTAAACCTATGTAGAAGTTCCTTTCCAAGCTACAATCTTCAACACTCCCTCTTAGCGATGAAGAATTTTACACCAATCCAATTTGCCTTTGAAAGCTTCAAACTTCCCTTTTGATAAGAGCTAGGTCAGAATATCAACAACCTACTGATCTAAGGGTACATATTGGAGCTTTACAACTCCCTTCTGAATCCTCTCTCAACTGAAGTGATATATAATCTCAATGTGCTTATACCTATCATGAAAGACTAGACTCTCAAAGAGTTTGGTACAACTATGATTGTCATAGCAAATCATTGTGGGATCCAACTCCTGATCATTTAATCCCACAAAAAACTTGCAAACCTAATGGCCTCACAACTAGTTGTACTAGCTACCATATACTCTACCTTTGTTGAGCCGAGTGACACGAAATTTTGCTTCCATTTAAACTTGGATATCATTGTTGATCCCAAGTTAAAGCAAGACCTTAAAGTGCTATTCTAGTCTGATGCACTGCCTTCCCAATCTGAGTTTATATACCCCTGCAGCTTCAACTCACCATCTGCAAGATATCTCATCCCATACTCGACTATGCACCTCAAGTATCTAAGCACATGTTTTGTTGCTATCCAATGCTCCTAGCTCAACTCCACCATGAACTAACTCAAGGTGTTCACTACAAAACATATATATGGCTTAGTTTTGACCAGATACATCAAGGAAAGTATTAGCATACTATATAATGTGGGATCCGCCATATTTGAATCTAAAGTTGTTACCTTCTTTAGATTAACGATCATAAGCATGGTCATAGGGTGGCAGTCCTTCCAAAATCTCTTCAGGATCTCAAATGCATACTTACCCTACCCAAGGAAAATTTATCCCAGTCACTGCCAAACCTCTAATCCAAAGAAGTAATGTATCATGCCAATGTCCTTCATCTCAAACTCAATTGCCATATATGTCTTGCACCTTGCAATGAGATCCTCTAAACTTGTAAGAAACGGGTAATATACATACAACGCCAAAATAAGCAGATCAACCTCAACAAAAATGAAATATAAGTTGAGATCTACTTCACTTTTGGTGAAGCCCAAACTCTGCAGGTATCCATTGATCGTAAAATACCATGGTCGTGGCGCATGCTTGTGTCCATACCAGTGTAATCAGAACCGGACCGAAACCGGCAAAACCGGTCGGTCTGACCGGTTTACAGGGTTGGCCGATGCGGTCATCAAAAAAAATCATAAAACCGGATTTTTTTCCAAATCGGGTAAGGAACCGGCCGGAACCGGTCAAAACCGGCCAAACCGGCCGGTCTAAACTAGGGACTCACAAAACTCAATTTAAAAAAAAAAAAACAAAAAATAAAACTTTGGTGATGTTTTTTGGAGCCTCTTTGTTAATGTACTTTGGTTCAAAACCTCAGAGATGTATTGCACTAGGTGTTATTTTGGATATTTGCACCCATATTTGCTATATATATGAGAAACTTTGCATATTTCTGTATTAATGGTTTGGATTCATATTTATGCAAATGAATATATTTTTTTTTACAAAATATGAATATTTTATGTATTTTTTAGTCAGCCGGTTTTTTACCCGGTTTTTTGCTGGTTCCGGTCCGACTCACATTTTGGGCTTCGTCGGTTCGATGATCGATCCAGTTTCGATAACTTTGGTCCATACAAGGCCTTATTCAAACTTCACACATGGGACTCTTTCCCATTGATCTCAAAGCCTTGAGGTTGTTCTACTATAAACTTCTTCCTCAATCATCCCGTTGAGAAAAGTTGTCTTCACATCCATCTAATGTATCATCCATCCCATAATGGAAACTAAATACATCAATACTCTAATGGAAGTGTACCTGGCAACTAGAGCACAATTCTCCTCATAGTCCACTCCCTCTTTCTCAAAGAACCCTCTCACCACAAGCCTTGCTTTGTACTTCCCTATGCTGCAATCTACTGCATGCTTGATCTTGTAGAGCCAATTGGTAGTCACTAATGATTTCCCCTCCGATCTACGCACAATGTCCCATACATCATTCTTCATGACGAAGGTGTACTCCACTATGGCATCCCTCCAATCCTATTGATATGTTGCCTCTTGAAAACTAGAAGGCTCGGAATATATGGTGTTGCTCATCAACACCATGTAACTCATAAACTTCTTTGGAGGTCTCCTAACATAACTAGTAGGAGTTAGTGGCCCCTCCTTTGCACTTGAAGGTTGCTGCCCCAAATTGGAAGTCACTACTGACCCTAGCTCAACCTTCGGAGCTTCTCACTCCTCATCCTTTATCATTGGAATAGGCTCATGAGACTTCTTCAATGAAAAGTCTTCCTCAAACTTTACATCTCTGCTTACCATTCTCTTTCTTTGCTTTGAATAAAGACCTTGTAAGCTTTTGAAGTCTCATTGTAACCAACAAACAAACCCTTCCTGATGGAGGGCTCCAACTTGGTCCTCTGCTCTACTAGTATATGGATATAAATTGGACAGCCAAAGATATGGAAATGACTCACCTCTGGTTTCACGCAAATGAATGTTTCCTTTGGTGTCTTTTCGTCCAAAATCATGTGAGGACACTTGTTCTAGATATAGACTAGCATGTTGCATGCTTTTGTCCATAGAAGCATCAACAAATCCTAGTCATGTATCATGGACATAGCAGCCCTTATGATGGATCACTTCTTCTGCTTTTGCCACCCTATTTTGTTGTGGGTTGTATGGAATAGTGAACTCCCTCTTGATTTTTGCATCCTTACATAAATCCTTGAAATCATTAAACGTATACCACACCCCTTGTCTTATCTCAAAACTTTGTCCCCTTCCCTGACTCATTCTTTGCTAGAGCTTTAAACTCCTGAGACCTACTAAAGATCTCATCCGTGGTCTTTAGGAAGTAGATCCAAGTTTCGCAAGAGAAGTCATTAATGAATGAAACATAGTACATGCTTCCTGTGATTGATGCTACCGACGTCTATCCACAGTCTTTCCCAAGATGCAAAATTCTCTCGAGCACAGACACCTTGAACAAATGTTTCCCATTGAGATGGGAACCCATTCAGTGCCCGATTCAATAGCTCTTTGTCTTCAACCTTCTCCCAACTGCTGCAAGTTGATCATAAATCTGCATGATATTTATCTCACTGGTGATTGTGTTTGATTTTACCATCTCTACATATTTGAGTCTTGTTATCACACAAAGTGTAGTTACCTACTAGAAATATCCTATCCTGGACAGCAGAGGTAAGGTAGCTAACCGGTGACACCGCAAGGACCTCGTCCACTACGGATAAAGGGTAGTTGTCACACTAGACGGACTCTTGTCGCTTTAGATCAAGGCGGAGACCCTACTAGCCTAAGAGGGCTAGTGCACCTACTCAAGACACTCCTATGGTTCGACAATGGACAAAAGAGGAGACATAATGAGTGGATAAAACTAGATCTATGGAATAAGTGTGGTATAGAGGTTAGGGCCAAGTTGGGGAATAGCCCAAATTGATTGAGATTGTACCACAAATAGTTTAAGAAAGTAGATCTAGTGAGATCTAGCCAAATGAATGAAAACCCTAAAGGGACCCACCTAGGGTTTTCGCATAAGTGGACCCAAAAGAGCAGATCGAGGCATGAGATGACTAGATCGGGGTGCTTGAGGATTGGATCTATGGTTTTGAGGTGGGTTCAAGCATACCCATTTGAAAGATCTGAAGAAACAGCCACCCACCCAAGAAGGGTGCCCCCACTTAGAGTGACTAGTGCTAGATCCCATGGCAAATGGAGTTTGATTTTTATGGAACTTGAGATCTAGGGTTTATTCATTAATATCCAAGTGGGTTTTGATGGTCGTCATAAAAAACTCACCGAATCTATCAAATCTATAAAACTAGGGTTTTAAGAAAGGGATTTTGAATGGACAAATGGATAAAAAAACTGAAAGACAATACTAACCTTGCAGATCGTACCTGAAAATACTTGCGGCCTCCTTGAATGTCGATGATCCTTCCACTTGGTTACAATTTCTAGCAAGATCCGGCATGGAACAAAAGAAAAAAGCCCAATGAAGGAAGTGCACCCCCTCTTCTCCGCCTGCAAAATCAAACTACGAATGAGATTTGTTCACGGATGAAAAAGATAAGCTTCATACTTCATCTACAAAGAAATATCCAATGCATACCAGTAGCAATTGAAAACTCCTTGAAGACGAAATGATTTGCCCGAAATACAATGCAAGATGCCTTAGCAATCTCCTCCAACCAATTCACTACCCTGCAAAAGATCAATACGACCTTCCATAAAAATATTTGTTTGCATGCAAGATTTACTGAAATGTCCAAACAAGAGGCATAACGATCACATACAAGTACATTCACAAAGCTTCCAAGAGTTTCTACAAAAATTTCTTGTATTCAATATTTCCATAGCCAAAAGTGCCTTTACAAATGAGAGAGCATCTCAATATATAGATCTCTCAAGTACGTAATACCTAGATCCAAAAAGATCAAGGGTCAAGATCATAAGATAAAATCATCCTAATCTACGGCTAAGATTAGCTGGATACATCTCACATGGATCAACTCACAAATAGAAGGGGCGCATCGCTAGAAATGCCCGATGAGGGGTGCACCACATAAAATATGACTAATGACCACAAAGTAGCACATGGTGGGATAGGAGGTTATGCTATCCTTCACTAGAATGGCCCCATGGCACAATAATAAGGTGTGGTGGCAAATAATATAAAGGAGTGATAAAAATCACTAGGGGATCTCCCTCAAAATACATCAAAACACCTCAAACTGTAGAAATCAAGGATGTGTGGACCTCGAGTGAAGTGAAGTTGATGTCGGATGATGAAGGTGACCCAAACACTACGCCTCATACCAATTCCATGACAGTCCTTTGCCTCAATTGCCTAAACCGATTTCCTCATTAGCCATTTTTTATTATTAAAATGTTGCCTTGGGAACATAAAACAACCAATATCTCACAGAGGACCAAAAACTGAAGGCAAATGACTGCACGGATGGATCTGGGACCATGGTAGCATGGTACAATCGACTGGTTGCACCCCAAGATTCCCTCTGGGTCATAAAAGAAAAATGGCTAACTCAATCATCGAATCTAGGGTCATGAGGCTTAGTCATGGCATAGAACTGGTCAAATCTGGATACTCTGGATCTGCTGAAAGTGGGAGATCATCAACTGATGGCTCATCATCTGCTGATCTCATAGTAAAGGGCTGGCTCAAAGAACTGCTCAATACTACTCAGGAACAAAAGTAGCCCAGCTACTATATATGTGACAACAAGTCTTTTATGCAATATCATCCTCTTGTTCATGTTCTTAACCAAGGCATTGAACATGTCCTTCATCGTCTTCTTCTCAAATATATGTAGGGATCAAATGATCTTTAATAACATAGATGATCATTTGCTTAGCTTCCACTTCTCTCTTGTTGTGATTTGCCAAAGCTTGTGAATCTGACAGTCGACTCACTACATCCTTGACGATATCCCAAAGATCATTCACTTTCAAAAAGAGGGTTATCTCGACTTTCCAAGATAGGAAATTTGTGGGACCTTCCAATCTGTCCTCAAACCTGAGGCTAGTCGATGCCATCTTTGATCTACAAACAAACTCCCAAATCCGATAAGCACTACATTTGAAACCCTAACTGTTGATTCTAGTTCCCGACAATTGTTTTTGGGAGATGACCTACTGTCAAATCCATTCAACTATAGAATCTCTCATACCATGTTAATTTTCCAAAACCTAAGTGATAGATGTCCTTATGTTCTCATCTAAACAAAATTGTTATTCAATTGCAAAAATCAAATTCTTCGCATAGCAATGATCAAACATATAGTCGGAAAGTAGGTGATAGAAGCAAAAACATAATACACAAATAATTACTCCTTCAAGTTAGCTATTCATTAACAATTCAAATCTTACAAGAAAACCTCCACAAACTCTCAAACTAATAGTTGTACAGGACACCCAAATGAAACAGATCTGCACACTTACTAAGGAAAAATCTGCTTGCTAGAAATGAGAAAACAACCTATTGCACAACCTATCAGTATGTATAGACCTGTTCTTAATGATTGTACAAATTGCTCCATATGATTATATGAACTATTCAATACGAGTGTATGATCTGTTTGTATGAAATCCGTATAGCTATATGGAATTCACCTATACAAGATTGCATATTTCTCTCTAATTCCCGACATTGGCTTCTCTCTGATGCAATAACTCTGCTCCGGAAATGAATTAAATCACCTTCAGTCAAAACTTGTCTATGAGTGAAATGATATATATCTGAACCTTCCATCTTGACTTGCCTTTATACTTGAGTTGAAACCCCAACCAAACAATGAGATGTACGCTTGAAATTAATCTAAATCACTATCGTATAAAAATAAACTTATTAGACTCAACAACTAAATATAAGAGTTTCACTTTATTACTAAAGTGAATTATAAAATAGATTTGACTCGAACTACTTCCGACACATTTGACACTAAACCTGTGTGGAAATTCCTATCTGAGCTAACAATTTTCAACATGAATTTGACTCTATTTGATGAAGAATAAACAATAAACATTCTCTGAACATATTTAATATGCTAATTCCATCTCAGTCCAAATGAATTTTGAAGGTTGTTTTTTATCTAGTGTTTGCATAAAAGAAGAAAGACAAGTACAAAGGGTTGAAGAGCATGATGTCATTGTCTTTGCATATTGGAGAAGGAGCCAAGATGCAATTGGAATCAAATAAAAAATAGGGTTATGTGACTTGTACCTGAAGCAATGACATGAGTGCACCCTATAATGCAACTTGATAGATTTTTCAGACCTATTTGTGACCATATGAACATATTTGGGCACTTAAGGATTCTCAATAACAAGTAATGGAAACGATCCTAGTGGATTGTGAACAGAAATTCCACCAAAAATATCATTCGTGCTGGAAGGATCATATAGAGAATATACCTAAATATAGGCCCATGTACTTGATCCAAAAAAAAGTAAAAAACTAAAACTCAAAACTGATGAAGTGATACTTTGATCAAGGGTTTGGTACTATTACCCCTCATGTTATATGAGGATCACATTTGATTCTCATTACATTGCTTGTGAAGTTTTCACAAGGATCGAGTTTGTAGTTCTTCATGGCTGGATTTTTGGATGGTTGAGGGGAACACTTGTGTTCTTGACTCAGAGATGGTGCTTCTTCATGGTTTAGTGGGAGCCATGGTGGTTGGCTATGAGGTCTGGTGTGATGTGTTCTCATGTCTTCATGATGATTATTCATGAAGTATCATGTGCCTACAAATAAAACAATCCCCTTATGATGATGCACTTGCTCTAATTGATGACTAAACAGATACTTGACTAAGGCAATAAGGCAATTTATTAATGCTAAATTATTTTATGGAATGGAAACCCATGAATTTAAGGTCTCCCTAATTGTTGGGTGTTAAAAATTGTACCAAGGACAAGTGTTTTCCATTTCGTGTGCCTAAGAGTGGAAAAATGTCCAAGTGATCCCTAATAACTTTATAAAGTGAAATTAGCTTTACGACATACGAAGCTTTTTTATAAAGTGAAGTACCTTTTAATTTAAAAGTGACTTTATAAGAAATAAAGTGAGTTTTTTTAATAAATGTTTCATTACATATTTAAATGATGAGGGTGCATTAAATATTCATTTAATGAATATTAATGAGCATTTTATCTCGGCCTTTGATTTTAATGGCTCAAAATATAATCTGGACCATTAGATCATAAAAGGTGGTTACCATGAATAAAAAGGAAGAAATTAGGCATCGAAGGCATCATTGTTATCATTATTCACCAAGAGAATTGGGAGAAAGGCTAAAGCACTTCATGAGATTGAAGAAGAGGAAGTTGACCCTTTTGAGAAGAGAAGGACGCAGGGAAAGTGGAAGATTGGGAACACCTCTCAAGGCACTATACAGCAGCTAATTGGCATGAAGATCGAGGTGAGAATCAGCAGCACATTTCCCTTACTACTGGCACGATTTTCAAGAGCAGAAACAACATTTATTAACAGTCCACACAGCATAGTCCTGTAGCTGTAGGGCACGAATTTCAAGGTTAAATAAGGCACAAAATTCAAGGTATTTATATGCTGGGGCAGAGGCATGAAAACCAAGAACTGTAGACCATACTGTGCACTGAAATCGAAGAGGAAACTGTACAGTAGCAGCCTGTTTGTACAGTACCTTCAGCATGCATTTTGAGGCAGTTTTAACTTTTAGCACAGAAATCAAGGCTGTTTTGACACTGTCTTCAAGGCTGAAAGTGGTCTCTGTGGGTTGAGATAAATAGTGTTGACTGTAAACTTATATTGTTGTGTTTTTCAGTTTTAAGAAGAAAATAATAAAATTCATCTCTCAACATGTTTTACCTTGGGGGTTTTTCTGAAGCCTGTTTGGCTAAAAATTGTGTTTGAAAACTTTTATGGTGTGGTTGTGTGTTAAATTCTGCCAGTATATTTTGTAAAATTCCCAAGTGTTTCAAGTTCAGTATTGTTTATGATTTAAGACTTCATTTGCAGCAATCGAACATGAATGGGGTTTGGGCATTAAACTTTATGCACTGATGAAAACTTGAAACAGAGGTTGGGAATGTGAAAAAATTACATGGTATCAGAGCCTGAGTAAAAGAAGTGAACAGATTTAATAGAGCAGTCTTCTTTCAAACTTATAAACAGAGGGGCATGTTGTTTTGTTCACCAAGCAGATTTGGACTTTTATTTTCAGTGAGATGCCCACTGGGTTGAGGTTGGAGGACAAGTTGGAAGGGGGAACCAATTTTAGTCCTTGGAAAGAAAGGATTGAAAAGAACAACATCAAATAAGCACAGTGAACATAAATAAGGAAAAAAACACCCATATATATGATGTATCATGTAGTGGATGCCAAATCATAGAAGATACATCAATGTTGATACAAAATCTTGATTGCTGTCCATTCAATACTAATAAACATAGTTATCAGAACCGGACTAGTCATTGTACCAGTCAAGCCAAAAATTTGAGCCGGACCAGAACCGGAAAAAAGGGACCAAAAAACCGGTCGACCAAAAAATACGTAAAATATGAAATTTTGAAAAAAACATATATATTAATGTGCATCCATACTTAACCAAACTCCTTTAGTACATGTGTGCTTCACATGTCAGTGTTCAACAGTCTTTAGTCTATTATTAGAGCATAGCCATGGGAATCATGACACGTCTGATGGTTGGCACCATGCACATGCACTCAAAACTAGGGCACATTGACTTAGGTCAATTGAACCCTATAAAGTAATGTTAAATTCTTATTGCAAAAGGTGGAATCCTAGAGATCAGCCATTGTAATTCCAGATTGATAGTTGAATAAAGCTAGACCATTGATCCACATGTGTTTCCTGTTTTCTGTGTACTTGATATTTGAATGGTGTAGTCTTCACGCCTTTTTCATTCAGGTTGTAAGGATTAGTTTGCATATTTTGGAAGATCCTTACCTCTCTGTTATCACATGACTACCATGATGCAGCATGCAGATTGATCTCTTTATTTCTATGAGCCAGACAGTCAGATGGGGATACAGCATGGATCATCATTACAGCCTCAGCCATTTCAGAGCCTTGTTCAACAGAGTTTCCTTGCCATGACTGAGATTCACTAGTCCATTAAGATGCTTTCAGTGATGACCTAGTTCGTTTGAGCATAGTAGCAGAGCAAATATGGTACACGCAGTTACAAAGGGGCTTATCAAATGGAGACGGGTATATATGGTGAGATCAAGTATATGTTTCCTTGGTTTGTTTTTGCTCTGTGATGTATATTAAACACCTAGGCTTGTCTTGTTTGGATGATCATGGTGACCTATGCTTATATATATACTAATGCTTGAACTTGCGCTAAGACTGATCAAAGGACTCAATGTTGAACATTGTTGCTCATGCCATACTTTATGTTGATGTATTTGTAACTTTGGAAGATATTCTGATGTATATTATCATTGTATGTTGTTGTACCCCCATTGGGGATGTGTGTTACCCCTTTACGGGATGTCTAAATTGTGTCTAGACCTTGAGGTACAACCTCCGTTGTAAGTTGGGGCAATAGTCCCCAGTGTAACATTATGTAGTATGTAATTGTGGTCTCTCTAGGAGAAGTGGGCCCCATGTGAGATGACATGTAGGCTCAAGTCTTATATTTGGTCAGTGACTTGAAAGGGTATAAATAGGGAGGCACTCTCCCTCATTTATACACACCTCACACACTCTATAAGGCGCATGAGAGAGAGACAGTCAGAGGAGGAGAGAAAGGAAGCTGCTGAACATTTCTTATTACTGCGTTTGATCATCTTACTATTCTGAAGAAGTTTGCGGGGTTCTCTACTTTATGGTTTCCCCGATGAAAGTCTTTGTGTCTTGTGTATCTTTTATATCTTAAGCATTTTTCTGTACTTGTTATTCTTTCAGATAAAGATCCTAGATAATCTAATCAGATCTTAAGAAAATCTAACATGGTATCAGAGCCTCTCTGAAAGAAGGCACTGTGCAGCTGTGGGAACTAAGGCTTCTTAGTTGAAGGTGTTCTCTCCACAGATCATCAAGCAAGGAGGGTTAGGCTAACTCGCCTCACTAGGGCACATCTATTGGTGGTATCAATTTCGGAATCAGAGAAGTTTCACTATATAGCCGAAATACAGCTGGAATGGCAGCTAATAGAAATTAGGGTTTCATGCCTGAAAACCCTAGAAGACTGAATTTAGTAATCCTAGAACTTCCACTATAGCACGAGATTGGAGAAGGCTCAGAAGCCAAAATTTACAGGCCGAAGAGAAATCCGTGTTGTGCGTTGTGTAAAAGTTTCAGCCTCAAATTCGCTATACTTCAGGAGATATGGTTCCTCCAAATCAGGGTTCCAGCCTCCTCCAGAATATAGTCATAAACAAGTGACCTAGGGAGATTTCCTATATCTCGGGCTAGGAAGGTCCAAACGAAATTTCGCAAGATGTTGCAAGTAGGGCACGGACTGTAGTTTCTATGGTACGCTTTTCAGACCCAGAATGTGAAACAGTGACACGTGGCAGTCCGTACAAGTTCGCTGTGTTGAACAGTCCCCAAAACAATCACCTTGGGAAAATCCAAATAAGTCCCACTTGGAGATTCCATTTCTGCTCTAACCTGTGGGGTTGGAAAGAAGACTTATCAGGATATCACAATAAGAAGTTTCAGACCTTAAGGATCCGAAACTTCGAAGATACAACAGAATCAATATCAGTCATTTCTGCAGAAAAAATTGGAAAACTAGGGCTTCTTGTTCTAGGAGCTTCCCTCCAATGTTTTCAGAAAATGAGTACATTGGACAGCTTGCCTTAAAGAGGCCCATCTTTCTATCCAATAAGAAGTTTGAAATTCCAAGTTTTGAAAATTAGGGTTTCTCTGACAAATCGTAGATCAGCCAGCTCCAGAATCAGGATGAACACCTCAAATCAAGATCTAAATTTTTGTTATTTACATTTGAGGTTCTCATTTCAAAATGACTAATCACACCAGCTTGATGACAAGCTTTGTGAAGCTGACAACTTTCGAATATGGAAGTAGAGGACCTCTGTGATCCTTGGAGAAATTGACTTGGATCAGTATTTCAGTAAGGAAGTTCTAAGAGCCAAGAGAATCATTGCAGATTCTATTAAAGATCATCTCATCCCTCATATGTCATCCTTGAAGACACCAAAAGGAGGAGTTTGATGCTATGACGAAGCAATCGAAGAAGAATAAGATATTTTTATAACCACCTTGAATGGCCTCCCAAGATCATGGGATTCATTCATTCGAGGAATGTGTGCCAAAAGGAAGTGATTACCTTCAACAGACTCTGGGAAGAGTGCACACAAGAAGAAGCTCGACTCATAATAAGAGAAGAGAAGATGGGAGCAACTGAATATCAAGCTCTCACGATTCAAAGAAGATCCCTCAAGCGATGAGGAATATGAAGGACTCAATTCTTGAAGAACCTCTTATCCATCTTAGCATTTGGATAAGAAATGATGCTGTTGTGAATGAAGAAGATGATGAAGCTGAAGAATCAAGAAGGAGTCTACCCACGAAACAAATAAAGATAAGTATTCAATTGTCATTTCATGATATTGTTTGGTTATGCATTTGTTTATATTCAGTTGATGTGTTATGCGCATGTTTGAGTATTTGCATTTATACTACTGAATTGCACATGATGGGTAAGAAATCAATGATGTTGTACAACATTCCATTACTACTTATCTAGATTGAAACCTCTTTGCCGACATATTAGGAGTAGTACACTCTCTTAATAACATTAGGGTAGAATGCATCTAGAAGTTATTGTATGTATACATGATATGGATGAATGTTGTAGCATTGGCTAAAATAGTCGCATGGCTATGTGACATATATTTGTCACTATTAATATGTTTTGGAAATTATGATATGGTTCTAATCATGCAAATGAACTTGACTTGTAGATCATTCCAAAGAACAAGTAACAACAGTTCAGAAGAGGAACTTGAAGCTTCCTAGGTCAAAGACACCATAGCGAAAGAAAGAGCTTCAAAAGAATATAAAGAGAACGAGCCTTCCAGCTATGAAGAAGTAGACAAGAAGAAAGGGAAGGAGACTATGATCAAAGAGTACTAGTTCAAGAAGAATGATGTCTAGGATGCGGTGTCAAGACCTGAAGGGAAGTCCGTAGTGTCTTCTGTATGGATCTACAAGATCCAACATGCAGTAGATGGCAACATCGTGGAATACAAGGCAAGATTCATAGCACGAGGCTTCTCGCAGAAAGAAGGCATAGACTACGAAGAGACATTTGCGCCAGTGATGAGTCAAGTATACGTAGAGCAGCCACTGGGAAATGAGACACATGACAAGCAAACTCATGTTTGCAAATTAAAGAAGGCCTTGTACGAACTCAGAAGGCACCCATGGGATAGAACATACAGTTACATAAGGAACTTGAAGATCACCTAGAGTGATGAAGATCTTAACCTTTGCTACAAGATTGAAGATGAAAGCCTATAGAGGATGACAAGCTCATAGATGGGTGCGAGAAGAACTTTTCAACAAAGTTCAAGATAGGGAATCTTGGTATCCAGTGACCCTAAATGGATACATAGAATATTAGTAGCAGAGGAAGCTACTTGTCACTCCATTACAGAATGCTTCAATATACAGAGTACGAAAGACAAAGGGAGAATGTGAAGGAACTAAAGTTCCCAATAACAAAATAGCCAGTACAAGTAATGTACAAAAGCCATAAATGGCTAAGTAGTAATGTAAAAATGAATGTATGGTAGATGATATATTACAATTGGTAGCCGCCATTATATATTGTGTGGGCAGCCATGAATGAGGGGACACGTCACTTAACCTGGTATTTCATATCAATAGTTAATATTTAATATATTATTATTGTTGTTACATTGCCTTCCCCTTAAGGGAAGCTTTATCCTCAAAGCTGTAGTGATAGCAATGTCTAATTTCCTCTTGAACTGTCGTCTCGAGATCCTTTCGTTTTTGTATTTGCGACATTTAATGAAATGAGACGATACGAATTATGGATTCCCAAGGAGAATTGTCGCATCGTATATGTTGTGGTCCATCCCAGATCTATTTTTATTGGAGCTCTGAGATCATTTTGTGGGACGATTTGTCTCAGTTGTTGCTTAGTATGTCGATATTTTCACATGTCAATATAAGTCTTCTATGAATATTCATTTTGACCTTGACGTTGGTCAAAATGACGATTATAATTAGGATGTTTGTAAGGCGTATGTGTTGTTTGTTTTTCTTTCTTTTGGACTGTGGTGAGGACTGTCTTTACTTCCCCAATTTGATTTTTGGATGCATTTTCATGGATTTGTGCTTCTTGGTTATCCAGTAGATTGTTATGATTTTGAACCTTTTCAATTCTTTCATCTTGCGACTTTTTTTAATTTCTAACTTCTTTATTTAATTCTCTAGTTCCTGATTACGATTATTTAGACACTGGTTTTCTTCTTGCTTTTCCAGTGTTCTTCCTTCAAGGTCTTCACCGGAGTGTTTCCTCTTGTTACTGTTTTTCAAGTTTTTGATCTTTGTTATCAGTGTTTTGTTATGATTTCGTAGTCGAAAAATCTCTTCGGTATTGCTTGATAACACCTTGTTGACTTTTGTCAATTCCAACTTATATGTCTTCTTACTGTCGTCATACTACTACTGGAGTCTCTCTTTTTGCTCTTGATGATGACGTAACTTTGTTTCTTGATTTTCTAACTCTTCATGTACTTGCGCCAATTCGTCTTCTTTGTCCATGACGACTTTGTTAAGACGACTAATTTCTTCTTCCAATTCGATAATATTCCCATACGGATGTTCTTCGACTTTTTTTTACTTTATTATCTGGTCGTCAAGTTTTTGTATGATTCTTTCCAGACGTGATATTTTCTCATCTTTATCTGCTAGCCTTTCTATGAGTTTTCTTTTACTATCTTCCAAAAATCCAATATTCATTTCCAAGGTAGTAATCCTTAGTTTCTGCTTGTCGATTTCGAAAAGTAGATTATTATTGGTGATTTCACACTCTTTTAGCTCATTCGAAACTGCCCGTAACTGTGATTGTAATTTTGGTATCATAGTCGCCATGACTTCTTGAATTCCAATTTTTCGAATTGGTCTTCTTGTTTGATAGCAGATTTCGGTTGATTGTGTAGCCTTCTTTTCTTTCGCTTCTTCAATGATAGAAGATCTTCCTTCTTTTTTTTAATTAATAATATTTAATTAATATTATTATTGTTTTTTTTCATATATATAAACTATATAATATTTGTATATAGTTTTTTTTAATGTTTTAAAAATAATTATTATAATATTATAATAATATATTTATAATAATTGACTTTTTATTATTTTTTTTTTTTTTTGTGTTGCAGGTCGTGGAGGTGGAATGACAGAGCGGGCAGGGAGTAGGTGGGAAGGACGACAGAGAGAAATGGGAAGGACGGCGCGGTGAAGAGGAAGACGACAGATGAGAAGGACTGCGAGGGTGGACAGCGCAGAGGATGGACGATGGGAAGGTGCTGAGGATGTGCAGGCAGTGAGAGGGAATGCGCAGAGGTAGGAATGCACAAAAGGGAGTGCACAGAATGGTGGGGAAATGCGCAGGGGGAGAGGGAGCGCGGTGCAGGGGGAGAGAGAGCGCGGTGCAGTGGAGCGGGTGGGAGGTGGTGCGGTGGAGCGGATGGGGAAAACAGTGCTGTGGAGGCGGAGAACGTGGTAAGGTGGAGGCTAGTGCGGTGGTGGAAGGTGGACGGGGGAGTGCGACAGTGGAGCAGCAAGTGGGGCAATGCAAGGGTGGTGGTTGCGGGGATATGGAAGGACTGCGCAGGTGGAAAACTAAGGGATGGAGGCAGGCGTGAAGGTGAGGTTAGAGCCACAGCGATGGAGCTATGCTAAGGTGGTGATTGGGAATGGGAAGGAGCGTTGAACGTGGAGGTGGGGAGGGTTGGTCTGCGTGAAGTGTGATTGGGAGTGGAAGCGTGAAGGGTGATTGGGAGCATGGGGAAAGAGATGTGAAAATGGCCAAAAGCCAAGACTAGTCAAAGACCAAGTACACAGAGAAACTCTAAGGTGGGTGGCCAAGGGTCCGATCACAGAGGGCCGAGAGGCTCTGATACCACTGAAGGAACTAAAGTTCCCACTAATAAAATACCCAATACAAGTAACGTACAAAAGCCATAAATGGCTAAGTAGTAATGTAAAAATGAATGTATGGTAGATGATATATTACAATTGGTAGCCGCCATTATATATTGTGTGGGCAGCCATGAATGAGGGGACACGTCACTTAACCTGGTATGTCATATCAATAGTTAATATTTAATATATTATCATTGTTGTTACAAAATGATGCTCCGCTTCGGAGGGAGTGACTGCAGAAGATCCTCAGGTTCGACATGGTACGACAGGATGGGCAGCTTACTGATGGCTCTAGGCTTTACTGAGAGTAAAGCGGATTCCAACCTTTACTTCAAGGTTGAAGGCGGAAGACCAGTGATGCTCCTGTTATATGTCCATGACCTATTGCTGACAAGAAAAGAGGAACTCATTAAAGATGCAAGAAGGAGACTTGCTGCCGAGTTCGAGATGAAGGACTTGGGTATGATGCACTACTTTCTAGGCATGGAAGCGTGGCAAAGTACGGATGGAATCTTCCTTGGACAAGGGAAGTATGCAGTGGAGATCCTGAAGAGGTTCAAGATGATGGACTGCAAGGCCATGGCCATACCTATGGCATCGAACCTGAAGCTATTAAGTGATGCTTCATCTGAGACGGTTGATGCCACGATGTATCGACAGAGGATTTGTTCATTGATGTGCCTGACGAATACAAGACCGGACGCATGCTTTGCTGTGAACGACCTGAGCCAATTCCTGACAGGTCCGAGACATGCTCACCTGGTTGCAAAGCATGCAGTGAGGTACTTGAAGGGTATAGTTGAGTATGGGCTCAAGCATGATATGAATCAGAAGACTAACCTGCATGGTTATGTTGATTCGGATTGGTAGCACCACTGAGAAGAAGAGCACCTTGGGTTGCTTCTTCAATTTGAGATCCAATATGGGCTACTGGTTTGGCAGGATGCAGTCCTGCATGGCGCTGAGTACAACCAAGGCAAATTATGTTGCCACTTGCTCGACTATTTGTGAGGTAGTATGTTTCTTTTGAAAGCTACTATTTGATTCGATTGATCTGACTTGCATTTTTTGTATGATGCAGAGAGGAGCAGTGAAGCTCCAGTATATGATCGAGATCGAGATCTCTCGAAAGAGGGAGTGATGAGTTCTAGCATAGCCGGTGAGACAGGTTGTTTGAGCATAAAATCTTGGCAAAGGTCGTAGGTTGCTCAGACGTAATCAGTCCTGTAGGTTGTCCTTGGATGTAATCAGTCTTGGCGAAGCTCGCAAGTTATCCTTGGACGTAATCAGCCCTAATGTGATTCTATGCTAGAAATGGCCAGAGTGAAGTTCGAGTACTTCAGAGAGAAGCTTCGCCAGAGTGTATCATTAGAAATATACATCCACTATATTTTTGGTTCTTTCGATTTCACATGATAAATATCATTAGAAATATACATCTAATGATACATCTACTATAAGAATGTGAAATCGAAAGAACCAAAAATATAGTAGATGTATCATTAGATGACGTCGTCACTTCGGTAGGTATCGCAAGATGACGTTGTCACTTTCATCAGGTGTGCATGCATCATTGAGCATAATGATAAATCTAATATATTTTCTTTGATTTCTTAGCCATTTTATTTTATTTTATTTTATAATATATATATTGGATTTTTTTTATATTGGCGAACCTAATGCCGAACCTCATCCCGAACCTTATTAAAAAAACCGAATTCGAACCAAATTTTAAGGTCGTCGAATTCGAATTCGAACCCGAACCATGTGACATAGGATCAAATTATAAGAAGATGATGGGAGCAACTATGATGAAGACTCTATGACTCCGTGATGATGATGATGCGATGAAGACCTGACCAGATGTGTTGATGACTGTGTAGAGAGAGAATACCTACCTAGTTAAGAGGGAGTGTTGATGTATTTGTAACTTTGGAAGATATTCTGATGTATATTATCATTGTATGTTGTTGTAACCCCATTGGGGATGTGTGTTACCCCTTTACGAGATGTCTAAATTGTGTCTAGACCTTGAGGTACAACCTCAATTGATAGTCGGGGCAATAGTCCCCAGTGTAACATTATGTAATATGTAATTGTGGTCTCTCTAGGAGAAGTGGGCCCCATGTGAGATGACATGTAGGCTCGAGTCTTATATTTGGTCAGCGACTTGAAAGGGTATAAATAGGGAGGCGCTCTCCCTCATCTATATACACCTCACACACTCTCTAAGGCGCATGAGAGAGAGAGACAGCCAGAGGAGGAGAGAAAGAAAGTTGTTGAACATTTCTTATTACTGCTTTTGATCATCTTACTATTCTGAAGAAGTTTGCGGGGTTTTCTACTTTATGGTTTCCCCTAAGTTACCGGAAACTTCGAGGAAGGGGAGGGGAAACATCGTTCCCCGTTTTGGAAACTGAAACTGAGGGGATACGGCTTGGAAACGCCACTGAAACGTTTCCAAGCCGTATCCAAAAATCAGAAACGTTTCCAGGCCGTTTCCAGTCGTTTTCTGAAACGTTTCTAGAGTTTCCAGTGTTTTCCTGAAACGTTTCCAACAGTTTCTTGGTTTTTTGAAACGTTTCAACTACTACAAGGCAAGTTTTTGACTAGAAATAGTGATTTTTAGACATGAGAATAAGCAAATAAATAAGCCCAAAGGAAAATTATATAACCCTAACCATAATTTGAACCTCAAAACTTAAATCTAAAGCCTCAAAGCTTATAAATCAAGAGCAAAACCTTAATCATAAATTGGTGAATGGTAATTTGACATTTTATGTCTCATTGATTTTGTTTCATTGTAATTTTCCAGAATTGATAGAGGCTTACCGTTGGTTCAAAAAATCATTGATCTGTGGACATTTTATTGTATCAAATGCTTGTCTACTATAGTGTTAATTTCACAACCTAGTGTAGAAGTACAATGACTTTTTTTTTCCAATTTTTTAGCCAATTCCTAACAACTTCGTTTTAAATAAACCCCAATGACTTGCATATGTGATAAAACAACTTGCATATCAAAAATGATAAAATGATAGCTTTAGCCATACAAAATAGTGTACTAATTTATGAAGGGTTACATAAACCAACACATATTTCCAATAATCTTCAAACAAACTTCAGTTTTCTTCTTTTCCTTTTTGAATTAGTATGAACCCTTGACCTATGGCCTTATTTACTCCATTGCTAGTACACTCATATCCCTATCCTTATGTTGTGGAGAGAATTATGATGGTGCATCGTTTAGCTAGTTCTCCATATGAAATGCATGTAATATTTTAATCTTATTTCAAGCATTTTTATTAGGATAAACCATAAAACATAAAGAACATATCCAAGGAAACTCATTGGTGTCTAGAGATAGAGATAGTATTATGGCATAGAATGCAATATTGCATGTCATCATAGCCACACCTAAGTTGCAGTAAAACATGAGCTCACTTATTTATACTTGAGTGCTTAATTAATCCCCTTAAAACATGGTTGATTATGTCAAATTTGAATATCCAAGTCGATTGCAAATCACAGACCATCATGTGAATTTAGTCCCTTTATGAGCCAGTCAGTTAGTCACTTTTTGAACCAGTCGGTTGGTCAGTTGACTCACTTGCCTAATTGATTGTCTCGTCAGTGAGTGGATCAACCCAAATACAACATAGTTGAGTCTCTGGCTTACATAAAAAATCGAGTTTAATCACAAGTTTTAACACTTTTACAGAGGTGCAATCAGCGTACTATTTGTTAGATGGTAACATTTGGATACATCCATCAA
>LPNX010721290.1:6238-108097 GCA_001517045.1 Pseudotsuga menziesii | reverse complement strand
TATATATATATATATATATATATATAAGTCTGTTGTCGTTTTCTTCCCGTATCATATCCGACATTTTTCAAAATTTGTTGTATCCGTTTCCCTCCCTGTATCTGTATCCGTTCTCGTATCCGTTTCAATGCAACTTAGGGTTTCCCCGATGAAAATCTTTGTGTCTTGTGTATCTTTTATATCTTATGCATTTTTTTGTACTTGTTATTCTTTCGAATAAAGATCCTAGATAATCTAATCAGATCTTAAGAAAATCTAACACTTTATACAAATGTTAAACCTTAGTGCTATGTTGGTTCCATGTGTCATTTGTCCCCGTCCATCCAGTTCATCCATGATTGATTCTCATCCCATGACTTTGGTTTGACTGAAACCTATGAGATTGAAGATCACTTTCCCCACTTTGACCCCTATGCATGATGGATCCTGTGTTGTTCTGTGTCCCGGCTCTGAGTTGTGCAACAAAACTTGTCGACGCCTTGATCCTTCTGGGCCAAGAGAACGCACTGATGTAGTTTCTTGAGCTTAGGTGAGTTGGGTTTTGAAGCCTTAACCTCTTTGGTCGTTTTCCCCTGATGTTTGGTCCTGACTATGGAAATTCCCCCCTGGTTGCCCGAAGAGTATCAACCAAAACTTGAAGCAATATGTCTACCATCATTACATGCATTATGTGCTATGAGTTCTATCTGTTGAAATGCAAAGCCCTCAAATAAATGCAAACTGTGTCTTTAGACACAACTCAAAAAGGGCTATAAAGTGAAATTATTAAAGGCCTAAAAGCAATGGATAAATAAATGCTAAATCTAAAGACTGTTGGCCACTAATGAAATGTAATGATTAATTCCTCATGGAGCCTGCAGGTTTTGATGTGAGATGGGGCAAGGGACCGCTAATTCACAATGTCCCCTAAGATCTCTTCACTACAGTTTCTTGTGTACTCAACGCAAGGGTCCTAGTAAAGATCCTCATGAAGCTTGTTTCTTAGCTTGCATGTGAACTGTAGACATGTTAGAGTTGAATGGGCCCTTTTCATATCAACTCATCCACTTGTGAGACACCACCATCCCCTATCGTTCATCTGTCACTATGGTCGTGTGTAATTGTCATCATTCTGAGAGATAATATGGTCAAAGTCAGCTAAAAGTCATATCCCTTTACCTTAGCCTTCTTTACCACCCTCACCCAGCACTAGCACACTGTTTAAACTTTGTAAGCATGGCATGCACAAGAGACTTCCAGAAGGTTCTAAGATCTTTCAAAGGCACAGGTATATCTTATTATTATTATTGTTGTAACCATTATTATGAATAACATGATTTAAGTTGGGTTTTGATATACACCATTGGAGCATTTCTTACCTTGGAAGCATGCAAGATCATAGTGGTACAGTATCACACCTCTAGTTTGGGTACTTTGACCTGGTCAACCTAGTTGACCAAGTCAAACACGGTTCCCAAAGCAATGACTCAAAAAAACAATGCTTATATTTTCTCGAGACATGCCCAGGACCGATACTACGGTCTCAGTTTTCAGAGTTTGACCCTGGATCTCATGATCAGTGATTACTATTACTTTATTATTGGCCAAATGATCAATTTTTATTACAGATTACAGATTTTTTGGTTCTCCTAGAGCATTGCAGTGTTCTAGAGGGTACGAGTAGTCACTTATACCATTCTTCTATGTCTCCAGACACTTCTATGCAATCAGTTTGCCCCAGTTCTCAACCTAAACAAAGTTATGATGATTATTATTATTTTTAGAGGATGTACCACTAAAAAATGAACTAGGAAATCACTGAAGGAATCGATTTGGCTTGTGTGGTCAAGGAAATGGCAAGGAATTTCTCTATATGATTTATTATGGCTCTTCGAACATATTTGCGTCAGTTTCAATTAGTTTGATGTTTCAGATTATTTTCTTGGCTCTCTTAGGGAGGACGTTCCCCATAGAACGAAATTGGACAAAATAGCCAAAATAAAAGTGTGCAAATCAAGTTGTATCTTTAGAAATATGTAGGGGGGGGCCTAATGGCCCCCCCATGTCTCCTAAGTGTCAACCTTGCAAAAATAATGATTTATCATGTTGTAAAAATGGGCTTTATGAGGTAATTCGCCCCCCTCTTGACTTAGTCAAGTTGATCCATGTATTGATCCATGTAAAAGTGATCTCCACCATTGATGATGTTTTAATCTCAACCGTTGGATGAAAAAGTAAGTTAGGGTTTGTGTCTCTCAAAAGCTATATAAAGAAGAGACCCCCCTCATTGTATCCCATCAAGAAATTTTTTACTCTTGGCTCTGGATATTTGAATAAAGAGATTTTTGCATAAATTCTTGAATCTTCTTTGTGGGATGTTCTTGTCTATGATTGGAAAGTATCTTGCTTAGCATTTGAAATATTTTTTCGGGTATCAAATATTTTTGGAAGATAGCGTTTTGCATGCAGGAGGGTGTTTTCTCTTAGGGCGTTTTTGTGGATCCCCAACTCGTTTCTCTTGAAAACGTTTTCATAATCAAGGGGTTTTTCAATAGTATCTTTGATCTTTGATATGCTCTTTATTTTTCTTGTATCTATAGTTCATTTTTATTGCGTAGCAAATCTCACTTCGGTAGTTTGACTGTGCTGGGAAGAGGGGCACAGTACCTCACTTAAGCAAATCAATTTCACTTGGTGCTTCATTCGAATTGCTTCAAATTGATCGAGACAGGATAAATCATCATTTGCAAGGCATCTACAAGATTTTCCGAGTAAGATCTACTCTATATCTCTTGTTTTAAATTTCTATTCCATTAGTTTAAAATATTCTTCGGTGAAACTCTCATTTAAAACACTCATCTATTAGTTTAGTAGGTTCTAGTTTGCGGCTGGATTTAAAACTTAAAACCCACCTTGGAAATAAATTAAAACCCCTTAGTTTAAATTTTTGTGACCATTAGAATCCATTTGCCCATCTAACACACTGGCCATTCTCTAGGGGAAGACACCATCCTTGGGAGAAGTGGGTATCTTCAGTTCTGCAAACTGGGTATTGCTAGTTTCACGTCCAATTGACTAATATTACACCTATAAATCAATCCGAGTGTCTAATTTTAATTAATTTCACCATTTACCCTTAGATCCAATTTTTCATGCTTAAAACCCTAGCATAAAATTGGGGCTTTTCACACAGACACTCGTAATCTCTTAGTAATTGTACAAAACTCTAATTAACTATCCTAATAAGAGATCTAATCAAGTTCCCCTGGACTATCTAGTTTCCTTCCTCATTTTTAGGGATCTTGGTTATAGGGACGCCCCCCGGGCTAAGTATTTTCACTAAGTCCGAAGTGCCGATATCCTTGACTGGCGTGACATCTGAGTTCTTTCAGAGGTCTTGGATATCATAGGTCGCGACTTTAGTTGCCTCTCCCTCTGCCATCCTAGATAGGATCACCCTACGGGGCAACTACAAGTTGTGTGATAACACTACCTAAACTATTGCAGGTTTCAACTAGCCTTACAAGCCTTTGATGACCTGTAGAGTGAGAAATCCACTCCTTAGCCTCCTTATAACGGCCAATACAAGGTTGTCATCAGCACCAAACCCCAGTTTTCAAGTTATACTTTGTTTCTGTGGCGATATTCTTCCATTTCAGCCTCGTCCTTATTCTCCATCTTCCTTCAGATACATACTCTCACTTGACTTTGACCCCACCATCCCTTGATAAGCACTAGTCATTGATTCCTCCATCCTAGTTCTAGTTCAACATAGAAGTTCCAAGTACTTGTAACCCAATCCTATTGTTCAATTTACTAGTAAGTTGTAGATACAGTTAGGGATACCCCCTAGTGTTGGCATGAACCAACCATAAGTGAGAGGAATGTACGTTGAGTTGATAGTGGGTGTAGTGTCTACAGTTGCACAAAGTCTCCATTGACATCAGCCGTGCGGGTTCGAGTATAAACATACTGGAAAAGCACCAATCTGAACAGAAAGGTATCTAGCAGTGACAAGGCTAGGTGACCTATAATGATTACGCAGGTCTGCTGGTGCAGATTTTGCATGATAACACTGACCCAATGTAAAAATTATGAATTTATTTTTCTCTAAAGCCATTCTGGTTGAAAAATTAATTCAGTGTAATTGGGCACAGAACACACTATAATTATAAATAATGAAAACCTTGTATGTGGCAATTATGAATACATTTAGTAAGAAAATCAATACAGACTCAGTTCATTGGAAATTCTGGTAATTGGTAAATCTATGTGTGAATATGGGTATTAGTGCTCTGGACTGCTACTATAACAAATTATATGTATATAGAGCTAATAGCTATAGATTGAAATTTGAATTTGGTATAGTAATAAAAAGTGAGGTACAGAGTGACTATGGAATGCAGAAATCATGCCAGTTTTCATTAGATGTCTCAATCAGAGAACCACAGGACTTCGTAGATGGCATCATAACCCAATAGAATCACTGGTTCCTGTTGACTGTGTGATTCATGGTATACTACGATTTGGTGATTGGTACTGGCTATGATAGTTTGTGATGTAAGTTGCCTTGCTTTAACTGAATGGAAAATGCCAACACATTCATGGTTAGCAGTGAGACCTCTTAAAGTGAGTTGAGAATTCTGAGGTAGGCAGCCTCTAAAACCCTGCCTTCCTCTACCTGTGTGTGGGTTTTATTGTCTCATGGGGCAAAATTTTGCATAGCTGTGGCAGCTTGTAAAATGCTCCAGAAGAGCGAGTGAATTCACTTCGCTTCAAAGGGATCCTTAGTGGAAAAATCCGTTTGTGTCCATTGATATTTAGTTTTCTAGCCAAGTGTTCACAGAATGTTGAACCAGAATTATCCCAATATCATCTTCATTTTAAATCTACAAGAAGCAAATGGATTTCTATCTAAGGCCTGGACAGCATGCTAAGTGTTTATATTTAAATTTATCCTTTAGCAAAATTGTTGTGGCGATTTGTGGTAATTTGTGTAGGTAAAGATGTCAATTATTCAATACACTCTTTTGGTTGCAGATAGAGATAAGGATTTTTCCCTTCACCTTCTGATTTTTAAGTCGGGTTTACGAATCATTTTGTTGGCCAAGCCTGGTATTTTCATGTGCAAATTCATGGGTATGGATATGAATCCATAATTCTTTTGTGGACTGGTTTTGTTGTGTTGGTTTTAATTCATTTATTTGTGTATTAAAAATTTAAAACCCAGCTGTTACAACAAATGGGTATTTCACTCCCATAAACGACTCGGTCAAGAACACAAAAGCATTCAAAGGAAAAATCCAAGCCTGGTGAATTGCTGCCTCAACCAGTGGCGTGTTTTCTTTGCTGTGGAATGCTACAGGGAGTTGATCCTCAGATGGTACATGTCCATTCAAATTTGTCATGCTTTGAGACAAATTCTTACAGGCCGACATAAGTGTGCCTACTACAGGCATGAGGTTTCTTGCATAGTACATAGCCATTAATTGACAAGTTTAAATGTGTATTTCTTCTTTCTGTGTTCACTATGGAAGATTAGAAAATTTATGCTTTGGTGTTTCTTTGTTTGAGTGTTTGATTTCATTGGCAATTCTGGTAACCACAGTATAACAAAATTAAACAGAGTAGGTGATTTTAATAGGGCCGAGTGATCTTTAGCACATCCCCCACATGCTGCCACTTAACTGTTGCATACTAGTCTACTTGAGCTTGGCCAGCCATGGGGAAAATCACAAACAGGATTTTCACCCGACAGTCCAAATGGAAGTGAAATATTGAGAGAGAATAGTAGCAAAACACTGCCAAACCGTTATCAATATCAGTTGCAGAGAAGGTTCGACCATGTCTATTAGTTCAAGCAATGATACCCAAGGGCCGAGATGCATGTGAGAATTAGAAGAAGATGGATACTCTGTTCTCTACTTTGGGCAAGAACTCATGTGCAGGGGAAATGGTGTGGAGCAAGCAGATGGTAATTGAAAACATCATCATGATGCAGAGATCCAAATAAATAAATAGAAATGTTGGCTAAAGGATTAAAGTCTGTTGCCAATTCAATGAATTGGCATAAGGAGGATCAGATTAGCTATGACTCAGAAAAGAGTGGGTGAAGATCTGGTTCCTTTGATGTTCCTTGGGAGAAGGTGGACCAAAATGCACGACAGTAGGAAACATTATAAAAAGTTTACAGCTCATTACAAGGGTTCTATTAGGATGCTGAAGTTCATTTTGGATGGGCATAATCTAGTCAGTACTGGTCATGAGCGTGTCATTGTAGGAAACATTATAAAAAGTTTACAGCTCATTACAAGGGTTCTATTAGGATGATGAAATTCAGTTTGGATGGGCGTTATCTAGTCAGTGACTCAGTACTGGTCATGAGCGTGTCATTCATGTAAGAGATGGGATTGAATCAAACAAAATGTTTGCGGTTCAAACTTCTTACAACAGATGCAGGCTCTTCCAATGCTTATTTTTCCTTGAATGATATGCAACAGATTGTTTCTTTTAACGTTGAACATCATGCAAATGAACTGCAATAGTGATAGACCAAATTACAAATGACAACCATGTTTCAATAATCGGATTAATACACCAAGGTCATCAGCTTCAAAAACAAGTGCAGGTAGTATAAGGCTAGAGAACAGAAATAGAAGGAAAGAAAGCTAATGGAGAGCAAAAACACAAAGAATACAATATCTAAGATCCACAGATGGTCTCTTGTGAACAATGCAAAGAGAATCAAGCAGAAAGGGATTTTGAATCTTTACTAATCTGATATCTGCAAGAGGAAAGCTCAAAGCAGAAAAATAATACAAGAGACATCATTAACTACTCACATCAAGTAGTTTTGCCAATTATGCAACTTTTCAGTAAACTATCCTCCCATCCTACAATTTTCTTTTGCCTATTATTCAGGAGAAATAAGAAAAGAGTTTGTTGCATACAATAGCAAAATAGCATAATTATATATATAATATGCCTCTCTCCAGTAAATGGTGATAATTACAGGTATAGAATGCTTGGTATATGTTAAGGGGCCTCTGTGAGTACATAAATTGCATTAATAATTCTATTAGTGTTAAAAACACACACTACATTCACATTCCTTTTTTTAAAGAACCTGGACCTTTCAGCCAAGCACAACATTTGAACAACGTATATAGGTTTATCTCCAAGTTATGATAACTCGCACATCAATGAGGACACAAAAGCCAAGAATCCAATCATTTATCTTAAACAATGGAAAATATATTTAAATTTTAGTGTCATTTAAGTTTGACATTTCTTATTAGTTCACATACATAAACTAAAAAAACTCCATTCAAATTTCAAACGCAACTATAAAGTTGTTACACTAAAAATCAGCTTAAAGCATTGCATTTCAGCTCCACAAGAGAAATAAGATTAAACTGTAATTTCACAATCACAGCAGATTTAGCCTGATTGATAGGGAGACATGGAGCATATAGTTAAAATACTGATGTTGAAAGTTGATTATTTCTTCTTAAATGATACAAAGAAACAATAATGCACCTATTCCTACCAAGGTGATAAAGGAACAATTCCTCAGTTTTAAGTATATTGACATTTTGCATTCAATCTATGTTTAATATTTACTCATTGGAAGAAGCAACTTTGCAATGCCTCTAGGTACAATAGGCATAAAATAAAAAATTGATAATCACCTACTCTTATTCAATCATATTGTAATTATATAGTATTCAATTGATGAATTTTGAAAGAAATAAACAAACATTGATGATTCCGGATAAGTTCGTTCCTCTCACTCACCCATGTAACAAGCATTCCAAGTGAGGGAGATGGTACCTTGCCAATGCCCCATGGATTTCCCCCCTCTTCCCTGGTTTTCCATTTGGAGGGCAGTAGCCAACCACAATAGTGGCTAGTAAACCCATAGGACTCTGTGGGAATGGACCCCATGACCTCCCTAAGGATTACACCTTAGCAGAAAGGGTCGAAGCAACCAAGCTATCCTTTGGGGCTAAAACATGTATGATGTATGCAAACAAAAAAAACAAATATAGTATTAAATAAAACAAAATTCAACGTACCCAAACAAATAGGGCATTGCATCTCTTCTCGGATAGCTGCCAAATTGACAAGAACATACCTATTCAAACAGAAACAAGATAAAGTCAATAGAAATTGATGAATATATTAATTTACAAATACAATATCATTGCCTACAAATCAGATTGGCTATCAAAACAATCTCTCTATTGCAAATATCATCAATCTCTCAATTTAAAAAGACTCTACAACATATCCAAAATTTCCATGCATCGATATATAAAGGGATATGCAATTTGATCACTCGTTAAAAGCATAGAAAACTACAACAAATTACTATTCCCCTCCTAATTAACCAGATGGATTCTCTTTTAAAATTAATTACCAATTGCATCTTAAGGTGTTTGTTCCTATAGAAACATATTTGATAACCAAGGCTTCACAAAATCACAACTACCTACAAATTGGGATCAAAACATATAACTCTCCAAGTCTCCAGATTTTTTCTTCTCTCTTTCTTCAATCCTTTGCATTGCTTACGAGAGATTCTACAAACTAAGAGAAAGAACCAATCTTACCTCAAACAAGGAGAAACCCAATTAAGATAATGAATACCTAAGAAAAAACCTTAGAACTCGGATCAAAGTAATCAAGAAACAAGAAAGAAACCAAGATAAATTGCAATGGGACCTTTCTCCAGTGGCACCAATGAGCTATTCACAGATAAGCATATGTTATGAGTTCAACTCCCTTGACATGGAATTGACTAGAACCCAAAACAAAGAATCCCAAAGTGACTTCTAGCATCTAAGAGACCATAAACACTGGGATGAGAACTCAAGTTAGTCATGTTAAACTCTCGTAAACCTTCTCTCTAAGAGTCTAATGTTGCACACGAGAGTCACTGTTAAAGAAAACTACACTTTAGACTTGCTTGCAAAGGTTCAGCCTAGCCTCCTAATGCAAGTTTTGTAAATTTTAATACCAAAAGATGGCAAAAGCTCTATGGCCACTCATCCCCCTTGTAGAGTCAACATGAAATTTATTATAGCCCTGTAGAGAACACTTCACAAAAATGGATGAAACAATAAATTGCATCTTCAATCTATTAAAGGAAAACTTTCACATTTAGAAAAGTATAAATATTTCTATGAGAAAAAGAAGAATCTCATAAAATCACAAAGAATATGTATATGCATTTGGAACAGATGAATTCCCCGATGTAAAAATGAAACGAATGTATTTATTAAAAAAATTGTCTCATATGATAATTTACAATGAAAAGTTGGCTTATATAAGCCTTATTGGGTTTTGAGGATGTAAATTATCATACAGTCACACCCCTTCTTCGTGACTGTATTATTATTTTTGATATATTATTATTTATATGTATTTTATTTTTTTTGCTTTTATATTTACATTTTCAATTGCTCATTTTATTTTTTTTATTTTAATCTTATTACGTTAAGTATATAACATTGCCCTCTTCTTTTAAAATGCTTTGTCCTCAAAGCAAGGTAACCAGCATAGATCCATCTTAAACCCGGATCTAGAAAGCACCAAGAGGGATCCAATTTATTTAGGTGTAAGTTATTTTTATCTTAAATTTTTAAATGTTCATAAGAAATTACACCTCAAACATTTTGATCGGTTTAGTGTTTGTTAAATCTCGTTTAACATGGATCTTTTAATTACTTTCCATTTAATTTTATTATTAGGTTTTATTATTTGATAAATTAAGCTACATGTTTTTCTTTATATTCTTTTTTGTTTACACTATATAAATATACGAATTCACAATATAATTTTTTTTATTTTTTTATTTATGTGGGTTAACATAATGTTTTTTTTATATCGGCTAGCATAACGTGACTAACGTGACAGGATCTCCCCCATACTGGGCTGAGAGCACCGAGAGAATGTTTCTGAAGGAACTTCTCTGTTTCCCATGAAGCATCTTCTTCTAGGAAATTCTTCCACTTAATAAGGTATTCCTTGATTATGGAGAGCGTAGTATTCTTTCTCTGATATCAATGACAGCTTCTAGTTCTAAAACAAGTTTCCATAATTCATCCAAGGTAGATTATGTTGATTTTTCTTAGCAGCGTCGAGAGTCATTCTCTTAGGAGAATGAGGACACCTAGTCCGGGACCACGGTGTGGACTCAACCTAGAGTTGAGTGATCATTCTGTTGAATGATGATATCTGGTCCTTGACATGATATGGACCCAGCTCTGCACTGGGGGACTCAACCTTGTGTTGAGTGACCATTCTGTTGAATGGTGACATCTAGTCCAGGACCACGATGTGAACCAGTCTAGCACTGGTAGATTCAGCCTAGTTTTGAGTAACCATTCCTTTGAATGGAGGCACCTGGTCAATTACCAAGACTCAGCCCGGGGCTGAGGGGCATTCTCCGGGAGAATGGCGGCGCTTGGTACGTTACCAAGTATTTGACCTAGTGTCAAATTATGCAGCCTATGGTTGAGGCACCTAGTCTATTACCAGGAAGACACTATAATCCCTAGACCAGGTCTAGGCATGTGTGACACTCTGACCCTTGATCAGTGGGCTTTGTGATCTTCTCCAAGGCTTAGCTACCCTTGGTTAAGACACCTTAGTACCCGATCTTGGTGTCACACAGAGTGTGAGATAAAAGCATTAGTAATTCTCTCTGTTTATGATGATGTACTTTGACTGGTGATGAAAGACCACCTTGACCACATGTGATGACCATAGGGGCACTTAAAGAAGGCTAAAGCAAAAGTAAAAAATACTTAAAGACCCTTAGTACCACTAAGGTGCAAAAAGACCTTTAGTACCACTAAAGGCAAAAGTCAAAATTAGAATAGAATAAAATATTATTATTTTGATCTTTCTAATTTTGGCCCACTTACACGTGACTCAAAGGATATAAAAGAAGATCAATCCAGTCCATTATTACATACACTTTGCTCTCACAGGTATAGCTGCTCCATCAAGAAGATCTTACAGGTTTTTTCAAAGAAGGAAGTTTGATGTGATGCCCTATCATGGATGAGTCTAGCTAGGGCACTCACACTAGTTTTTCATAAACCCTAAGTTAGGGTTTCTGCTCCTGCATTTTCTATCAATTTTTGGGTTAGGGTTTTACCCCAACACCCTCTTCTTCCATGAACAGCAGCAAGACTTCCTAGGGTAGTTAGAGTTTTGCATCCAGGCAGCTTCCTCATCTCGAGGAGCCATTTTCTCCTTCACGGGCAACTGTTAGAAATCTCGGGCAGCGATTTTTGGGCTCGGCCCTTCTGCTACTGTTCTCGGGCAGCCTCGGATCCATCACGGGCAGCCTAGGGTTGACCCGGACCCTCCTTGGGCTAACCTGTAGGGCTACCAACAGGCCTGAGCAGCTGCTATAGGCTATCGAGCAGTTGTAGCCTGCTACTGCGCACTA
Organism: Pseudotsuga menziesii; assembly: GCA_001517045.1. Taxonomy (NCBI): domain Eukaryota; kingdom Viridiplantae; phylum Streptophyta; class Pinopsida; order Pinales; family Pinaceae; genus Pseudotsuga; species Pseudotsuga menziesii. The sequence goes on along the minus strand of LPNX010721290.1, from coordinate 96,651 downwards.
GCAGGCGGCAGCAGTCCCGGGCAGCACTAGCATACTGTCGGGCAACTGTAGCCTGCTACTGAGCACTAGCAGACGGCAGCAGTCCCAGGCAGCCCTAGCATACTGTCGAGCAACTCTACAGGCTGTCGGACTGTGCAGCAGCCCTCTCAAGATGCCCAGCACACCCTTCGGGCAGGCCCATTAGGGTCTCGGGCAGATAGACCTGCCCTACGGGAAGTAAAAGTGCAGGAAAATAGTACAGACGGGCAGCCGGGTACAGACAGGCAGCGGATTTGGCACAGGGCAACAGTATGATCAGATCTAGGCAGTCTGCAATTTTCTGGGCAGGAGAGAGAATTAGGGAAACAAACCTTGGTTTGTGAAAAAGCCCTAATTAGGCATTTTTTTGTAAAATTGAATTATCTAATGAAATTGTGGATCTGTGGTTCAAACTCAATTAGAGTTTGTGAATTGTTGGAAAAACTCAGTCATATCATTTACGAGATGAATTACTAATGCTTTTGGGGTTCTTGTCCCTTAAACATTTCCCTAGTGAAAAACTCGTGTTTAATGTGTTAATGGATTAATGTTGTTTACTGCACTTGTCAAATTGTTTATGTTCATCTGCAAATTTTTAAAGTATTCATCCTAATGCTAAAATTCAACAGATTAGGGTTTCAGCTCAAGTACAAAAGCAAGTCAACATAGAGGGTATAGACACATACACACAAATACAAGTTTTCACGGGAAGTAACTAAGTTCATAAATTGAGCAGGTTTAGAGTGCAAGGGAGGAGTTGTGGTCAGGAAACAGGCAGAAAATAGTGTACGAATTCTGTACAGTCGTACCAATAAGGCTATATAGCAAATCAGTAGATCGGCAAGAAAAATTTTGTGTTTTTCAGCAAGCAGATTTTCTTGGTAGCTATGCAGATCTATTTTTTGGGTGTACCATACAACGATTAGTTTGACAACTTGTGGAGGTCTCCTTGTAAGCTTTGATTGTTTAATGAAAAGTTGATTTGAAGGAGTAAGTTAATAACTATCTGTGTATTGTGTTTATGCTTCTGCCATTTACTTTCCAACTATATGTGTGATTGTTGCTATGTGACTAAGTTAATTTCTGTAATTAAATAACAATTCTATCTCGTTGAGAACATAAGGATGGCAATCACCTAGGGTTTGGAATTTCCACATAAATAGAATACCTTTAAGTATACTAGCTTGGAAGTGGGAAGAAACCATAATGGATTTTATTTATGGATTGCCAAAGACTACCAAGACCATTCTATCCTAGCCATGGTCGACTATTTGACCAAGATAGCACATTTCATTCCAATGAAGACTACTCATCGAGCATGCAACATAGCCCAAATCTTCAATTTCGAGGTAAGATTACATGGTGTGCCAAAGATTATTGTGTCAGATCGAGACTCAAAGTTTACTTCAAAATTATGGTAGAGCTTGTTCTATGAATTGCACACAAAGTTAAGTTTTAATAAAGCTTACCATCCATAGACCAATGGCCAGATAGGGAGAGTTGACTGAAGCTTTGAAGATATGCTCTATATGTATGTAATGAATCAACCCAAGAGTTGGGAAGACAATCACCCATTGGTGGAATTTACCTATAAAAATAGTTACCATAATTATCTTAAGAAGAGTTTGTTCAAAACACTGGCTTGGTGGAAGTGCAATTCACAGGATAGTTGGTACAACTTAGAAGTTGACTGAAGGGATTGGCACCTTATAATAAATGTATAGTGAAGCATGTGCAACAAAATCTGAACAACACATAGGACAAACAAAAGACTTATGCGGATAGGAAAGAACATAACGAAGCTTTAAAGTCGGGAGAAAGTGTTTCTCAAAGTTAAACCAAAGAGGAGCTCCTTACACTTGGGTAAATGGAGGAAGTTGGCACCATATGCTGTAGACCTTTCAACATTTCAGCATGAATTGGTGCAATTGCTTACAAATTGGCCTTACCACCAGATTTGACTGTTTATAATGTTTTTTGCATGGACTAAAGAAATATGTTCTTGAGCCCAACCATGTCCTAGATTTTGATGTGAATAGAAAGACACAGGAAAGTTCCATACCAAGTCCCTAACGATAGTAGGGACTAAACAACAACACCTACATAGTAGAGTCATTGACCAGGTCAAGGTTTGTTTGATGATAAATCAACTTTATCCCTATTTTTTCTGACAGCTCAACTTCGAGGACATAGCCCTTTTTGAGGGGTGAGCATTGCAACACCCCATCTCTGTGCATCTTGCTTGTTTACACTTTCGATTGTTGAACTCCTTGTTACTTCGTGCTTATCTTGGGATTGTTGACATTATCTACTGCTAGAGTTGTGTTGAACATTCGTGCATGTTTCTTAGCTAGAATATGATGTAATGTTCTCAATTTCATTTTGAAGCATCATTTATGATTAGAACCCAGGCAATATTATGATCTTCTTCAATAATGATTGGAAGGTAGAAAATATTGACGATTCATGTTTTTCTATGATTGAATGGTTGAGTGAAGTACTACGATGTTATTTTGAGGAACTATCCATGTTGCAAAATTATGTTCCTAGGTCCAAACTGACTTGGGTCAAATATTGGGAGTAGCCCGAAAGAATACTAATCGTGTGGTGGAAATCATACCTAAGGGAAAGGACTTTTGCTCAAATAGGATAGCACCTTGTGAGGCTTGGGAAGGGAAATATTGATCAAGAATACATGAAATATGGATCCTAAGCTGATTTAGGGTTAAAAGCATAAGGGGGATCAGGCTAATTCACTAAAAACCTATTTTATGTCCTCAATATCTTTAAATTTTACACTTAACCCCAATTTCGCCCCAATCATTTCAGGTGTGGTAAACAATATCGAAAAGGGGATGGGAGAGCCAAAAGTCGTTCTTAGGTATCAATAATTACCTTCAAGGGAATAGAAAAGAGGAAGATTGCCTTAAGTGAGATAAGATTAAGATAAAGATAAATTTATTATTGTCCAACAAATGACCACAAAAGTAGGTCAATGGGACTGTTAGGTACAAGATGCCAATACAAAGTGGGAGCACAAATGTGGCTCTGATAAAATACTTGTAGATTCTTACATTGGGAAAGAGAAATTGGTTATTGATTTGTCGTTTATGGGAGTAGTCTAAAAACTGCTCCAACGATGTCTCAACACGTAGAGGAGGCTAGGGCTACCTAGACTAAGGGGAATGCTAAGCACATTGTTAAGCCCAGCATTGATTGGGAGAAGAACTCCATAACTAGAGGTACTACAGTATTAGAAGCTAGAGGGAAAGTTTTCTTGCACACTATAACCTTGAGAGGTATGGGGGCTAGAGGCCTCTTCGCAATGCAATTGTTGTTTTAGTTAGATCTTTGACCCATTATTGAGATTTGGTAGGCAGAGTTTGTTGATTTGTGTACACTGTAGAGCACTTAGGGAGTGTTGCAATGTGTTCTCATTGAGCTTAAGCCCTACTTAGGGGGCATCAACTGGTTTTAGGTGTTGCATTGGTTACGTGGAAAATTGACACTTGGATGTGATTTCCCGCATATTGGCAAAATTGCATTGGAGCATTAGTTTGCTCTTATAGTTGGTCTTTAACAAGGCATGAGAGTACAAACATGTGTTAAATCCATTCTTACTATATTTTGACTTTGGATTACATTAAATGACTTGGAGAGAATTCTCCGTCGGGAAATGTCCCAGTTGATTCAGGCTTGGTTGAGTTGTTACACTATGTTTATGTCATTTTGATTATGTTAATATTGTATGTATTATTCATTCCATTTTACCTCACTTTAGGGTGATTCTTTGCACCCCCTGTTTTGGTGGGCTACTATTGTTGTTTGCCATCACGAATCCCTTTCACCTACTTCATCCTCTAGTGGACATTAATATATATTTCAATTTCGTTCAAAATGTTATGCACTTCTCCATTTTGAGAGAAGACCTAAGATCAAAATAATTCTCCTACTGAGTTAAGCTGTGACAATCAGAGTGCAATTTAGCGTTCATATAATCCAATGTATCACTTCAAGGCCAAACACATTAACCTTGATACTAATTATATCAAGATCTTGTTGTGGATGGTGTTATTTGTTTGGAGTATTGTCCGACAGAACAACAAACAACAGATAACTTCACCAAATCCATGACAGAGGCAAAGCTTGTGCAGCAATATGATCAAATCTGGGCAGTCTGCAATTTTCTGGGCATAAGAGAGAATTAGGGAAACAAAACCTAGTTTGTGAAAAAGCCCTAATTAGGCATTTTTTCTGTAAAAATGAATTATCTAATGAAATTGTGGATCTATGGTTCAAACTCAGTTAGAGTTTGTGAATTGTTGGAAAAACTCAGTCATATCATTTACGAGATGAATTACTAATGCTTTTGGGGTTTTTGTCCCTTAAACGTTTCCCTAGTGAAAAACTCTTGTGTTCAATGTGTTGATGGATTAATGTTGTTTACTACACTTGTCAAATTGTTAATATTCATCTGCAAATTTTTAAAGTATTCATGCTAATGCTAAAATTCAACAGATTAGGGTTTCGGCTCAAGTACAAAAGCAAGTCAACATAGAGGGTTTAGACACATACACACAAATACAAGTTTTCTCGGGAAGTGACTAAGTTCATAAATTGAGCAGGTTTAGAGCGCAGGGGAGGAGTTGTGGTCAGGAAACAGGTAGAAAATAGTGTACGAATTTTGTACAGACGTACCTATAAGGCTATATAGCAAATCAGTAGATCGGCAAGAAAATTTTTGAGTTTTTCAGCAAGCAGATTTTCTTGGTAGCTATGCAGATCTATTTTTTGGGTGTACCGTACAACTATTAGTTTGACAACTTGTGGAGGTCTCCTTGTAAGCTTTGATTGTTTAATGAAAAATTGATTTGAAGGAGTAAGTTATTAACTATCTATGTATTGTGTTTATGCTTCTGCCATTTACTTTCCAACTATATGTGTGATTGTTGCTATGTGACTAAGTTAATTTCTGCAATTAAATAACAGTTCTATTTAGTTGAGAACATAAGGATAGCAATCACCTAAGGTTTGGAATAGGGCTCTCCCCTAGGAGGCTTAGGCTTCCGAAGCAGTTGGGAAAAGTTGACTAAGGTGACAATGGTCCCTCATCCTCACATGCTTACCGGTGGCTTGGACTGCCATTTCAATCGATAACATTTTGGCGTCATTTCTGGGGACCATTTCAAAATTTGAAGCGGTTGATCTAGAATCATTCACACTCTGGCAAGAACGGCATTCAGTAAGAAAATTGAGGTAAGTCTTTCTAGGTATTTTGAAAATATTATTGTCAGGGACTAATCTTGCAGATCTTACCTGGCAACTCCACAAAGAAGAAGCTCGACAAGGCTTAACACTTTGGCGTCGTTGTCGGGGACCTCAAATTTATTAAGGTGACTTATCCAGGCAAGAACGACACATTGGTAAGTCTTGAAGTCCTGATTGTATATGATTGCATACATTTTTTTGAAAAGACTAACCTCCAGGCTTACCTGGAGACTCAACAAAGAACTCATCCCGCCCCATCAATCAAGTACAACCTTGTTTTATTTGGTACTTTGGTGAAATTTGTTTAACTAACTTGGTAGGTCTCTCCTGGTGACTCCAATCAAAGAAAAACAAAGAAGTGCTCTATAAAAACAACGAAGCCTGACGATATGGCATCCAATTACGAATTGTGGATGGATATATTGGACTTTTCGAGCATTCCGGGATTTCCACACAAGTATGCCATTCAAGATGGTGGGAAGGCATTTTTCCTATTATTCCAGCAATATAAGTACCATGCAGCAACACATGTGCAGGAATTCATGCAATTCCTCCGAGCAAGCAACATCGTACACGAAGACATCAGAATGAGGCTCTCTCCGCTATCTCTTCACTTATAAGATAACTTGTCAGTCAGGAATTGGTATGAGGGTTTTCCTCGCAAAAGTTTTTTTGCACTCAGGCAATTCATCGATGCATTCAGCATGGAATGGGATTACGGTATTAAAGAACAGGAAAGAAAGGCCATGATCGACAGTATATGGGAAGAAACACTAGGAAATAGCCAGACACAAGATGATTCAAGTGAAGGAATCAAAGATGATATTACATTTGAATTTAAAGATCTTAATAATCTGACTGCTACATAAATAGAAATATGTTTCACTCCTCTTGATTTATCGGACTTTCCAAGATATTCAAATGAGTTATCGAATATATTCTGGCATGGCTTCAAGGGTGACCATGATAATGTCGCACATCATGTGGAATGGTTTATAACTTTGGCTTCAGAATATGGTATTAAAAAAGAAGAAGATGTTTACATGCGAAAGGCTCTCGCTTGGTTTGTGGGCTAGATAAAGAAACGATATCATCCTTTGCAGAATTGGTGGAAACATTTTGTAGCCACTGGGGTTCTGAGCGATGTGACAAATGGATACCTCATGTCAAGCATGCAAGGGACTTGTTCAGTAAGGAAACCCGAAACAAGGATCGGGTCGAAGCAGCCATTGTTCAAGGTCTAACTGATGATATCTCAAGCACAGTAGATGAAGCTCCTTGTTGTCGCCTTTCACACACCTAGGGGGGCGTGGCTGAAATCTTCAAGCCACTCGGTGTATCCTTAAGGGGCAAGTCTCGAGTCAAGGTTGTCACCTTGTTCTTGACTCCTCCATTTAGACCAACTCCTAATGAAGCCAAGGGAGGTAGACGCTATTAAATTGCTAAGGCTGTTAAAGCTTAGTGTTACGGTGAAAATTAAGATTACTTAGGAGTTTTGATGAAAGCAAAATACAAACACAAGATATTGCAACAACATTTAAATCACAACAATATAAAAATCAATGTATGATGTATCATAAGCACATGAAAGCAGATGATTATATAAAATAAAGAACCAGTGCTAAATGGAGTCCACAAAAAAGTGTTGTTGTATTGTTGAAAGAAAAATGTTGCAAGTGCTCTTGGTCAAATTTAGATTAATGTGGAGATGAGTTGATTAACTTAAGTGGAAAAGGGAACTCCAAATATACCCAAAGGTACGAGGAGTGTGTCCAAAAACGTTATCCAATGCGGCTTCCCGCAAGGAATATGTGGGTTGGTTGGAGTCTCTAAGACGTGTTCAACACTACACCAACAAGGGTGTAGCCTAATCATGTCTCGAGGTCGCTACCCAGTTGTTCCCGCTTCCTTTGTGTATTTTTCCACCGCAACGGATTAATTCGAGTTGTCGGATTTTCGCCTGGGAGGTTAATTGAAAAATGAGACCTAATTAAAGTTAGTCACCCACATTGCTTTTGATGCAGCCAATTGTTCGAACGAACCGCAGCAGTGCAGAGCATACACAACGGAGTATAAAAGCTTTTAAGGATTTTAATAATTGTTTAGTTGTTTAAAAGAAGAAATGTGACCTCCAAGAATCTATTTCGGTTCAAGTGAACCGCAATCAGTAAAGCAAGGAGGGGTGGATTTTATTAAAAAATTTTGTAGTGAATTTAGAATTAAAGTGCAAGATAGAATAAAGCAAAAAGGGTTATCTAATTTATCTACCACGAATCTCTTTCCCCTTTCGGGTCACTCAGGAAATTGTGGGGTAAGTAGTACTATTACTTTGCAATGAATCTGAAACTTTGAAAAAGTAAAGTATACTAATCTATAAAGCAAAACTACACTAACAAAAGCAAAACCATGAAAAAAATGCACCGACGCAAAACCCCCCAAGGGGGATGGGGAGTGGGCTCTGAAGAAGCCTACTCAAAATATTTTATTACAGTGACTCAAAAAACAACATGATCTATATTTGTTCCAAACATGCCCATGACCAATACTGCGGTTTCAGTTTTGAGGGTTTGGCCCCGGTTCTCCTGATAAGTGATTATTATCACTTAATTATTGGCCAAATGATCAAATTTTATTCCAGATGGCAGTATGATTGGTTCTCTTAGAGCAGAGCAGTGTTCCAGGGGGTATGAGTAGTCGCGTATACCATTCTTCTATGTCTCCATATCATCCAAAGCAGTCAGTTTGACCCAGTTTGCACCTTGGACAGAGTTACGATGGATTTATCATTTTCCCGAGATTGTACCAGCAAAAATGAACTAGAAAAATTACTAAAAATATCGATTTGGCATCATGGGTCAAGGAAATGGCTTGGAATTTTGACAGATGATGTGTTTCAGCATCTTGGACAATCCTCCAGTAGTTTTCAATCAGCATATGTTCGGATTATTTTATATTGGCTCAGCCAGTGAGGAGATGCCCCCAAAGGGGCGCCCCCTCAACTTGGCCATTGATGTATTTCATTGTTATATCTTATATTATTAAGTTGTAAAGGGGCCTAGGGTGAATTAAGCCCCTAGTGACCCCCTCCTATGTAGTATCATGTCATATCTTATGTTATATTGTGACTTTCACCTAGGATAGGCGACCTTGAGTAAAGTACGCCCCCTCTTTGACTTAGTCATTCGATCCATGTTGTGATCTATGTATTGTTGATCTCCATCGTTGATGATGTTTTAATCTCAACCGTTGGATGTAAAAAGTGAGTTAGGGTTTACATCTCTCTCAAACTATTTAAGAGAGGTGATCCCCCATTGTAATTCATGAGCTTTGGCACCGGAATTTGAATAAAGAGATTTTTGTCTAGGATTACTCTTCTGTGTATCCTGTAAATGATTTGATGATCTAATGACTGGCATTGCTACTCTTCTACACTGAGTTTTGTTTGGGATCCATCTTGTATATTTTCCTTTGCCCATTTTATCTGCAGGTAGAAGGAGCGCTAGAGAGAGAGAGAGGGCGTTTTTGTGGGGGAACTCACCATCGTCCCGGCTCTAGGGTGTCCAAATCAGGGAGTATTTCTTTCTTGATGATTTCTTACTTCCTATCTTTTCTTTATTCTGTAGATCTCGTTCGTTTGCCTTATGATTTGATTTTCACTCATCTAGCAGGTTCAAGGAGGCGCTAGGGCGACTGGTTGTGGCTCAACTACAACAAGATCTTCTTCGAAAAAACTCATTTGAATGAAAAGTGGCATTCCTCATCATTTCTAAAGTCGTCTACAAGATCCAAGTACGTCTTGCAGGTAATTTCTCCTTTTATTTTCCACATGCATTGCCCATCACTTCCATAATTGTAAAACCCTCATTTTTTTAGATCTGCAAGTTCTGGTTTGCGGCAAGCTATAAAACTTAAAACCCACTTTGGAATAAACATAGAACTCCTAAGTTTCAATTTTCATCATAATCAGACTCCATTTTCCCATCCTAAGCACTGGCCTACTACTTAGGAAAAAGCACCCTCCTTGGGAGGAGTGGGTATTTCCAAAACCGTAAACTGGGTATTGTTGGTTTTGCTCTCATGTGCCTAATCCTACATCCAACAATCATTTTGAGGGTCCAATTTCATTAAATTTCATCGTTTGCCCTAGATCCCAATTTTCTACATAAAGCCCTAGGGTAAAATTGGGGCTTTTCACCTGGATACTCAGAATCTCTTAGTAATTGAACCAAGCTCTAATTAACCATTCTACTAAGAGATCCCACCAAGTTTCCCTCGGTCATTTATTCATTTTCCTTGTTTTAGGGTTTCTTGGTCATAGGGACGCCCCTAGGGCTTTGTGTTTTCACTGGGCCTAAAGTGCCGATATCCTTGACCGGTGTGACATTCGAGTTCTTTCGGAAGTCTTGGATATCATAGGCCGCGACTTTAGTTGCCTTTCCTCTGTCGTCTTGAATAGGATCATCTCGCAGGGCAACTACAAGATTCATGATAACACGTCCATGGGGTGATTGGGGCCTAGGAATGTTCTATATTACCATGATAGACATTATCTAGAGTCTTGCGAAATTTCATTAAGTTTTGTATAAGGTTTTTTAATTTTTGGTCATTAAAAATTGTCACTAAAGACAATTTGTTGTAATGTAAAAGAGGGTTACTTGGTATTTTTTAATGTTGTATAGGGGTATGGTTACTCAAGACAAATGGCATGAGACCCCCTACACCCTTGGGCCAAGTTTGAAGTCATTCAGACAAGTATTACTATGGTTTTGGTCATTTTTTCCTAGGTCAATCATAGAAATCAGGAAATTGGGCATTTAATTAGAGAGCCAAATTTTGGAAAAGTGACTATAGTCACTTGGGGTGGCCAAGTAAAGGTTCTAATGTTTATATTAGGTTCCTATGATAAATTTAAGACCCAAAGAGGGCCCCCAAAGAAAGCATGTAACAAGTTTTGAGTTGCCCACTCTAGGGGGTGCCCCTTTCCCTCTTTGATTGGTTGGGTGAGCTAAAGTGGGAGGAGCCCCATTATGGTGGTTTCCTCCCCATTTGACATAGCAATAAGGTTAAAAGCATTAAAAGGGGGGTTTCTCTCCCCATATTGGAGATCCCAAACCATGGTTTTGCCCTCCTTGAGCAAATTTGCCCCCTCTCTTGGGCCTCCTCTCTCTCTCCCTTGTGACACTTGTCTAGCATGCAAAGAGCCTCTCTCTTTCATTTTTCCTACTTAAGGAGGGCATTCTTCCTCATTTGGGCTAGATTGTCTAGCATGCAAAGAGCCTCTCTTTCATTTTTCCTATTTAAGGAGGGCATTCTTCCTCATTTGGGCTAGATTCACTTACGCTCTTGCTTCATTTTGCTCATGCTCTCTCTCTCTCCCATTGCTCTCATTCCTACTCTCTTGCTCCATTCTTATCCAAGAGGAGCCATTGTACTTTCAAGTTTGGAAGATAATAGAAGAAATATTTGGAGCAAGTACTGCCCATGCATTGTGATTGAGGTGATCTTGTTCCATTCTCGGTTCGTTTTGTATCTGGGATCTCAAGCAAAGTTTTTTGCTTGAGAATAGTATTGTAATAGTTTTGTTGCATGCTATGTGGGTTGTTTGCTTAAAATTTGGGAAATTAATGTATTTCTAGCTTAAATATTTTGTCTCTCAAGTCTTTGTGGATCTCTCACTCCATTTGCATTGTTGAGCTAATTTTGTTACACGTTTCCCAAGTTTGGCAAGTGGGATTCTCGGGTGGGATACCCCATTGTCCATCAAATTTTGAAAAAGACTTGGCATCTTTGACTTCATTTTGCACTCAAATATTATCATTTTTCAAGTTTTTACATGCTAGTTTTGCCTTAAAAAAAAATTCTGATTTTTGCATGAAAAATTTTGAGTTTGTTTAATATTCATTTCTTTCACTTTTGTGCTATAATAGCTTGTTGTTTTGTGCAGGTTTTTTATCTCACAGGGGGAGGGAATGCTCAAGTTCAGCCACAAGCAAACACCAAAAACACCCAAGAGGGTCTACTTAAAGTCCCTCGAAAAAAACGATTAAAAATCACTCTTTCTCTCTCATTTCTTAATAAATATTAGTGTTGAAATCTATGCCCTTGTAACAAGCCCAAGAGAGTCTCCTAGGCTTGAGTTTATTGTGCTTCATTTCGAGTTTTTAGTACTTAGTGATTTCGGTTTTGGTGGCAAGTAAGTGAAGTGGCTCTGCCCATCCTTGCATGACCTTGTAAGTTGCTTAGATTTAGATTAGTTTACTTCGTTGTTTGTTTTCTTTTTGCCTGCACCTCAAAGTGAAGTGGCTCTGCCCATCCATGTGAAATTGCGTTAGCTAGCATTTTTATTTAAGTACTTGTTTATTTCCCTTTTCCCGCACCTCACAATTGAATAGACTCTCCCTCCATCGTGATATCGCACTTGGCTTGTTTTGTTTAAGTTTGCTTTAAGGATAAAATTTACCGTAAGCCCTGTTTTTACCCCGTATCCTCTCCCTCCACCGGTTCGACCGATCTAGGGTGACGAGAAAGGGAAAAGATTTATGTTGGCTAATTTAATAGGCACCCAGATAAGTATCTTCATTAGAAAGGAGAAAGAGGCTCAACCTGTGGAGCTAGTAGGGTAGAGGCCGTAGGGGGCTTCGTGACACTTTGTGTCCTCCAGTTGAGCACCCAGCAAGTTTCGAGTTTGACCCGTAGAGATAGGTGGAAACCTTGTGTTCCCATGTTGAGCACTCGGCATTCTCTCTCTTATCGAAGGAGATAGTCTCTTGGGGTAGACATCCAGAAAAGTTCATTTCTTTGCAACAAACACCTTAATTCCCTAAGTCAAAGTGAGACATAAAATTTACTAAAATTTACAAAACCACTTGCATAACATTGTTACAATCATTTACATTTATCTACTTTGCAAGCACTTTATTTTAACTTGTTCATTTACTGGAAGTCATCATGTTCTTGTATATTTGTTAAAGTAAATGAATTGATGCTTTGGGAAAATTATTTGAAGTTGATTATTGCGACTCCATTGCCCGAGTAGAGACGGCACAGGTCATTTTGGTTTTTTTATTGTTTCTCTCTTGCATACATTACTGGTTGATTGTTAAAGGGTTTGCTTGACATTGAAATATTTGCATCACCGCACGTCGATTGTCATTTTGTAATTTACAACTCCCAGAAAGAATTTTTCAAAAAAGAACTTAGTAAGTAGGGACTACCCTCCTTGGCCTTTAGGAGTTGTGGTCTAAACGGAGGAGTTTAGAACCAAGGTGACAGTGGGTTCTCAACTCATAAGTTGCCCTTAAGAACACACAAGCGGTTGGGAGACTTACCTATGTCCAAGTGTGTTTTAGGTGGCAATAGGCCCCATCAAATCAACCGAAATATGAATATAATAAGCAAAGCACCTTCACATTTGTGCCATCAAGCCAAGCACTCCACTTCATTCGCTAATAAACTCATAAGAAACACTACACACATAAGCTTATAACGAAGGCAAAAAGGGGTCAGACCATAATTAAATCACTAAAATTAACCTACGAACATGTGCAATAGGATGAACAATCCTCTTAGGATAACAATATATGATATAACAATATGAAAAATGTGGAAATACATTCCAAATGGGTAGGGCACTCAAGCCAAAGAGCCTCCACTATCAACACACAGCCAGCCTATGTTGGAACCAAAAAAAAAGGTGGTCAATAATATCAGGTACTCTATCCATGTGTAACTAACCATATAAACGTGCCACCTCAAACCAAATGACACAAATATGCCAAAGGAAGCATCTGCTGTACAATCTGTACGTCATCAATAAATCAATAAGAACAATCACCAACCTAGCATCACAATACTGAATAACATCACAGAAACTCTGATGAAATGAATCAATCCAACACTATAATCCTGCAAACTCTAAAAACATAAACCAATCACTTTGCACTAAAACACCTTCCTCTAGACATCACACACCATGTCATTTAGGCAGCAAGTCAGAGCGAGCCATTAACGCAATGGTAGAAAGAGTATTTGCATCCACAATAACCCCCGAATACCCAAAATGATCAATCCATCAGATGCAATCTGTCAGTAATGTACCACTGAACAAGGAATAAGATCGAAGTGGATCATGATGTAGCATGAGGAGTAACATACAAGGATTATATAAATATGAAATATGAAAATGTCAAAAAGTTAACAGTTTCAAATGTATGGAAGATATATCAAAAAGGAATAAACTCATATTGATATTATATTATGACCCTATATAAAAATGTAATGACACTAATTATAAATGGCCTGTGGACGGGAGAAAATAGTCAGAAAAACACAATAATGATACAAAAATTTAAAGGACAACTGAACTACTAAGGTCGAGGAATTAACTACTTAACAGACAATTGAAAGATCACCATAACAGACAAGGTAAGCTACCTAGAATATAATTATATTATGGTCACCTCCACAGAGCACTATTCAGTGGATAACTCCATCTTCACCCCTCAAAATCTCAATTATAATCTAGATTATAATCGGAGTATAGGAGGACAATATAAAGATTTCAAACAATAGCTCTGTATATACACAAATACTTGGAACCAATTAAGAAGCACAAGAGGGAATAATCTATAACATTTGATAAAAGGCCATGTCCTTGAGTCATTACTCTATCTGGATATTAGCCCAATGGAAAACTTAGTTTACAGTAGAAGAAAGAAGAAAGGATGGGCAATCCCAAGCTCAGGTTGGCTATGCAATAAGCAACAGAAAAAAATATAGGCATTTATTTTGAAAATGTGATGATGAAAATATAAAGGTGGACACTTGAAATTTCAACAGGAATTAAATTACAAATGGCCGATGAACGCAATTAGGAAAGTTGGTTTCCATTTATCCACTGAGAAGGACGGGACTACACAAATGTATCTTCCTAAGTAATTTGACTATATGACGCTAATGTGACCAAGAGTGGACTACCTTATATTTTGTTCTACAAATGTTTCAGTAAAAGACAACCTGAAAATTGCATAGAATCAATGCTAAAACATATCTCAGATCTTCTGCTTCTGATCATTTCACAACAGCTATTTAATGTCCCATCGGCGAAAAATTGGAAACCTTGTACCCACTCATAGGACCAAACTAAATATTTCCGTGTGACGAAATATATGTTAAATAATATTCATACATCTAACTTCAAAAACATTCATTTTTATATATTTCAAGGAAACCCTAATTCTTGCTATTTGTCTGTTTCTAAACATTAGGAAAACAAGCATTTCAAATACTGTCCGCATTTTGGACTCCTTTCCTTTTCTCGGGTGTTTTAATTGCTGCTGTAGTTTATGTAAAAGATGCAAATCTCAGATTATGTAGAACCTATAAAGCAGAGGCCTGTTAGAGTTTGCTCACTGTACATTCTAATCATCTTCTTGAGTCCTCTATGCCAACCTGAGATTACAAGCCAAATTACCCATTATTACAGGTGAAATTTGTTTTACCTTGATCAATGCCACTCAAAGTTAAGTCAAATGCTTTGCCATAGTCTTTATATCTATATATAAGCAACATACACTCATTGCTCCACTACATCTTCTGTTTAAGTAAAATTAAAGTCTCGCCACCCAGCAATAATTATTTGAACCATTTACTTTGTAACAGCTTATCAATGGTACCCAGTTCTGGTCCTGCTAAGGTTCAAGTACGGCTGAGTCCTGGGTTACCAGCTGCTATTGTAGCTGGCAGTTGAGCGGCCCTCCATCCACATATTCTGGGTAGGAGGATAATGTGATGTTTTCCTTGGAAAAAAAAACTTATCAATGGTAATACCAGTTTGATATTCACTCAATGCTGACTTGTACCCATCATTATCAAGATCCTCATACCAAAGCCTGTTAGGTCCATACAGCTCCAGCCAATTGCAGCAGTGATGCAGATCCAT
The DNA here is from genome assembly GCA_001517045.1 of Pseudotsuga menziesii. Classification (NCBI taxonomy): domain Eukaryota; kingdom Viridiplantae; phylum Streptophyta; class Pinopsida; order Pinales; family Pinaceae; genus Pseudotsuga; species Pseudotsuga menziesii. The sequence continues at coordinate 81,425 of LPNX010721290.1, read as the reverse complement.
ACAGCAGTGACATGCTTCAGCAGTGTCCATCTCAGGTTCTGTGCAGCAATCCTGGCAGAGAGAGGGCACAGCACTAGTTTGCAGTGTGAAAGAGGAGCCCTTATTTAGGAGAGTAGAGCATGCATACACCAATCTTAGCATATTTTCAGTTTTGCAACTTCCGGTAAATAAAGTTTCAGCTGTTCCAGATTTAGCAAATCCTGTTTTGCTTTTGTTAGTCTTCAGTTCAGTTCAGTTTTAGATTGCATGCATAATCTATTCTTAGATAAGAGTACATATTTCAAGGCTGCCTAAGGCACTTCCATGGGAGTGGTTTATTGCAGGATGAGAGCACAGATCTGTAGGAGGCACCAACAGTATCCTTGATGCAGTTATCTCTAGAAGGAGGCACACTTCTCTAGGCACCATAGTTGATAACATCGTCGATTTCCCAAAAAATCGTGATTTTTTCAGCCTGTCAATTTTTTCGGAGGCACTTCCATGGGAGTAGTTTATTGCAGGATGAGAGCACAGATCTGTAGTTGGCACCAACAGTATCCTTGATGCAGTTATCTCTAGAAGGAGGCACACTTCTCTAGGCACCATAGTTGATAACATCGTCGATTTCCCAAAAAATCGTGATTTTTTCAGCCTGCCAATTTTTTCGGCCGAAAAAATAGCGATATTTTGAAAAAATCAAACCTCGCAATTTTTTGAAAAAAATTGGCGATTTATCATCATTTTTCCTAAAAGTCACGCAAAGACCCAAAAAATCGCCATGGAGTTTTTAAAACACGAATTGACTAATAATATTTTGACCAGTTTTGTACAAAAAACGTTGAAGTTAGTAACAGTAAATGGTAATGTTCAATTCTTATCTTTTAAGTAAAAGTGGCATTCTCCTTATCTTTTATTTTCCATCATTTTACTTAAATTTTTAACATTACCATTAATTGTTTCAGGATGTTTGAGAGTGGTTGCAACCTCATCGGACTTCATATGTGTTATCACATATATAGTAGCCGAGCTACCATATTCTATTTTTCAGATTCAGTACATTTTTTCAGCCAGATCTCCTACATATGAGATGTTGAGATGAGCAGTTGTGATGGATCATTATGTTACTAGTGGACTATAGTACTCTCCCATGCAAGGACTGAGTCTCAAGACACTCAGATTTGAGGACTGATGTAGTCATTTAGTCATTTGCAGGGCAGTTAATGATGCCCAGATGTGTATCAATGTTTCTCATTGGACAGATGATGGGTCAGATGGATTTATTTGCACGGTTATGACTCAGTTTATATTATATTGTGTTATGGTTATCATTGCTCTTATACTCATTTTTGTGACATGTATTAGCATTTAGTGTCCTGATCTGGCGGTCATATAAATATGTGGACTTGGATGTATTTGTATTATGTATTGATGTCCCTACTCAGACTTGGAAGTTCTTGATCTATACTCATTGGTTTTACCCTCCTTAGGAAGAATAGAGGTAGTCATTCCCACCATTTCTTGGCTTGCTAGTGTTGGTTTCATCTTTCACTATCTCCACTCATCCATTACCTTCCAGTTATGTTTCAAACCAACCTACTGCTTGACTTGTGGCATGGAGGACCTTTCCCTGCTAGAGCCTCTGTTGGACAACCCCCCTTGTTTATCTGTGTCTCGGCTTTGAGTTACCTAGGATGTGTTTGTTTACCTGAAACAAGTAGCGCTGCCATCAATACAATGTATCTGGAAATGAAATGAATATCTTGCAAAAAAACCCATTCATGAAAAGTAGTGTTTTTGAAAATACGTGAATGAAAGGCTAGCCTAATGAAATTGGCTCTCAAAAATATTGTAATGAAATGTCTTAAACATTCATGAAAAGCAGTGTTTTTCAACATACATAAATGCGAAGCCTAAAATAATAAAAGTCCGCATAAAAGTGCGTGGACCAAGGCTATGAAAATCAAAGGCCCAAAAAGCAATGGTTCTTAAAAGTTCTATCTAAAGATTGCTGGCTTTACTTGTATTGAGTTGGATTGTGAGCATTTGTCAAGGTAAGTAGGCTCCTCTGAAGTAGTTCACCCATTTGTGAGGCACTGCCATCCCCTTTGTTATTGCTTGTTCGGCATATGGCTAGAGTGTGTATTCCCTTTCCATATCTAAAGTGTCACAATGTTGAGTTGGTGGTCATCCTTTGTCCTAACCTTGTAATTTTTAGCCTCCACCCTTCACTAGCAAATTGACTACAACTATGAAGTGAGTATGGTCTTGAAGGTCTGATCTGAGTTATGATTAATAAATGAAACCCTATATATATATATATATATATATATATATATATGTATATGTATGTATTTGATTGATAAATCGCCAGTGAAGTGACTGTTACTTGTTATGATTGTTACTTAAATGATTTGTAGAACATGTCTTATCCTTTGAACACTTGCAGCGTATGGACCCCAGCCTAAGTTATATTGGTTATCTGATCATTTACAGGTTATTATTTTATCTACTGGATATTGTTGATGATCAAGTAGAGACCTGGAAAAGGTATGGGTATATACCCTAGATGGATTTGGACTCTCTGAGTCTAGTGAGACAGCTTGTTTTCAGTTCCGGGCACTTCCAAAAATGATCAAGCTCATTTTACCCTTCTGATGCAGTTTTGCTTCACTGGATGATGTGTCTGAGCAGGGAAATGTTTTTATTAGATCTCCTAGGGCGTTGTATGGGGCATAGGGGGTGCAGCCACTTGATTGTACCATAGTACCCCCATCCCAAAGAGCCTGGTGGGCTCAGTTGGACAACGCAGGCACCCTAGGAGGCTGTTTTGGCAAGTTCACATTTCCTGAGGCAGATTAATAAATGATTAAATGGCTATTGAAGAAATCGATTTGGGCTACTGAGGCAAGGAAATGACATGGGATGAGTCATGATGATGAGTGTGATGTCCTCCGCACCTTCTCCAACAGTTGCAACACCTGATTGGGCCCACCCCTATTTTTTGGGCATTTTTATATTATTTTCTGGAGCTTTTGGGAGGCTCACGATTTCCTCAAGGAGGCACAAAATCAAAAAATTAAAATATTATATTGTTTTATTGTGCCATGGGGCACCTAGAGGGAGTTAGCTAACACTCCATGGACCCACCATGTGCATCATTTATTTCTTGTTGAGTGGGGTACCCTCTTTATGGGTAATTTAGTCCACTTTGGTACTTTATGGTTATATTGATCCATGTATTGTATGTTGAGCTCATCTCAACCATTGATTAGAACATTTCTATCTTTTAATCTTAGCCACTCGTTTTGAAAGTGGTTAGGATTTTGGTTCTCTCATTCCTATTTAAAGGAGAGAGCTTCTCATTTGTAAGGGGTCTTTGGCTCTTGGATCTGATTAATAGAAAAACTTTCTTGTGGATATTTTTTGGATCTCCTTTGCATCTGGTGTTCTTAGATGGTGATTGGAAAGTCTTTTGCTTCCTAGCATTCAGGAAATTTGTGTGAGATCTATATTTTTTTTCGGGATCATTGTCTTGTCTATAGGAGGGCGACTTCACTCAGGCGTTTTTGCAGGGGGGCCTCAACTCACTTAGACTGGCTTCGTCTGTAACAGGGGGTTTTCATTAGCTTCATTGTGATCTATGATCACATCTTGTTATTTTTCTGTAGATCTTGTATTTTTCTCATGACACAGTAAATCTGATATTGTTGACGTTTGCTTGTGCAGGAGAGAGGGCGCATTGGTCACTTGGAGCAAAACGTTGGGCTTAGAAATCACACAGGTCTTCTCAAATTGATCGGGATAGCAGGGATCATCACCTTCAAGGCATCTACAAGGATTTCCAGGTAAGATCTGCAAGTTAGTTCCTTTCTTCCGGATCTCAGTCCATTAACACATACTTTTCTTCATTTTACTGAAAATTTCATAAATAATAAAAAAACAAAAATACTAAAAAATAAACCGCTCGATCTTTGGATAAACCACAGCTAGGTTTTGCAGATCGGGTCCTCCCCTCACCATTTCATCCTCAACGCTGAGCCAATTCTGCCTGGTTTGCCCTAGATCTAAGAAACAGTCTTCCCAAACCCTAACACTCCACATCATTTTTCTGACCTTTTTCGAGATCTGATTTTTTCCGCAAAATTTCAACTTGGGTTTGTAGATCAGGTTCCCCTCTCTCCATTTCTCCTTCAAGGCTGAGTTGGAAGTCTCCAGATGACCCTAGATATGAGAAATTGACTTTTCAAACCCTAGCGCTCGCCTACCTTACTGCTGGTTTTCCTCGTAGATTGACTTTTCCGGCCAAATACCTTTCTGGGTCTGTAGATCGAGGTATTCCCCAGATGGGTTTCCTCCAACACTAGGCAGATAGTGACTCCATTGCCCTAGATCTGACAGGCACTAATCTCCAACCCTAGCGCTACCCCCTCTTTGGCCTTCTTTCCTTGTAAACTGACCTTTCCCTGGTGACTCAGGTACTTCGACTTTGTCATATCTTTCAACGAGTCTATCCATCGTTACTAGATAGCCCCAATCCTGTCCTTGACCTCCCTACATTGGTCACGTTTCCCAAGGCAACGGATATCCTCACTTGTTGCTAGTACCTCAACCCCAGATCTAGTTTTTACCTTATAGGTCATCTATGTCCCACTTTGGATCGAACCTCATACTTCCTAAGCCCTTATCCAAAGCCTTGGCTCACCTCATGACATCATCCATAGATCTAGGGTTTCCATTACCTTACACCTTACGTACCTCAAAGTCCATTTGATCTGATCTAGTGTCTAGGTTTATCTCTCCTGTCGAGAGTAGATTTGGGTCTCCCCCTTTGTTGTCTCGGGCTAAGACACATAAAGTGAAGGTTGCCTTGATTGGCGTGACAACCATCCATTTGGGAGTCTAGGCAATCTTGGTTCCACCTCCTTAGTTTCTTGACCCTCTACCATCCATCCTGGATCCACCTCACAGAGGCAACTACAAGGTTGGTGATAACAATATGCAAAAGGTAGAATTTTAGATCCATCATCCCATTCAAAATTCAACAGACTTTGTAGTTTTCAGGATTTCAGGATTGCAACGTTTCCACTAGATTCTATTATGTATGAGGGGAAGGGATTGGAATTTAATCAAGCATGTCAATCTAGATATGTACCTTGATGTTGGTGGTGTTGATGCTTGATTGTTGAAGTTGATTAAACTCCTTTGTCCTGACCTTAATAAAAATATACCCTTCAGTCAAGCAAAATCACTTATTAAGCATGGGAAGTTTTTTCTACCTTTTAACGGTTGGATTAGAAAGTTCCATCAAAATTGTAGGGTGTTGAGTAATGTTCTTGGAGGATCTACTTCAAGCTTTGAGGTAGAGGCAACGGATAGAACATAGAGGAGGGGAGAATGACCAATGTTCCAACCAGTGTTAAAACTTCCGAATTTCCAATCTTTGAAACTTTGATGTATCATTTTTTATTTGGCATCCACTACATCATATATATCAGTGCTTTCTCCATATTTATTTGCCAATGTGTTTATCTAATGTTGTTGCTCTATATGTTTAAAATTCTGAAGAAAAAAATATATATTTTGAATTTTTAAATGTTTTACGCAGTTTTCTGATTTTTGTTGGTTTTTTCGCCAATGTTGCCGAGAAGTTGTATTCGAGACCCTTAGCGATTTTTTGCCGATGCCAATTATTTCAACTATGTGTCAAACGACAAGTCTATCTTACTTGGGGACTAATCCTAGTTGCAGAATCTCCCATCAATAAACATTTTAGAATTTATGAAGGAGACGACTTCTCAATGAACCAGAATGAATCCTGGATTCAGTAACCTACAAAATATTATCTGCTATCAGATTTGATGTACAATCAACACATCACAAATAAACAGCCAGAATTGATATTCAAAATAGAGTGGTGAAATTCTATAGACTGAAACAAGCCTAACCAATTTCCCCTGCAAACCTCCTCTTATCAAATTACTTGGGAATCTTCAGAGATCGAAAAAGAGATATATCAAACTGGACAATCTCCTATCCAATTCACTTTGCCTGCGTAGATTGATTAAACGACAGAGTGATAAGCGCCAATCAATTCTCCTTACCTTCCCGGTTGGCACAGGTGTGTACCTCATTTACATACGTAATTATCAATGTTCCCCCAAGTTTCCGAGACACGGGGCGAGGAAGCGCAAAAATGACATATCCAGAATTCCCCCCCAAATTTAAGGAAACGTCAAAGGGTACATCGGAGTCTCTAACATAGGGGAGCCCACCAGGAATACTACCAAGTTTATATTAAAATACATAAAAATTGAAAGTTGGAGCATAATTCATTAAAGTCTTTAATTTTATAATCTAAATATTAATACAAGTTTACAACATACATCAAGTGAAATAAAATGAAATACAACCATACATAAGCTATAAGTTTATAACTAATAAAACAAATTCGGAAATACAACCATATTGGACAGCAAAATGAAATCGAGGCTACTAAGAAGGAAAATAGTGGACAACATGGCCCTTTATCATTTACTTTTTTAATATTTTTTTATTTTTTGGTAAAAAACTGTCAAAGGAAACATGGGGACGCCATTTTTTAGGAGGGAAACGTTTCCCTTCTGAGTTTCCTTGAGTTTCCTTCAAACAGGGACGTGGGGGGACGTTTCGAATGGATTTTCCAAGTTTCCGAAACGTGTGGGGGCGTGGAAACATGTTTCCTACCCTTGGGGATGCGTACCCATGTAACACTGGTAATTATGCACTTCTTTTTTACTTCAAGCACTAGAAGGAAAGGAAGTGTAGGCATTATCACGAGCTAGAAGGTAAGGAAGGGTAGGCATTATCACGAGCTAGAAGGAAGGGAATGGTAGGAGTTATCACATCTCTGGCTTTCAACAATGGAGTCAGCAATAAAAACCTTAGATGCTTCCTTTTTGCTTTCAATCAGTTAGATATATCTGACCACGGACATTGTGATTGCCTTAACCTATCTATACACAAATGTTAGAATCTGAATAGGTAGGAAATGTCCATATTTTCCAGACAAAACCTTCTTTATTTCCATTCTTATTTAGCCCATAGCAAATAGTAATACTTCTATGTCTGTTATTAAGTAGCTGCTGCTTGTAGGATTGTACCTAGTGTTTTTACTGAATAACATAATACATAATGAACCTACAAGATAGAATCATTTGAACCAATGATCAGACATGCAATCATATTTTACACACTGCCATACCACTTCATGCTGTGCCATCATGCATGGCATTGTCGATATCAACATTCATAAACCATCTAACTGGATTGAACTCTAGAGAAGCTATCAACCACTAATTTCAAGCAGGCTATTATTAATCCCACTCATTTCAAACAGTGACAATTCAAAATGCATATGAAGAAGATTACTTTTAAAGTCCCTTCTCTTATTTCTGAATCAGGAAAAATATTCACTTGTAGGGAAGATGCATCACTAAACTTTAAAAAATTAGTTTGGCGCAAACTATTTAATATACAGCATGACAAAGTCCAGAACACTATAGATTAGAGACTAAAATGCTTCCCTTATCTTCCTGTCAATTTCTAATTCAGAGACACGAAGCAGTAAGGACAGGTGCACCTTCTGCTGAAAATTTTTTGACATAATATCCAGTCAAGAACTATGCAAAAAGTTACCATTTGAGTTCACAAAAATAGTACACAAAATAAATGGGAAACCAATAACAATATATTGACAAATAAGCCTAAAGAACGACTCAAACCTAAACGCTATCTCCACCTCTTGCAACATAGACATTATTTCCCACTCTTAAAGATGTGATACATTGGCAAAACTTTAAGATCAGACAACTGCTAGATGAAATGCCTATGCTTAAATGCTAAGTTATCTGACTTGGTTGTTAGTTTATGCTAACAATGAAATCATTTCCACTTACAATTCAAATCCAAGAAACCTAAAGTGGGATGATTACTTCATTTATAGATAAAGTAGAAGAACTCTTGCGTAAGAGTCTGTCAGGATATGGTCAAGCAACAACTTGGAGCGGTTGTCAAGACAATAACCCAAGGGTCAAATCCTGGCAGACATGCTCCCTCCTTGCATGGGGTTTGACGGATATGGCTATTGATATTGATGTGGCCTTCAGGCAATTATTGAGATTACAAAATGTGTGATTCTTAACTTAAGTGCAGGAGGGTGGAACAAGTTATTTCCAGGTTCACTGTCCTTCATAAAGACAGGTTGCCATTTATTATAAAACGCTTGTGAAAGCATGAAATATGAACCATCTGTCTATTTATTTTCTGTGAAGAAAAATTATAATGAATCTACACTTGCTAACAGAATTGAAGGAATTCTCACCTCTTCAAATAGCTTGGCAGTTACCTCTTTTTAAATTCAGGTTAAGATCATCCTCTATTGTCCAGACTTTGTTTTTCAGGGTCATGTAATAATAAAAGGAAATCTAGGAAGAGCAGCCCTTAAGGCTAAGCACTAGAATTGTAAAAGGATGTAATATTGCCGGCCAGCAAAACAATCTTGCTAATCTGAATGAGATTTACCAATACTTTCCAGTCCTTCAGCTCTTTGGAACAGATTAACAATTTTACAGCAATGAATATGGTGGTTTGGCATATTGTTTCGGGTGACAACAGAAGAATAAAGGTAGATTATAATGTTGCAAAAGACACCAGAGAGAACAAAGGTTCATCAGTAATATTTATAGTGATTAAAGCTGTCTTCTCCTCTTAGTACTTACAATGTTCAAGATGCCATGTCCAACACTTCGAGTACTTAAGGTGAGGAATCTCTAAGAGTTAAAGAATGAAATTAGCTTAATGCTAACTGATGATCTAAGAGCAGTCAATGAGACTGTCAGCACTCCATGATTAAGAACAACAAAGGGGGATTAAGGTCTTGCAGCTACAACATTATGAAGCTATCTCCTTTTCACATGTGGAGTCTGAGGAGAAATGGTGGTTTAGGACCTAGGTACCTCTGGAAGTGGAATTGTCCCATCAAAGTTAAATTATTTTGCTGGATTGCTCTTGAAAATAAACTACTAACCTGGGATAATTTTATCAAAAGAGGGGGTAATGGTCCAAATATATGTATGCTGTGTTTTAAGGATGAAGAAACTATAGATCATTTGCTGGTGAAATGTAGTTTTACAAAACTAGTCTGGAAGGAAGTAACAAAGTCTTTCAACATTCATGAGAACTGGGACTCTCAAACTTTTGATTCCAGCCTAAAAAACTGGTATCAAACTATCTTCAGCTATAAAGAATTGCCCACCTTTGTTAGCTGGGGTGTGTGGCTTCACAGAAACTCGGTTCTTTTTTAAGATGCCCCTAAAAACTTACTCAGAGTCGGCTCTAATGTTATTAGCACCTTCAAGGAATACTACAAAGAAGCAAAAGTTAAACCTGCCAAAATTCTTCCAACACAAATTCTTCCTGATGACATTCCTATATGACTTTTTGATGGGGCATCACAAGATGAAAATTGTGGAGCTGGTATGTCAATCAGAATTAGAGGAGAACATATCTTTAAAATGTGGATGGGATGTGAATGTGGCACTAATACAAGGGCGGAAGTATTAGCTCTATGGGGCTTATTATATTTTGCACTTCCGCAAGGAATTTTTTATCTTCATGTATTTGGAGATTCCAAAGTACTCATTGACTGGGTGAATGATAAAATAATTCTACAGGTGGTTTATTAGAACATTGGTTGGAAAGGATCAGACAGCTCAAATCCTCCTTTCATAATTTTTGTTTACTCATGTCTACAGGGAATTGAACACGGAAGCTGACTCTCTTTCAAAACGAGTGCTTGGGAAGGAGGAAGGAGTCCTCTTCTATGAAGAAATACCAAATAACTCTGTGATTTTCCAAATCACTTTACAAGTTTTTGGATGATATCTGCTCTTTTTGCTGTATTAACTAAATAATGGAAGACTCTAATAAATTTTCAGAATTGTTTTTCCAGTCATATGATTTTGGAAGAGATAGCTAAATCGTCTTGTGCTGTTTGTATATGAACTAAAATTCTGATATGTTACCTTCAACTGGAAGACATTTGACTAGTTTCAAAACTGTCTATCTTTAGAAGAGAAAGTAAGCCCTTTGGTATAGTTTTGTCAAGTCTGTCAGATTAGAGGAGTGCTCCAGTCTGAGAAGTTGAACTGATTAGTTAAAATGTAATGGTGGGTCTCAAGACATTTATGTAATCTTTGATTCGATCTATGAATATCAAGATACATGCTCTTTTCCAGGTGAAAAAAATAGTTGAACTGATTAGTTAAAATGTAATGGTGGGTCTCAAGACATTTATGTAATCTTTGATTCAATCTATGAATATCAAGATACATGCTCTTTTCCAGGTGAAAAAAATAGAGAAGGGAATGAGTTTCTCCAATCAGTAGGAATTTCAATCTGTGTACTATGTAATACTCTTGTTCCTGGGACCGTTTCCCAGGATAAAGCAGGGGATCATCCATCATTAATTCCATTAAAAATTTAAAATCGGGTACATGGAGTCACTGCCAGTCCTATGACCCCTGCTAAGCAAAGCTGGGGATCATCTTTTATCTGGCTAGTCCATTCAAATTGAGTTCATCTGGATAATCCCTTCAAAATGGGGGCATGGAGTCACCAAAGGGCAAGGGCACAGTTTAAGGAGAAAAGGGCAATGTGCATTGTAAAGTGTAGTAAGATCATACAAGGATAGCAGGTTCAACAGTTGGAATTCTCTCCTTGCCTATTACAATTTATCTGTAATCAAAACCATGAGTTTGCCCGGACCAGGATGGCTACCTACTAAACTCTAACTGCTAGATCCTTCTGGCTACTAAACACAGTCAGCTGACATTGTAATTCATTTTGAACAAAAGCTCTGCCCACCCTCTCACCAATTCAGTACTCTTGAATGACCACTAGCACAACCATTCAGCATAGTAAAAATTTCATGAACTCATCACGTACATGCATGAACAAATAAGATCCAGAACAGTATACTTCTATCAACACAAGCATTTGTATAAACAAGAAGTAAGAAACGTACTCCTCATCATCATCATCTTCGTCAACATCATTATTATCATCATCATCTTCTTCTTCTTCTTCTTGTTCCTCTTCCTTGTCACTGCAATAGGGGACTAAGGCACCTTTTGTATCTGCCACGTTCACACGAGCATATACACAATTAATATACCACAACTCCAATCTAGACACACCATATGCAAAGATTCGAAGAGTTTTGAGTCCATGTCGCTCATTTGGGCATGTCTTAAAATGGCTATCAGAGAAAATCACGACATTAAAACATGCTTCGGGCATTGCCCACTAGATTTTCACCGTTAAAAGGAACCGACCCACTTTGACCCATTTGCGATTTAAACAAACGGGCTGAGACCCACATACTGAAACATGTTTAAACATATATACAATATATATATATATATATAAAGCTGAGGATACCAATACATACCATTATCACTGTGAGTCGGAGAGGGCTCTGTCTCTGAATGCTCGTGAGTTGGCATTGCGTATCCCTCTGACCTGTGAATACCATTATCTTTCATTAATTGTTTGATATAGTCATAGTGAGAACTAAGAATGCTCATTACACAAAACTAANTATTATATTACATATATATATATATATATATATATATATATATCCATTACTAACACACATGTTCTCAGAGCAGGGAGAAAAAATGCATATATGCATACACAAATCCGGTGATGGGGAACGAAGAACCCGCCGAATTGGTGTTGGGGTATGATGATCTGTGGCCCTCACGGTGCCTCTCTCCAAATATTATTAAATCTATCTGGGCTCGCTCTTTCTCCTTCTGCTTCTTGTGCCGCTTTGGTGGTGTTTCAAAAGCTCCACGCTATGTAAAATTGATGTAACGCTTAATTCTCTAAATGCCAAAACAAACCTCGCCATGTAATCCCACAATACCCCTCTAAAGGTATTAATTATTAATTATAAAGAGACGGGATGCTATGATTGAAAATTAGTTTAGGTGCGAGAGGAGTTTTTATCACTCGATGTTGGGTTCGAATGGGTTCGAAAAGGTGTATGAACAAGTAAATGATTTTGTGGTGTTTAATATATATTAAAATTATTGAAAAAAAGTGAGGTGTTCTCAGTTTAGTATGAAAAAGATGTTATCATGTCTACGTGAAGTTTTAAGAAATAAAAACGAATTAAAAATTTATGGTAGTAACTTATCAAAATTTTAAAAAGTAATTAAAAAATCCATTTCAATTCATAAAATTAAAAAATTAAAACCAACATAAATTTACTTTAGACGTGAGTGAGAGGGATGTATAGTTTTGTTTTTATCTTTACACATGAAGAAAGATACTCGATGCTTAATAGATATAGGATAAAATGGATCTATGTCTGTAACATAAAATTACATTAAAATGAATAAAAATTATGAACAATAACTAATTACAAGTTAAGAAAATGGAAAATCATATTTAAATTAATGTTTTAGTGGTTTTTTTTTAAATTATGATTAGTGTATTTTCATATCAACTTGCAAGATGTATTCAAAATATTATTGCTTTCAATTATGATCTAAATATCATAGGATAACCAGGTGCTGTGATCTAAATATCATAGCATAGCGAAATGCTTTACAACTAGTATCCGAGAGAGGTTGTAACACGTAACATTATGTAAAGTGTAGTTACTATAAGAAAATGTAAATGATATCCACTTAAATAAAAATAATTAAATTATATTGATTTCATCTTAAACTTAGAAAACTTAGATATATCAAGCATCTCAAAAATTGGATCTCTCGCTATAATACTTGATAGATATGGATATAAGATGATTGTTTCTTCAAATATAATATTTAGATTACCTTACCAGAGATGCCCTAATTATTTCATCGAGTCTTTTTTGATAAAACCAAATTTACTTTAACGTGAATCTTTAAGATGTGGAATATAAATTTAAACATGAAAAATTTATGGTGTTCAAGTTTGATGTCAAAAAAATATCAATATAGGTTTTTCTCTTTGATTTAAATTGACATTAACAAAACATGTTGTCATGGTTTTTAATATGTATTTTAAAAACTATTTTCTTAAAATTAAATTACTGTCAATACAATATTTTATTACATGCTTTGAATCTCGATTTAAATATTAATATAGATCCATCCTAATTTCCAGTTTATTAAACACCACTTACAATTTAAAAAACAATTAAGTTGCATATTTTTTAAGAAATTATGAGTTAAGATGGATATAGATTGGGGTTATGATTTTCAATTATGATATTCAAAATGCGTCTAATTATTATTTATTAAATTTATATAATATTCACATTAACTTCTCGATGTGATCCAAAATGTTATTATTTTTTCAATTATAACATTAAAAATAACTTAAAAGTGTTCAAAATATTTATAAAGTTTTTTTAATAATCATTTTAACATTAATGTAATATATCTTTCACAGTGTTAATCTAGATTTAAACATAAAAAATGTTAATGTTTTTTAAGTTTAAAGATGTCAAAAAAATTCTATAAATACTCTTAACAAAATATTTTAGAGTTTTTTAATAATCAATTTAACATTAATGTGATATATTTTCTTCATAGTGTTAATTTAAATTTGAATAAATTTGAATATGAAAAATGTTAATAATATTCAAGTTTGAAATTTATTTTTTATAATTAAATTGACACTACAGTCTCTGTCATCATCATAGTTTTTTAGACTTAATTTTAACAATTAAGATGCATATTTTTTAAGAAATTTTGAGTTAAGATAGATATAAATTAGTGTTATGTTTTTTAATTGTGATATTCAAAATGTATCCCGTTGTTATTTATTAAATTAATATAATATTTACATTAACCTCTAGATGGTATCCAAAATGTTATTTTTTTTTCAATTATAACATTAAAAATAACTTTAAAATGTTCAAAATATTTTATAAAGTTTTTTAATAATCAATTTAATATTAATGTGAAATCTTTCATAGCCTTAATCTAGATTTAAACATAAAAAGTTTAAAAGTGTCAAAAAAATTTCCATAAAAGTGATTCACTCAATATTTTATAGAGTTTTTTTAATAATCAATTTAACATTAATATGATATATTGTCGTTATAGTGTTAATTTAGATTTAAATATGAAAAGTGTTAATGGTATTCCAGTTTTGAAGGTGTCCAAGAAATTCATAGAACCTTTTCTCTTATAATTAAATTGACGCTACACACTATGTTGTTTAACCATTAATTTCAAAAGTTATAATTACTTCATGTATTAAGTAAATTAATTATATTAATATTTTCTTACAATTTTAAATTTTGATGTTAAAAATATTTTCATTCATCTATTAATAAAAATGTTATTGTTTTTTGCAATTTTAATAATTAAATTTCTTTTTTTTTTTCAATTATGATATTTAAAATAGTTTATAAGAGGTTTTTTTTCAAAATTATGATATTTAGTTTTTTTTAGAGTTATGAATTTGGATATAAAAATGGTTGATCCAATCATAACTTAAAGATTATTTTTCTTCAATTATAATATTCAAATTCATGTACCAAAAATGTTATTATTTTTTCAATTATGGTATTCCTATTAGAATAGCTAGCAAGATATGTCCAAAATAAATGTATTTTAATAATATTATTTTTTAAATTATGATATTTGCATTAACCACTATGTTTCCAAAATGTTAATGTTTTTACAATTATAATATTCATATTAATGTCTATATATTTTACATAGCTTTTTTAATATTTACATTAACATGGTATATTTACAAGGTGTTAAATTTTGAAGAAAAAATTGATTTAATCAATAATAATAATAAAATTATTATTTTTTCAAATATAAAGTCTAAATTAAGAAAAAGAAATATCCAAAATATTTCATGAGTTTTTTTAGTTTAAATTCAAATTAATATAAACTTGACAAGATATGAGAGATTCAAATTAGGAAAACCTCTCTCAAATTTAGTACTTAAATCAATGTCCAAAAAAATATTGTTTTCATTATTTTAAGTTTAAATATTAAAATCTTGTTTTCTTAAAATTAAATTGATGTCAATATAAATCAATCTTAACTTCGCACCCATAGATCCAAGATACATTTGAGAGTATAATACAAGTGGTTTTTTTAAAAGTAAAGGTGTGATATTTAAATTAGCATGTAAGAGGTTTTTTAGGTGTAATTTATGTTCCAAATGTGTTTTTGGATATCTTAATATTTGGTTTTTTAGTAATACATGATTTTTGGATATTTTAATATTTGGTTTTTCCACAATACATATATAAAAATATAAGAATTTTTTTTCAAAAGGTATGATAATCAAATTAATATGTATAAGGTTTTTTTTAATTATAATATCTAAGATTAGGTATAAGTCATTTTCAAAAAAGTTTTAATTTTCTTAAAATTGGGTATATTATTTAATTTACATTGAAAAAGTGTTCAAAATGTTATTATTTTTAAATTGTGCCCAAAATCTTATTATTGAATTCTGATGATATTCATCTTAAATAATAATAAAATGTCCAAAATGTTACCTTTTTTAATTATAATAATAAAATTAGTTTTGATATGTCTAAAATAATTAATAATTTATTTAATAAATCAAATTGACATTAATATGATATTTTTAATTATAATAGTAAAATTAGTTTCCATCTGTCTAAAATAATTAATAATTTATTTAATAAATCAAATTGACATTAACATGAGATATTTTGAAAGGTATTGAATCTGGATTTAAACATAAAGAGTTTATGAGAGTCTAAAAATTTCATAGAAATTTTCATTATTATATGTTATGGTTTTGAATTTAAATTTTAAAAGTGTTTTGAATTTGGATTTTCAAAGTGTTTTGATTGGATTAACATGAAGAAAGTGTTTTGATTTAATTAATAAAAAGTTATTATTAACATGAAAAAAGTGTTTTGATTTAATTAATAAAAAAAAATATTTTAATTTTAAGTTTAAATTTATTCAAATAGTACAATTTTTTAATTAAAAAAATTAAATTTAATTTAAATTTATCAAAAAATTATATAAAATAATTCATGTAAGCTCTTTATTATATAAACACTACACTACAAGGTATACTTTATGGTTGTGATTTGAGTTTGGATTTATTTTCTTCAAATTAAATTAATGTTAATACAACATGTATTTATGGTTTTGAATCTAGATTTTTAAATATAACTTATTAAACACCATCAATTGGAATTAAAAAAAAAAAAATTGAAATGTATACTTTTAAAATATCATTAGTTAAAATAGATCCATGTCCATCATTATTTATATGTACATAATGCAACTCACCATTAATATTAAGGGTTGATGCAAATGAGCAATTCAATCATAAATAATTATTTTTAGCATTTTTTTAGGTTTTAAATATGAATAATAAAAGTATTTTGATTTAGTTATTAATGAATAGGTTAATGTTTTTACTTTTATAATATTTAGATTAGTTTTTTTTTTCTTTAATAATGACTTATGATACCTCATTAGGGTCAAGAGGTATTAAATTTTTATTTATTTTTAAGTGTATATTTGATATTGTTTAGAGTTATGAATTTAGATTTTAAAAATGTTATTCTTTTTACAATTATAATAATTCACATTGACATGTAAAAAGTGTTCAAATGTTATTATTATTATTTTATTTTTTTGGATGATACAAGATATTTTTGGGAAACATTTTTTGGTTTCTATATATTTATAGAGTTTTTAAATTTTAATATGACTATTAAACATGTTTTTAGAAGCATAATTATTTGTTACAAAGATCACTTATGAAATTGGATTCATTTAGAACAAACCCATTTTAATGGGTATATGACATCTAATGTTGTTGATTTGATCATGAAAGAAGGTGGTTCTTTTAATATAATGAATTGTAATAGTTTTTTTTATATAAAAGAAAAAGATAAGTTCAACTATTATTGTTAAATAGTTATTTTTATATAAAAAGAAAAGATAAGTTCAATTATTATTGTTTAAAGAACAATTGAATTGCATATCTCTTAAACGAGCATAGATCCATCTAAAAGGAGATCAACTAAGCATCGAGAGGGATCAAATCTTTCAAGATGCAAACCCTTTTTTAAAGTGGAAACCTGTAATCTAATTTTTGCGGTTTTAGTTTATCTAATTTTTGTTGTTTTATATATAAACAATTCTAAATAATTTAAATTTAATTTAAGCCAAGAGATTATTTTTAATAATATTTTAATATTCTTTTATAAAAGACGTGTGCCAACTCTAGGATGAGCACTGAAGGATTTACGCATCTCTCTTCTAGTGGGTTGTAGAATGCACCTCTTTCGTGCAACTAGGATGAGCACGGAAGGAGTTACACATCTCTCCTACTGGCTATAGAATGCACATTTTCCGTGCAAAGATCGTGAGTTAATATAATTTATAATTAATTAACATTATGGGTTGATAAAAATGAGTAAGTGAACAAATAAATCATTTTATGAACATTATGTTTAGGATTCTAAATTTGAATAATAAATTTGTTAATAAGATGTATAATTTTTAATTATAATATTTAGTTTTTTTTTCACATTATGATATTAAGATTAGCCTGTAAGAGGCCATCATGATATTTAGATTGGTGTAAGAGATGTCAAAATGTTTTTTTGGGATATATTGATATTCTTTTTAGAGTTGTGAATTTGCATGTTTAAAATGGTTGATTCTAAAAATAGTAAAAATGTTAATCTGTTTTTAATTATAATTTCTAGATTAATATGTAAGAAGTGTTCAAAATGTTATTATTTTCCAATTAAAGTGCTTAAAATGTTATTGTTTTTCAATTATGATATATATTTTAGTATTATATTAATTATTGAAGATGTCTATACATCAATTAATTATGATATTTAGAGTAACCTAAAAGATGTGTTTAAATGTCCCCACGGTGGGTGTTAATTAGGGCAATTGGAGGAGCGCATAGGAGGCACATGGCCGAGCCTCATGCCACCACCTCACAGCCCCCAACTCAACACTTGCCATATGAACCTCTCGTATGCCTAAGTGCAGGCAGTGGAGCATGTACTAATGTAAATCATCACAATGCAAGGATGACGATAAGAGAGTCGTCAGGAAGAAGAGGCACATGTGCGAACAGAGCTGCCCGTCTCGAGAAATCATGGCCAAGATCATGAAGGACAACTGCCTGAGTACTAGACCTCACCCTCCAACCTAGGTAATAATGGTAAGCCCGAGTTTATATGAAAGATGGTGTCACATACCCCAATTTTGTAAAATAATGTTAATTGTTTTAATTTGATTTCCTAAGACATTATGTTAAATTTAATGCTAAGTAGGAACTGATGACTCAGCAGAGTCAAAAGATGTGGAATGTAATTCTGAATATTTTATTATTAATAAATAAAAAGTGGAGACAACAGCTTGGGAGAGCTGTTAATAAGAGTGTTACTGGTCAAACTGGTGGATGGAACTAGGTGGATAGCAAAAGACAAGTGGCAGCATCCTCAAACACTTCCTAGGTTGCAGGTGGCAACTTCCCTACATCTAGGTTCATGATTCCCCAAGAAAGTAGGATCAGAGCAGATGGCTCAATAAATGACAACTAACCCAAAAAAGACCTAGGCAATCTTTTAAAAGTACCCAATGTAGAGAGCTGAGGCTGCTCGGATATTTTCCAGGAGAAGAATCATTCAGGTGGAATGCACTTCAAGGAATTCATTGGGAAAAAGGGAAAATTGTAAGGAAGGTGTTTTGAGAGATAATCTGTAGTAACTTGGTCTGATACATCTTGCTAGCTGAGAGAACTTATTGATAAATTCAGGATTGGTATTGAGTCCGAAGACTGGTACTTGATTATTGTTGCACCTAGTTCCAGCCAGGGAGACCAGAGCAAGCTCGGGGGTCCTGAGGAGTCATTGTTTGAGCGCCCACCAAGAGTTGGTAGGGAGGAACAGCCTCCCATTGCTGTTGTCGTCCAAGCTCAAGAACATATTCTGTTATTTATTAATTTTTGTGTATTATCTGTGTGTGATTGAATGATGCATTGTAGCTTATGATGTAAAGATTTAGATGGTTTAGTAATGAAGTTGTTTTTAGTTTGTTTAGTAATAGAATCATTTTGATGAGAAATAAAACCCTACCTGTGTTTTTCCTCATCTGGAGTGATCCAGACCGTACTCCAGCACATGTGGTGAAATTATAAATAAAGATAGTATGATGAAAATGTAGAATAAAATGTTAGTGGAATTATAGAATATTTCCTTTTATTTTATCAGAAGAAATATCTTTTATACGAGGAGTAGTGTTAAACCTGGACTGAGACTATCAGTTTATTAGAAAGAGAGAAAGAAGCTATATTATTTACTGATAGTAGTATGTGTAAGTAGATAAAACATTTCTTGATACAGTATTTACCTTCAGTAAAAGCTATATTATTTACTGATAGTAGTATGTGTAAGTAGATAAAACAGTTCTTGATACAGTATTTACCTTCAGTAATCTTATTGCTTATTTGAATTCAAGAAAAGAGTATAATAGTTAAACTAGAGTAGGGTTAAGCTAAATAAAAATGCTTTACAACTTTACAGTTTACTTCTTTCCAGTTTAGGTTAATTAACTATTGCATGTATAATAGTCAAATTGAAAGAAAGAATAGCTAGAATCTTGATTTACTTCTACAGATAATCTAGTTGGTATGAGAATTTACTTAGGGATAGTAATGTAAGTTATTCATTCATTCTGTTCTATCTAGCTAAGCATAAACAAAAATCTACAACTACCAACTTATACTTTTTAAGATGTCAGCAAATGCAGAACATAGTTAGTTCTTATTCTTTTATTTTATAAATATTAACATTGTAACATAAACAGATAATATAAAATACAGAGAGTACTTATATAAATTATTTAGTGCAGTAAGTATAAGAACACAATAAATAAAATACTATCTTATTCTATGATTATAAATAAACAAGGAACAAAGCTAATAAATATATAATTATAAGAACAGTATTAATATGTAGATAAAGCAATGTTTTATCCCACTATGGTAAACAGTAAACAGAATATAATTTCTGTACTCAAAAGCTATATCTAACAGATACATAAATACTTTAGTAAAAACATGGAATTCTTATATGTTCGAACGTTAAAAATTATATAACAACCTTTTTCAAATTCTATTATAATAAAATAAGTTATTATAAAAACCATGTATAGTAACCCTAGTATTTTGAAAATTAAATAATATTACAGGGTAAAAACTCAGTTGCTTTAACACGCAGGAAAGTAAACCATTAGAGTAACAGTATGCTCAATTTACTGAATTTAACCAAACAATATACAACATAAGTAATAACCCCATAATTTACAGAAGTACATTATAAATAAAGATAATTTTTAAGAAACTGTAAACACTTTTTATATGGTCGAATTAGGGTAAAACCCTACGAATATCAAAATATACAGCAAAGATATAAACAAAGAGTCTGAAGAATTTCCAAAGCCCTCGGCTTCTACAAGTAATCAAGAGCATGGCATAAACAACCATCCTTTCATTATACTTTTTACACAGTAACTAAACAAAGCTAGAAATTACAGTCACGGCCGGAGCCGGAGCACCCCGCTTAACGCAAGGGTCTCATCATCCTCTAAAAACAACAAACCAAGTAACAGGGTAAACCAAAACCGCAAGGGTTGCAGGTCACGACGACCAACCCACAAATGTCCCAAAGGGACCAAACAAGGAGGAATTGCCATGGTTAAACCAGGCTTACCCGTGAACCAACAACTGTTGCCTCAGCTTCATACCAAACCGCGCAGAGGGAGACAGGCCAACACCTGCAAACAAGGAAAACGAAAGTGTTAAACTTGTTTACAAAATAAATAGCTGTGTATTGAAAATAAACTGCAATGATAATGATTTTTCGAAATAAGAATTCTTACCTAGAAATTTACAGAAGCGCGACCACCCACGAGCAGTAAAGCAACCACCAGCGCGAGGAGAAGGAAACCCTTCATTTGTTGCAAGCAGGAAGGAGGTTACCACCCAGTAACAACCAACCACGACTGAGAGCAGCAAGCACAGTAAACAATTACACTTGGGTCGTCACTACCTTTCCATCCAAGGAAACGATTCTACGGGGAAACCCTATGCCCCAGTAAATCTAGAATGCAAGACCACAACCCGCAGTGCCAAGCCAAGGAGAAAGGAAAACTCTGTATAGCCGAAGGATTCGGGATGGGCTTGCCACGATGGTGAAACCCTGGAGCAAATATCACTATCCCTTACCCAAGCATCGAACAATGTTGTGACAGCACTTCTCTGCTATGTATTCAGTACGAGCTAACGAGGGTAGAACAAGCAGGAAGACTACTAGCATCAATATGCAAGTAGCAGAGCAGACGAGAGCGGCAGGAGGCCCCGAAGGTGACAGGATAATGACAAGCTAGGGTTCAACACTGTGCTTTTTAAATGTGCAACATATGGCCAAGACGATGCCACGTTAGTCAAACAAATATTTTGAATGCAGTGGGTATGAGTGTATAGTCCCAGCGAGCTCTTCATCAAGTATTATTCCAATCATTGATAATCGAAGGATCAACTATAACCCTTATCCCAATGTCAGCCTATTACATACGCTGCATGGAAAAACATAAGATCTCATTACTATAAACACCTTGACATTGCAATCATCAAGGTCGTGGGGGGGATCTTACGACCCTTTCCTTTATAAATTATGGTATTCTTAGAAAGTAAGTCGAGTTTAGCCTTATATACATCATGGCGTGGTCCTTTTTACAACCTTTTCTCTATTCTATGCAAACTTTCCTTCATCAAAAAATTATAATCATGGTAGTACTAGAGTCTTGTAAATATGTTATAAAACGAATTTAATAACGTATATTTCTCTTGGTGAGAACTTTACTCACAAACAAGTACTCATTCAACCAAGTAATTGTAACTTAAGCAAAGGTAGAATCAATACTTAACTTAGTATATTATGCATGTAAGGAGATAAAGGACACATCATAGTAAAGGATTATAGAACTTAGATTCAAGGATAAACCATAGACTCGTCATGGGTGAGGTCTATCCTATGACCCCTTATGTTTTATAAACTTGGCATTTATTCTCTAAGCCAACTTTAACTTTATTCAAAGTTAGGCTAATTGTTATGTTATAAAAGAAATTTATGTAATCATTCTATGGTAAATATCTTCTTGCTAGTGTTAGTCTCTTTACCTTTGAATGATTTATTATTGAACTAGCAAGGTTTGCATGTAAGCATGATAAGTCTAAAAATGTTTAAGGGCTTAACCTTGAAATTTTAATGATATATATTAACCACAACTGAATGTTACTTTCCAAGCGATTATAGTACAGAGGAATTTAACCCTCCAACACTAGTATAATTTAATCGATTGTAGTATGCAATAAGGTTATAACCCCTTTAAACTTCGAAGTAATGGAAGTGGGAGTTTTGGTACATAAACTCTTTATCAATTTACACTGTGCAGTAGCCAATTCAATCATGGCGTAAATTAGTAATTTTGTACAATTTAAATTAGACCATTGACTTTATAAATCTGCCATTCTTACTATGCTTGTAAAGAACTATTTAAGGCATTTTACACTTGACGACTATGATAGACATCTAATAGTTCAGTAAATATCAAGAACTATAAATTTACATCTACTAGGAAAAAGGCAGCTGTAGCCATTACTAACAGAACTGAATCTCATTCCTTAGCATCTTAAAAAGGAAGACAGTTTAATGATTTTACCTCGATAAGCTTTGGAAATTGATTAGCAATTATATTCTATACTAAGTTATTATTGTGCGACGAACTTATATCAGAATGCTTTAGAATTAACAACAAGCAGCACCCGAACTTCTTACCTGTAAGTCTGTAAGCACAGGAAAACTTTCTGCGTTAGCTCGAAAGCTAAGTAAGCCAATAATTTTCATGGCAGTTCCACCTTGTGGTCGCAAGAAAAACAAGTCAGTAAACTGAAAAAGAAATCGTTCTATAAGATAAACATAATCAAATAGATAATTCAAATAATGAATTCATTAACATTTAACTAATCAAATAATTAGTTGACTGCATTTATGAAATTTATCTGTATTTTGAAAATTTTAAATTTTTCGGAAATTTTGGGTTTTGACAGATGGTTTCTCTGTTTGATTGCATTGACAGTCTCTGGTTTTCTCGATTTACTATGTTTGTTGTATGGTATTGTGGGTGTGCATAATCCTCAGTGGTATCCCTCTGACTCTCCTGGGTCGAACACCTCTCTCTTCTCCTTGGCGCTACGTTCCATCCCACTGTGCATTTTCCCTCTCGAGCTCTCCGAGCTCTTAAGTCAAGCCTCCACTTCCCTTTGTGCTTTGGCTCTACCAAGACACCTTTAGCCCGCACTTGCATCTCAGAGAACTAGTCATGTATCTGCTCCATTTTGGAAGCCCTCCCTGCTACTCTACATCAAGATGCCTCCACAACCTTGACATTACAGACATAGGAAAGCCAAGGAGGCAAGCTCCTCGGCCTTACCTCCAGCCACCTCGGCCAGAAATATGGGAAATATCGCCAGGACTGCTCGTCTCTACAGAGAGTAGACTCCGAAAGAAATAAAAGATGAAATCGATGAGGTCGAAGAGGATGCAAGAGTAACCAAACAATGCACATCGGATGAAGAAGTGCACAAGGAGTTTGAAGCACTGCTCCTGGATCCTGGCTACCCTCAAGGTCGAGTTTCTTTGTACATTAAAATGCTACACATGGCTTGGCACCAAAAAATTCTCATGAGAAACGCCTTGCTGGAAAGAGGGGAAGCTCATCAAGCCATCCTCCTCCAATTGGACGAGGTAACCATAAATGTGCAACAGATTGCCTCTCACCTTGGCATCAGTTTGGACTCTGATACTAAAGCTCCTTCAAGCTCAGGGGCCAAGCAAGCAGTTGAGCAATTTTAGTTAGTTCTCTGTGTGTTTTTTTCTTGCAATTTTTTTCTTTTTTTATGAAGAACAGACGCAGACTTATTCACAAAAGCTCAATCTGTAAATGGTCCAGTTTAATTTCCTTTAGAGTTAGACTGATTGAAACCTCTCTGTAAAGAATTTGGATATGTTTTCCCTCTGTTGGGAGGGTCCAAATTCTTTCCTTTTGGCATGTTTTCCCTTTGTTGGGAGGGTTGTGATCTTGTTGTGAACTATTTTTTTTTGGCAATAGAAGGATCTATAAAAAAAGGACAGTTGCTTTTATTTTAGGAGAACCATCGACTCTTGGAGACCAGAAGCACTATGCAGCGGCAAGGGCCCTACTGGTCGAGGGTTCGGAAAGCCTCTTGCAATTATGCAACTAAGGTTTCGGATAACCTCTTGCAACTCTGTAACTAGGGTTTTGTTGTTCTCAATCTGAAACTACATATATATTAGACAGCCATTTCAGCTCTACAACTAGGGTTTGTCATTTTGAGAGTCGTTATTTTCCCTCTTTATGTGGTGGCTAGGGCTCCTTCCCTAGCCTCCCCACTCCTTCACCTTGAAGCGAGTAGCTTTGTGGCAGAGCTTGACGGCGGCACCGGGCTTGGACGAGTTAAAGTTCTCTGCTGGTGTTGGCTAGTGGCTCCTGTAGGAACAACTCAAGGAGGAAGTGATGATGGTTGTCGTGCCCTTATTGCTGGTTGTGGCTCACCTTCAGGCTCTTTCTTGTGGAGGTGGTGGCCTTTGGTTGTTGCTTCAATGGTGGCCTTTTGCTTCGATGGTGACCTTTTGGCGATATGGTGCTTATAGTTTACTGGCCAGCAGGTTCTCCATCTTCTCTGGTTTTGCATTTGGTAGTTCGCTTATTACTATGCTTATTATGCTTCCTTGCTCTCTTTGAGCAGTTATTTTTTGTAAGAATGCTTTTAGCATGGTTGTATTGGCTATCTTGAAATGGGTTTCTTTGGGATGGATGGTTGATTCCATCTAAAGAAGATGTGTGTGAGGAAGGTTACGTGTAAGGCTGTTTCTAAGCTATTATGTCTTCTAAACCATTATGACTTCTGGCCTATGTATGTTTGCAGTGTGTCGATCTTATAGCACAGTTTTATAAATATAATGTTGTCTTTTTCAGTGTAAAAAAAACATGTGTTTAAATGTTATTGCTTTTTAAATTTTGATCATTACATTAATATGTTGCAAGATGGGCATAAAATGTTCCAAAATTAGTCATATAGCTTTTTAAATAAAAACAAATTAGCATTAATATAATATATGAAGGTGTCAAAAAAATTGATAAAAAGCTCTTTCCTTAGAATTAAAATGACATTAACAATTATTATTATAGTTTTAAATTTAGATTATATAACGAGGTTTATGTTCAATCATTAATATAAAAGTTATCATTGTTTAGGTCTTAAGAAGAGGTGTCCAAAATATCCCGTATCAATTTAAATTCAAATTAATATAAACATTACAATGTATGTAATATTGTCTTCATAGTGTTGATTTAAATTCAAATTAATATAAACATTACAATGTATGTATGTAATATTGTCTTCACACTTTGTGTTTGGATAATAAAAAAAATATTCTTTGTTGAAATTATATTGATATGTATACAACATATAGTCATGGTTTTGAATTTAGATTTTTACTTTACGGTGGTTTCATGGTAACTTTTGATATATTAAACATTAAGTATGACAAAAATAATAAAAACTTGGTCATAAAAATTTTATAATATTTTTAACATAATGTTTTCTCAAATATATAAAAATATTTATTTTTCACTTTTAGGTGGGTTACAAACACCTCTCTTAAGTTCAACATCATCTTCGATGTTGCTTAAGTTTATTCTGAGTCTTCCTGGAACAGAGTTGGATATGCCTCCCGCATATGACTCTCCAATTCCCAGGTTGCTTCATCTAGACTTAGGTGTTTCAATTGGACCTTTATGTTAAACTAGTAGCAACAAGGAAGGTCTTCCTGCATGCATGTGTTCTTGCATGTAGAAGACTTAAAATAGGAAACCAATTGTCTTTAATTTGCTTTTCCTGAGTTTACTTTGTAAAATAAATTAAAGTGATCTAAATTAACTTTAGGGANAGGGTTTTCGCTTTACCTAAAGTTATAAAAGAGAGATCAATTGGTGGAGAGAACACACACACTTGTATTCCGACAGAGATAGGATACAGACAAGGAGAGAAAGTCAGACATAGGATTTAGCCGAGAAGATGGAGGAGCGAGTAGCAGGATCATCGAGCTTCGTACAGCTAGGTCGTACACTCACACAAGACGATGTTGAGGTTTAGCTGGGATTTGCCCAGTGATTCTGTCGGGTACTGCATTCGCCAGGTTTGGGTGAATTTGCAGTGATTCTAAAGTACCATATTTTCTCATAATAAAATATATATTTGACTGTTGCACCAGTTTTCCCATCTTGGGTTTTTTCGGGGGTTTTCATACCCAAAATAATAGTGTCAATATCGTAATGTGTTGTGATTTATTTCTCAGTTTTATATTCCGCTGCATACTATAAAATATATTCATGTGTGGTTATCAGTTGATATTATGCATGCATTGTTTATCCCTAGTTGAGTATTAAAGGAAAATTTACACTTTACCTGTCCAATTGTGCGATTCCACAGAAAAAT
Source organism: Pseudotsuga menziesii (assembly GCA_001517045.1). Classification (NCBI taxonomy): domain Eukaryota; kingdom Viridiplantae; phylum Streptophyta; class Pinopsida; order Pinales; family Pinaceae; genus Pseudotsuga; species Pseudotsuga menziesii. The sequence goes on along the minus strand of LPNX010721290.1, from coordinate 54,770 downwards.
TTCCCTCCTATTGAGAATACAGTACGATTCCACCTGAAAATATCCTTCGAGTTCTACCTGGGTGCTAATTTAGCACAACTCCCCAACTTGAAGGAGCTCTTTCTAGGTTTCACCTTAACAAATACATGCTCACCTACTCGAAATTATTTTGGAGTTCTTTTAAGGTCTACATGACTCTTTTGTCTGTCTTGAGCAGTTTTCAAATTGCTTTGTACCTTGTACTTCCACCATGGAGGTTTGAAGTTCAACCTGTCGATTTTCCAAGGTCACATTTATTCTAGGCATTTCATTTGCCACATCTCCAACTGTTTCCTCTTTTTGAATGGTATGCACATTGATGAAGTTCCTCTTTCTGTTCGGACAATACTTGGCATGATGCAGTCCTTGACATTCTGAGCACTTTACAGGTTCCTTATGTTCGTAATTTTTAACATAATTCTTAGGCATATCTTTGCCTTTTGGTGCTGTAATATTCAGCTGTGTTTTACTTTTAAAATATGTTCCTCAATAATTATTCTTATAGAAATTCCAAGAATTATTTTCGAAACTTTTATTAGGCTTAAACCTTTTCTTTGATGACCAAAGTTACTTGTTCTCTTATTCTTCCACTTATGTGTGCTTTCTCTCTTTTTACTTTCTTCATAACAGAATTCAACTTTTCTCGTTGCCTCTTCGAGGGTCTTTGGATTATCAAATTCAATTCTGTCCTTGAAGCTTGTGGGCAGACAACTTAAAAACCTTTGTATTTTAGGCTTTTCGTCAATTATATATGGTACATATCTTAGTAAACTTAGAAATTTTCTACTTAGCTCTTTCATTGATATTGAACCAAGTTTTAGTTCATAAAACTCTTTAGCTCTTTCTTCATAATATTGTTTAGATAAAAATTTATTTTTAAAGTAAAGACACTCCAGGTTAAATACTTTTCCTTAAGGTTTTTGACTCTTTTTATGTCCTGCCACCAAATGTCAGCTTTTTCAGTTAGGTTGTAGATAGCCATCTGGGATTTTAGTCTATCAGAGTAGTTATAAATCTGGAATTATTTTTTCATCCCCGATAACCAAGTCTCGGCTTCTTCACCCTTTTCTACTTCCCCGTTGAACATGTGAGGTTTTATCTTTTTAAATTCTCTTGAGATTTCTTCATAAGGTTTATACTTCCTTTTTCTAGGTCTACAGTCGCTTTCACTACTTTCACTTATGTATTTATACCTTCCTTTATGTGACCTTACATTAACTCCTGAAGAAGATTCACTATCAGAAAATTTTAATTTCTTACCCTTGTGTTTGTATGATATTGCTTCAAAATCAGTTTCATACGTATTTCTTTTATCTTTACCTCTGTTGTTTATTTTCTTTAGTAAAATCTGATTTAGTTCCAAAATTCTTTCATTATCTACTTTCACAACGTGTAGTTCATCCTTTAATTATTTCACTGTTTGAAGTAACTCTGAGGTTTGATTATTTAGTTCCACATAGATGTTGCTTGGATTATTGTGATGGGATCCATTCTCAGCATATGCTTCAACTCCTTCCATTTTCCTGCAAAACAAAATTTTATATTTCTGTACAGAAATAAATTTAAAACATGATCAGTATATTTTGTTTCTTATTTGCATGCGAGTGAGCCCATCAAGCCTAGTGTTTGGAAACTCGCTCTAATACCACATGTAACATCTCCAAATTTAAAAAACAAAAAGTCTTAAGTGCAGTTGTAAACAATAAGTAATCCATTTGTGCTTAACCTAGTTACGACAAAACTTCCAGCTTTGTTTAGTATTGAAAGCCATTTAGCTTGTGTTTATAGTCGTTTATCTAATGCACACAATTGTCATATTAGGACAACAATATTATGCGACTTATTGTTATGACAACACTAATTTGTTTATTGATACACCACTTTTATTTATTGTCAGTTGGAGTTTTGTGCTTTGCTGGTTAAGTTCTAGTTTTATTTGACTTGAAGGCTATGTGGACATTACCTTAAATTGGCGTTGATTTATGAAAACTATGTCATAATCCTTCTTCTTTCTTTATAAACAATATACTTGTTATTTATGCTCTATATTGTTTGTTAAACCGCTCAAAGAGATAACATGTTGGGTTATGGTATTACTTAGCTTAAGAGCTAACACATAAACTCTTTTATTTATTTGCAGGTACCCTATGAAGGAGTTTCCTTGCCTTACTAAGCCACACTCAAGGATCCTAAGGGACAAAGAGAAATGAAAAATATCTACAAGGGGAAACTCATATTAACCTTGGTTTAAAGCTAGCACCAAGCCATAAGCTGTGAAAAAATCCAATATTAGAACGATAGTTTGAAAACATTAGAGCTTTGGGTTTTTGTTGAAGAGAATTCAACACAACAGCATTAAAGTGATCATGTGAAGATTCTGCAGCCTCTAGATGGAGCGCATACTTGTTAAATCTTAAACCCTAAGGTTTAACTTACCTTGTTTCTCCTTTTCCCGCTATATTTTTTGGTTTCTAGTAGTGTGAGAGCCATGGATTCTCGGCTATGGTTCTTGACATGAGTATTTGGGCTTTGCGATGGCTCTAGACCGTTTTCATATTCCTTGATGCTTCATGCGTTGTAAATGCCTCCACCATGGTTCGAATCTGCTAGTTGAAATATTTTCTCTATGTAAACTAAACTCCAACTATCGAACATTGGGGAAAACTCCTTCATCATTGTTGTTTTACAGGTAAGTACCTCTGGATTTGATTTACGTTTTCTGTTTTCGTTGCTTCCTTTATAAATCACGGTAAAGTAATGTCTTCTTGTGTGTGTGTCCAAGCAGGATTCTTTGACCATGGTTGCAACAGAAGGGTGTGTCTACTCTTCATGGAGGAAAAGTGTCCACGACTTCGATAAGACCTGTATCTGTAACTCTTTGCTCATCGTGGCATCATGGCTATGGGGTTCTGTGGCTTTGCGGTATCTTGATGGGAATCCATTCTTGCGTTTCCTTGGCATGGTCTGGGAATCTATCTCTACGTTTTTCTTTTGGCATGAAAGTGGTAATTTTCTTTGGTATATCCGTGAGGCATTTATATTTGAAACTGTAAGGGAAGACTCTTCGACCATGGAGTCGAAGTGGCTGAGCAATGTTTGTTTAGCGTAAACTAGTGACAGGGTTTATGTTTTGTTTTATGGTGTGTTTGAATAGTCCTATGACTGTCGCTCCAAATGTAAATGTTTGCTTTCCTTAAAAAGAAACCGGTGAGGGATTTTGTTGATGTAATTATACAATCATGTATTGTTTAACAGTTTTGTAGCTTCGTTTATTTATAAAAACTATTTACGGCTATGAGGCCATTACTCTGTTATGTTTTGCTTTGAGAAAAGGGTCGTCAGGCCACTACCAAGTTGATATAAGGTTTTTAAGTGGATGCTATTGTTTATATAATAATTATTTTGTGTAAGCCGTAAGGCTATTATGATTTCTTATGTAAGTTTATGTTTGAAATGCGAATGACAATACTACGATGGCCTGTAGCCAGAGTTGTGGCCTATCGATGATATTGATTTAGTATTTTTAATTGAAATACAAAACTTGTATTTGGTTGGGCCATAAAGCCCTTGTAAAGTAGCTATGCTTTAATTAACCAAAATCCTTAGCAGGATTCGATCTACAAACCTGGTTATTTACTACTTTATTCTTGAAGCTTTGTTACCGTAACTGTAACTAGGGTTTTAGGCCGCGAGGCCATAGGAATATTAGTACTGTTGAAGATTTGAGTTATACACTTTTGAAAGCAGAGTTTAAGCCGTAAGGCTATTAAGAGATTCTTTGTTTGGTTGAGTTTTAGCATTCAATATTCCTGTAGTAATTTAAATGTCCTTTGATTATCGAGGGTTCATAGGGTTTGAACCCTTGACGTATATTGTTCTTTAAATTTGATGCTAAGTATTCTATAAATCACTTTCTCAAAAATGTAAATGGTTAATTAAATATAATTGTTATTATTTAGACTTTTGGATTCTAGACTTGGAAATCATGACTTTAATACTAAGTATTAATATACTATGATAGTTATATATACTACCGAGTTTTACATAGTTTTAAATGGATTTTAAACCATAATTTTGTTATCGGTTAGTACTAAAATGAAATGATATTATAACCCTAAATGAGTGAAATCTTAGGTGAAAAGAGAGGGTTTGACTAAAGTTGAACAAAATAATACTAACTAGGTTAGTGGTAAAATAACTAGTAAGAAATAAAAAGAGAAGGCATTGTTTATAATTTAGATATTATCCTAATAATAATATTTGATCTAAAATCGTTAAGAAATGACCGTCAAAACCGACTATAACATCATAGGAAAGAAATTACAGTTTCCTTTTTCAGAGTAATACAAAACATGTATCATTAAACTTCTGTAGATACTGAGCATACTTCATAAACAAAATACATATATAGAATTGAATCACAGATAAATAACAACAATTAGAACCTGTATAGTTTGTTGAAGGGGGACAAACACCCAAAAGAGACTGTTCCACCCAATTGTCTCTTGAAGCGTCCAAGATTACTTGCTTAGTACCCCTGAGCCTGTTCGTCGAACCACTAGGACGAAGATTAATGGATAATAGCACATACAAAACCTACTGCAATTTAACACTCAGTAGCATAATTAACTCAACAATTCCACTTTAGCTATCCCCTCATCAAATTCCTTGTGTTCCTGACTTTTTAGTTTTGCAGCAATCACAAGGTTCATTCCCATTGGAAACAGAATGTAGTGAGCCTCCTGCTTAATTTGATAGTATTTATAAGATTGCCTAGGTCTTTGGGTCAATTTTGAATTGAATGAGCCATCTGCTCAGTTCCCCCTCTTAGGGAACATGACCACAATTTTAGGGATTTTACTTCCTGCAATAGTTAGAAAAGTGAAATGCTAGCGCTGCACTTGTTAACTAAGATTCTACACTTGCTCATTCCCCCTAGTGGATCAGAGAATACTCTTTCAACGATCTCCTTTGGATAGGTGTCTCTTCTATTTAATTATTAAAAAAATGAAATGTTCAATTACATTCATCCTTGACCAACTTGGTCATAAAAACTTTACAGTAATTTTAACATAATGTTTTCTCAAATAAATAAAAATATTTATTTTTGAGTTTTAAGTAAGTTACATATGAACATTTCTAGACAATACGATAAGATAGATCCTTAAATATTAAAGATACTTAATTCAACCTCTAATAAAATTGTTATTGTTTTTCAATTATAATATGATAGTATACTAATAAAATTGTTATTGTTTTTCAGTTATAATATGGTATTATATTCAACCACTAATAAAATTGTTATTGTTTGTCAATTATAATAGGGTATTATAAGTATTCAAAATGTTATTGTTTTTTAATTATTGATAGTGAGGTTAAATTGGTATGTAAGATCTGTCTAAGCATTATTGTTTTGTCGCTTATGAACATGTTTAAATTTTCAAAATGTTCTATTCATTTGTTTGTTTGTTTTAATTAGTTAGAAGTGTCCAAAATATTTGACATAGCTTCTTTAATAAACCTAATTTTTAATAAATATTTTTATTTAATTATTAATAATTATAAACAATTGTCAAAATATTTAAAACAAATTTTCTAATAAATTTAGTTTTTTATGATAAAAAATATATTTTTTCAAGTATATTATTTAAATTAATAAAAATAAAGGTCTCTAAAATATTCTTATGATAAGCGCTTTATTAAATTCAAGTTCATATATCATGACACTGTATAATATAATGTTTATGCTCAAATGCATATAACATGACAGTGTATGATATTGTCTTAAGTCTTAGCATTAGAGCAGGCTATGTGGAGGCAACTTACAAACCCTAGTAGACTCCATCTCAGTTTGCACAGGTTCCATGGTAATAGTTTTCACCGGTGTTAGTCTTATCTTTGTTTAGGCTCACTGTCGACTAGTCTCTTGTCAGTCTTACGTTATATTTTCTCGCTATCTGTCAACGTTTCTGTATAGGAACTGTTGACATATTGTTTTTTTTCTCGGTGGGTCGGTCGTTTTGGTCACGTGGCTGTTGTATTTTATCTTTTATTATCGGTTGGTCTCCATTACCACCTCCTATTTTTTGGGGCCGATATTTTATCTGGGCTGGTCCAAACCGTTTATATGCTTTATCCCAGTTTTTTGGTAACGGGGGTGGTATTTTTTGCTTGTCGGCTTATCTTAGGTTTGGACTGGTTGTTTTATGGTATGCTAACCAGTGTTTTTGTTTTTCTCCATTATATATATATATATATATATTCTTGTTCTCTTGTTTGGCGTCAGGCGAGGAATCTGAACTGTCAGTTATTGTTTGCTTTTCCACACTGTCTGCCATTTTTCCTTCTGGTTTTCTTCTCTTTGCGGCCTCCGGGGATGGCGCATCCTCCGGTGAAGGATTTTGGTTTTTAAGCTAACCCTAGTGTGAGGGTGCACTGTTTCAATTTGACTTCAGCCTCCATGTCGCTTCCCTCTAGGGCAGGAGAAGTCTCTTACGGACCACAGTGATGGTCCTTTGCCTGAGCTGTTGGCTCATACACATTCCACGGTATCGGCGGCTGGCTCATAGGTTTTGAATGGTCGATGTTTGGGCATTAGGGGCTCACATGCTCCTGCAAAGCTTGTCTTCGAGAAGGTGAAATATGGGAGACCTGTGTGCATGCTGGGGTGTGACGTAACTATTGACATGGTGTCGGTATTGTCCCAACGTGCACTTATTGGAAGGTTCAAGTATGTCAAGCTTTCACGTTCAGATATCTTGGCCTGGGTCAGGGAGGTCTAGAAACCACTATTAAAGGTCGTCCCTAAGTTGGTTATGTTGATCAATGGTTGGGTTTTATTTCAATTTTTATATGTTGACGATAGGACTACCATTGAATCACAGTATTGGATTCTAGGTTTAGGGTCACTGGTTCTGGGTCGTTGGCATGTGGGTTTCGACCCAAGCATTGAGAGGGTGCTTCATCGCCACCTTTGGGTTATTTTACCCGATTTCCCCATTCAATGCTAGAATATCCAGGGGTTCATGGCTACTGCCAATACCATTGGTACTTTTATTCTTATGGAGAAGGACCAATTAATGGGGTTTCATCATTCTGCTCCTCGGATTTTGGTGGACCTAAACCTCTCGGAGGGCTTTCCTGCTGAGATGGATATTATATGGGATGAAGGATCTTTTGTTTAGAAACTTGACTATTGGAAGGTTGTGTTCTGTTGCCATTGCTGCAGATAGACAGGGCACTCTAAATTCTCCTGTCGGTTGTTTGGCAAGCCTCCTGGTATTGCGCGACCAGTGCTTGATGCTCAACTACCGAGTTTAAAGGATATCAACTTTTCATTACCTTTTGACAAGGATTTTGCTCTATATTTTGTTGGTAAGTTTATTCAGAATGTGCCTCTCCTTCTTAAATTTATTGATCCTATTGATATTCTTGGTTCTATTTCTCTGGGGGATGATATTGATCAATCCCTAACCTGCTTGTCTGTGGATAAAGAACCCCATTCCCTTGTTTAGAAGCAGAAAAAATAGTCCAAAAGTATGAGGGGATTGAAGGAAGCCTTTAGAGAACAATCTTTTGTCAGCCCTAAGATTGTTTCTCTCTCCTCGCATGGGTTGAACAATTGTTCTGTGTTTTCTCCATCCTAGGCCCTTAGAGCATGTGCGGCCTCCTCTGAGGTTACCCAATGAATTTGATCTCCTTTAACATCCAAGGGCTGGGAGAGGGGCCAAAACGCACCGCCTTAAAACGCATTCTGGATTCTACTTGTCCCATGGTTGTTTTTCTTCAAGAAATAATGTCTTATGGGGATGTTGCTTGTGATTTTTTCTTAAGTTGTGTCCTAGGTGGTTTGTTAGTGAATTGGATGCCTGTGGAAACTCAGGGGGCATATTTGTGGGTTGGAACCCTGTACAGGCTTATTTTAGGGCTTTTAATACCTGTGTCGGGATTCTTCTCAAAGGGAGACTTAAAGGATTTGATGCTCAGGTTCATATGTTGAATGTCTATGGTCCTTATTCCCAAAGGGTCACTTTTTGGGATTGTGTCAAAGCCTTTAGACTCCTTACCCTTCCTAATCTTATTTTAGCTGGTGACCTGAATTTTACATGGTCGACCGAGGAAGTCTGGGGCTCTAGTCGAGCTGTTGATCCTTTGTCGGATTATTTTTTGTTCCATTTTTTAGGAAGCATGTCTGGTGGAGATTATGTTGGGGATTTTGACCACGACTTGGTCTAATGGTCGATGTGTTGATGTAGGTATTGTAAAATGTCTTGACAGGTATTTCATGTCTGACTCCTTATGTGACTCTTTGGGTCGGTATAGAAGCTGTAATCTATCTTATGGTTTCTTGGATCACAAGGTTATTATACTTCATCTTGATTTTTCTTAGATTAAGATTCGTTATCCATTCAAGTTCAATCCTACTTGGCTTATTGTTGAAGGTTTTAATGCATTAGTCACTTCAAACTGGGAGACTCTGAATGCGAAGATTCCATCACACTACTCTTTGATTCAGGCTCTTCTCTTCAACCTATCAAATCTACGATCTCTGGTCAGAGTATGGGAAAGAGAGGAGAAAAATAAGCATGACCAGTCTCTCTGTTTTATTTAAAAATAAATTGGGTATATTGAGGAAAATCTTGGTGAGGAATTTTTCTGTAATGACCATTCTATATACATCAAAGAGGTCTTTCGACAGAAGCAGATTATTCTTGACCACAAAGAAGAGACCCTCCGACAGAAAAGCAGAGCTATCTGGCTTCAGGCAGGTGATGAAAATTCTAAATATTTCCTTAATTATGCAAATCGCAGAAGAATTTCTAACTCAATTTGGGAAATAGTGGATGATTCTGAAAACTTGGTTACGGATCAAGATTCCATAAAAGAAAAGGCTGTCTCTTATTTCACTAATATTTACAAGGATCCGTAAACCCAAAATATCTCTAAACAATTGAAGGTTCTTAGTTTGTTTCCGGCTATGTTCTCCTCGGTGGACTGTGATAAGATTGGGTGTCCAGTTGACTTAAATGAGATGGAACTTACCTTAAAGGAATTTTCTCATGATAAAATCACGGGACTTGATGGTTGGACTATGAAGTTCTACATTCATTTCTGTGATCTGATTGGCCCTGATCTTGTGACAGCTATTGAAGAAATGAGAATTTCGGGGCTCATTCTGGATTGTTTAAACACTACCTATTTGTTTTGTTGAATACAAACCAATTTCCTTATGCAATATTCTGTATAAACTTATTACTAAGATCATTGCGTGTCGTATGAAGGTGGATTTGGGGAAGGCTATCTCTGCAGAATAGTTCGTATTCCTCCCGGACCGTCAGATTCTGGACGCGGCTAGGATTGTCTAAGAATCTCTGCACTCGATTAAGCATAAGAAGTTCTCGACGCTGGTATTAAAAATTGATTTGGATAAAGCCTATGAAAACGTCAATCGATCTTTACTGCACTGCATTCTTATTCATATTGGTATACTTGTGTCCATAACACAGTGGATTATGTCTCATGTTAATACTGCTTCCTTTGCAGTTCTTGTGAATGGATCGCCTTCTCCCTTATTCAAAGGGACGTGTGGCATTCATCAAGGCTATCCCTTATCACCGTATTTATTCTTGTTGATAATTGAAGGATTAAGTCTGCTCCCTAATTAGGCTAATAAGGATAAGAGGATCAATGGTGTGAAAGTTTTTGGGACCATTTATATTACGCAAACTCTTTTTGTCAATAATGTCATTATTTTTGGGTCTGGTGTTGTTGTTGAATGGCATATCATTAAAGAACTGGCTGATCTCTTTTGTCTTGCTTTTGGCATGACTTTTAACATCTCAAAGTCATGTTTCAGACATTGCAGGACGGAGGACAACTCTTTGCAGGACATTATAAACCTTTTCTCCATTCGGAGTGAGCATTTGGATGTTGGTCTTACTTACATGGGTTTTTTCCTTAGACACTCATATCAACGATCTGACTGGAATTGGCTCATTAAGAAAGTTTATTTTTGCATGAGAAGGTGGTCTTCTAAGTCGCTCTTTTTGGGTGGTCATAAGACACTTATTATATTTGTTCTGCAATCTTTGCATGTTTATTGGTTTGGTCTTTTTCGGGTTCCTGCTAGTGTATAGGTGTCTCTTCGTAGCATTTTCTTTCGCTTCCTGTGGAGGGGAACCTATGATCATTCTAAGTTCCATTTGGCTGATTGGGATTCTTTATCTATGCCCAATTCCTGAAGAGGATGGGGTTTCAAACATTTGGGTTTCTTCAATATTGCACTATGTGCCAAGAGTTTGTGGAGAGGACTAATGTCGTCAAATTTATGGTGCAAGATTATCAATTCTAAGTATTTGAAGCATTTACCTACTTCAACCTGGCTGTGTAATTCAAAATTTTCAACAACTCAAGCTTCGGTGGTCTTGTGTAGCTTATGCTCAGCCCTTACTTGCATCTTAAGGGATCTCTGCTGGAAGGTGGGAAGAGGTAATAATATTACTTTGGGTATTGAATCTATTGTTGGGATTAATAATGTGAAGTTTTCTTGTTCTCTTTTGGCGGTTTTACATGCTAAAGGAATCATTGTTATTAAGCATGCCTCTATTGGTAGTGAGGATCTTTCATCTGCTTGGTTTTCTACACATTCTTTGGGCCTGGTCGGTGAGGTTTCCAAGGAATGGGAGGATTTTACTACTCAGCTGAGGGAGGTTAACATTTTCCTTTCTGAAGTTTCTGATTCTCTGGTGTGGGCTGGCAATCTTGGGGATGGCACTGTCACAATTAGTTTGGGTTTTTCCTCTCTTTTCATATATCAAAAGACTTCCTCGCCGACTTAGTGGAATGTCTCTTTGTGAAAGAAGCATGTGCCATCAAAGGTGAAGTGCCTTGTCTGGCTTGCACTCATTCATAAAATTTTGACTTGGGATATGTCACAACGACGTGGTTATCAAGGTCCTAGCAGCTGCTATTTCTCTCTGGTTAATTCAAAGTATGTTGAACATATATTCTTCTATCGTCATATCTTTTGTGGGATTTGGTCTCATCTTTATGAAATTATGGACTGCACCTGGACCTAGAACGTATAAAATCTTTCTGCTTTCCTTCTAAAAGTAGAAGATCACTCTAATCTTTGACTTGAGTTGGATTTATTATGTATTTGGGAGTTCTGGTGTTCTAGAAATCGCTTTATTTTTCAGATGGTTCCTCTGGACCTAGGTTGAACATCTCGTTTGATTCTATCTAGTTATGTCCGTGCATCTGGTTATGGCTCAATTACTAAACAACATATCACTCGATTCCTCGAGTATTTTGATGCTGAAAAGGTTGGTTTTTTCGATGGGGCAGAATAAAATGACATTTATGGTGCAGGAATGGTCATCCAGATGGTGATCAACCACTCTTTCTGGATCTATATGAAAGATGGTAAGGGGTCTAATACACATGTAGAGTTATTGGCACTTTGGGGTCTTTTGGTTTTTTCCAAAGCTCACGATATTGATCTTCAAATGGTAATGGGTGACTCAAAAGTTATCATCGATTGGGTACTCAAGTTTCACAATTTGCAGTCTTTTTGTCTTACATATTGGATTGGGAGAACCAGGAAGTTACTTGATTCTTTTCCTCACTTTCCCTTTAGACACATATATCGGGAATATAACTCTCAGGCCAACATATTATCAAAGCAAGGACTTAGCAAGGCGTCGGGTTTGCTTTTTTGGAAGGAATACATATCGGGTGGGATTGTTGTTGAAGGAGCATTACAGTGCTATTAGTCTTTTGATCACTGACAATTTTTCTCTTGGCGGCTTAGCCTTGGACTTGTTATTTTGGGCGTTGTTTTTCTTCTTAGTTCCGAACTATTAGCTATTGATGGACTAGATACTCTGTTTATTTTGATGATGTTCACTATCTATGACAGTCCTGGTTTTGTTTTTGATGGTTTCTGTCACCTTCTTGAAGCTGCTTGTCATGATAGACTTGACCATTTTGTTGGAAGAGGGTTATAGACGCATCTCCTTAGAGCTATGATGAGGATTACAATGTTTTTTTTCCAGTAAAAACATGATGGGAAACTATTATAATAGTTGCAATTGAGGGTTCATGCCATGTCGAGTGAGATCATTTGGAGTGTTGGGGGTGTTTGAAGGTTGATCATATGGTATGATTTTTGGTGAGGGTACATGAGGGAGGAAGTAGACCATGTGAATGGATTTAATTGATGCATGATTGTATGAAATGAAATATAAACACGATTATTCGAGGACAGTTGGGCCCTTAATCATATCTATCCCAACTTCCTCAACCATCTCAACCTTCAAAACCTCTCTCTTTCCTCATGTATAAATAGAGGGTATGGGTTGAGGCTAATCAATCATACTTAGTAGAGAAAAGTTCTGATGGTGGTTTGCCTTCATATATCTTGGAGTAGCAGAACTTAGTGTCCTTGGTTTGCAGAGGAGCACTTGTCTCAGATGTTGGGTTGTAATCTCACCACACTTGTTTATCAATAACGAAAGTTCTTCTTCCAATATTGTGTCTTTGCACTCTTGTATATTGTGATTTCTGAATTATCTTATTGTTTCATTATGATTATGTTATTTCATTAACCATTGATATAATATATAAGATATTGCAAGAAGATCTTGTTCTTTGCAGGTGATTGGAGATACCTTCGAAGCTGTGGAAGCAACTTGAAGAGAAGAAAAGCTAGGATCGACTGTCATAAATAAGGTATGCCCAATTTTCTTTCTATTTCTATTTCAAATTTTGAAATGGCTGATTGTATGCAAGTTAGTTTAGTAAGTTGGTAACCCCAGAGGCCCTAGGTTATAAGGGTGTGTTTTCCTGAACAACAAAGTGACACTTTTCCTTTGTGTTGTGCTCCATTTGAATTGTTGAGATATATACGTAAAATCTCTAAGCAAGCACAAAAACTTGAGGATATGACATTTTCAGAAATAGATAATGAAAAGGGAAAACAATCATGCCATCAATCCCATCCTATGTAAGAAACAACAACTTTCCATGAGATGTCAAATCACAAAGAAGAGGATGAGAAGGGTGAACAATTAGAACCTGCTCTGCCTTCCAATCCTTCTTTTGATGAGCAAGAAGATAATAATCCTAGTGATGTACATGAAGAGAGTAATCCTAATTTTCCTTATGAAGAGTGCAATCAGCATGTTGAAGTCCCTGTTAATGATGTTTTTAAAGAAGACATCAACATGCATATATATGATGAATGTAAAGATGGCCACTTGGACGATGCACCTCAAGAAGCAGCAGACTGCAATAATAGATCGAATCACCAAGAAGAAGAGGAGGATTCCAAATGGGATACTTCTTTATGTTTTTTAGATCCAGAAATTAATTTGTTTGATTCTATGGAAAAACACAATGATATTTTCTTTGAAACATTTATAAGAAATCAAGTTTTAAATTCTGAGAGTTTAGATGAAGAAGTCAATGTCTCATTTTCAAATTGTCAAGAGCATTCCCTGCATGGTTTTCTTGAAGAGAATTTTGGCAGGGTGCTAGAGGAGTTGCAGTTAGAGCAGCCTTGTCATGACAAGCACTTAACAATTTTTTTTGCAGGTTGTTTGATCTAGTTGCAGAATACATGGAGAAAATTTGCAGTGGTAATGGTTGGTTATGCCTTTGTAGTAAATATCAATTTCTTTATCATAACCTTTTTTCCATTAAGTATTTCATTTCTATTTTTTATCGAACATAAGGAGAAAGTTGTTTTTGTAGAAAATCTGAGTTTTGCTGCTTGCTGGTTTAAATGAACATTTTATGTTTTTCACTTCAGCCGGTTTTGCATAGGCTTGAAGCTACTTAAAAAAAAATTTCTGAACAATTTTAAACACACAGAAAAACACTAACAGGCTGAAAACAAATAGACAGTCACACCATAAATTTGACTCAGAGATTTTTGGCTAATCAGCCCTGGAAAAACCCCCACGGGGAAAACCAGTCAGAGAGAGGAGAGATTTTTATTATTTTCTTTAGCAAAATAAAAGGACAGAAATGCAGTAGAAATACAACTTATCTCCACCACAGGCTTTATCTCAAAGTCTGGACACAAGTGCTCAGCAAACCAGTCGTACACCCTTCTCAATTTCTGTGCCAAATTAAATGCAAATGTACAGCAGCAACCAGGCCGTACATTCCCTAGAAAACAGTGCCAATAAATGCAGCCGTATAGCAGCAAACCTGACCGTACTTCTTCCTTGAATTCTGTGCCGAAATTTGCAAACCGTACACACAGGCCGTACCTCGATTTCTGTGCTGAAAATTAATGCTGTCCGTACAGCATTTAACTAGGCCGTACTCTTCCTCGAAAACTGTGCAGCATTAATGAAGCCCGTACCTACAGGCCATACATCAATTTTTGGAAATTAAATGCATACCGTACGGTGCAATAAATGCAGACCGTACTGTTCCTCGATTCCTGTGCAAAAGTACCAGCAATAAATGAAGGTAAAACACCTCGATTTCTATGCATTCAATGTTCCTCGATTTCTGTGCAGCAATCTCTCTTCTGGAAAATCGTACCCTCCTTCAGCAAACTCGACCTCCTCTCTCAACTCTTCTCTTCTCATCCAAAAAATGAAAAGTAAAAGTCCTTTTGCCTCCCTCAGCCTTTTTGTTCAACCCTAAGTGAGTTTCTAATCGAACGGTGGAAAAGAGATCTAATCCAACGGATGAGAATCAATGAGAGTAAAAATCCCTTTTATTTATTTCTCATAAATAAAATTACTCTCACTCACTTAAATTTATCAAAAAGTGACTTTATAGTTATAAAGTCTCATTAAGTGACATTTAATGTGAGGGTCACCTTTTTCCCTCTTTAAGTGACTTAGGCAAAATAAAGTCACCTAGGGAACATCTGCCTAGGTACAAAAACTAACACTCCCTCTTACCGAGGAAGGTGTTCCGTACCACTCCCAACTTATCTCTGAAGAAGACGAACTTGCCCCTCCCCAAAGACTTCGTCAAGATGTCAGCTACCTGCTCATCAGTGGAAATATGTCGAAGCTCGACTGCCCCTCTCTGAACGTAGTCTCGAATGAAATGGTATCTGATCTCTATGTGCTTTGACCTGTCATGGAACACTGGATTCTCAGAGAGCTGAATGCAACTCTGATTGTTGCAGTAGATCACCGTAGGCCTAAGCTCCTGATCAAACAAATCTACCAAAAGCTTGCGAAGCCATAGTGCTTCACAAGTAGCCTGACTGGCTGCCATATACTCAGCCTCAGCCGAACTCAATGCAACGGACCTCTGTTTCCGGCTGAACCACGACACTGCTACCGAGCCCAAACTGAAACAACAACTGGAAGTGCTCTTCCGATCCCGCACGCAACCTGCCCAGTCTGAATCTGTAAAACCAACCAATCCGACTCCATCCGAACCCCTGTAGTCCAGACCATAGTCCACTGTCCCTGCAAGATATCTCAAAATGTGCTTTGCTTGATTGGATTCACTGGAAGTCAGAAGTTACTTGACTGAGCATTGATGCTCAATCAATAGGGTAGGTAGGTGTGAATAAGCTCGACACGGTGAGCATTTCTTTCAGTAATTTTTTAGTTTGTTTCAGCATCAGTGTAGTTTTTGTTTTCAAAACATGTTAGGGATTTCAGGAAATCTTGGGAGCAGCCCAACGGATTTTGAACCTGGTCTACAGGGTTCTTTGCTACCTTGCGAGGAGGATAACATCCCTAGTTGGAGCCAGTTGTTAGCACCATTTTTGGGCTAAGTAATTAGTAAGGGATTTGGCCAGTAAATGGAGGAATAAGGTTGGAAAATTTTCATATCATAAGACCTTAAAGAATATTGATGAGGGTCTGCAGATGTTTGAAGCAACATTTATAGATTAGAAATGTCAAATACTTAAGCAATTCTGATTTTCAACCTTGAAAATGCATGTAAAAGAAGAAATACGCTCCGAGTTGAATGATCACAGGGAATGGACGACCTGGATACACAGCGGAGAAGATCAAAGGCCAAAAATATTTTTCGCCAAGGAAAAAATCAGTAGTGGAAAGGCAAAAAGGTAAAGTTTCGGGTTGCAAAAATTAGAAAACCCAACTTTCGCTATCCAAGATCTGATGGTTGATAAAGGTTTCCGCATAAGTAGATGACCTAGAAAAAGTGGGAAGTTAAAAGGCGGAAACATAAGGGCGATAGCAGAAAGAGAAAAATCATAGTCGCAAAAGATGGAGAGTCTACATTCCGTTTTTCGCTAAAGGCAGAAGCGGAAAGGTGGGAGCAGAAAGACAGAGAGGGAAAAAAGTGGAAAGCATAAACATAAGATTCTGGTTGAGAAAAGTTAGAAGCCTGCTTTCCGCCTTTCGCGATCCACAAGATCGACGGTTCGGAAATTTTTCAGCAAAGATCAACGGTCCAGAACGATGAAAGCGAAAAGATCAAAGTTGAACTTCGAAGAAGTTAAAATCCTGATTTCCATTTTCCGCAGTCCGAGATCTGACGGTTCAGAGTGCTTCTGCCAAACATCAACGGCTTGGAAAAGAACAAAGGGCAGAGATCGAAAAGCAGAAAAACAAAAGGATTTTACCATGAAAAGTTGAAATATTTTTTTCCGCGATCCGCAAGATCTACGGTTCAGAGATCTTCTGTACAGATCAATAGTGCGGAAAGAAAAAGGTGGAAAGGAAAATATCGGAAAGTGAAAATATGGATTTTTGGTTATGAAAATCCGAAATCCTGCCTTTTGCTTTCCGCCAGCCCGCAACTCGATCTCATATCAATGGTTGGGAAATTTTAAGTCTAAGAGCGACGGTGCAGAAGAAGGGAACATGTGCACGAGTTAAATAGACTTTTCGATATGCAGAACTTGGTATGCCCCGTAGCTTTCAATGACCCAGATCAATGAATGACGAGGATCTATGGTGGTGGTTTATTTTGCTGGGTGAACTTGGAAACTCAAAATCGGGGAGCGCCACCGCGATGGAAAATGTGCATAAATGACGTGTCCTCTTCCCATTGGATATTGCGCTTGGAAATTGGAGATGCAAAGGTCATTATGGAGCGTGATGGTGCACATTTCAACAGAAATGATCTAAGCCTATGAAGATCCATGGTCAAGAAGGATCCCGCAACAAAAAAGGAAAAGTGGGAAGGGAAGAAAGCAAGAAAGGCAAGTTTTCGGTCATGACAAAGGTGGAAGTCTGCATTCCGTAGCTCGTAACCTTGATCTCAGATCAACGAATGAGGATCAATCTGAAGGAAATTAACGTTGCAGAAAGCTAAGGGGCAGAAAGATCACATTGAACCTCAATAAAGCTAACAACTTGTTTTCCATTCTCCGCATACCTTTGATCGACGACCGGGAATGAATCTTGAGGTAAGATCTACGGTTTAGAAGCAATTTCGCAGGTAAAGATGTAGGCACGAATGAAACTATTGCAGGTTGCTCGAAGGTGCTCTGAAATGTCATTATCATCAAGCAATCCCAGTTTCCAGTTGTCGAAATTCTCAAACTGATCCACCATGTGCGTTCGAGCGTGCTTTTCCGTTTGGTTTATCATCACGACGAATCTTCTAGATCAACATTTGTTAGGATTTTCATTCCCATGCTACAACTATTTTTGGCTCTATTTCGAGGTTGGTATCGGGAGCCTGTGATACTATAAAATACCCTCAATAGAGGAAGACATGGCTGGAACCCGACAGATTTTGTGTTATGCATTTTGAGATCTATCGTTAATAAAGTTGTAGAGCCGAATGCTAGCCTATTGCTACAAATATTCATGTGTATTTCGTAATTACAGTCCGTTATTTCCTTTCCTCTGTGCATGTATTTTATGTTAAACTTTCCATTATGTTTTATTTCATATCTGGAATGAGTGTGTAATAGTTCAGAATTCACATATGTTTATGCTCTGGCTGTTGTGTCAGATATCCACAAATCCTTCCAACCAAAGTTAATGTGAAATTCATCTTTTCAGTGCTTTGTGTTAATGGATTGTCATTCTTTCTTCTTTACCACCATACCAACATCAACATGACTGTAACTGAGTGCTACCTTTCCTTTGTATAATTTCACCTGCAAACTGTTTGATGATTCTTGAATATCTGTGACTCTATAGCCCAATGTAATTTCCTTGTTTCAAGCAAGAATATAATCTGAATTTTACTTTAGTTTTATATCTGGCCCTGTTAAAAATAAGTGAGAGATCCCTCTCTAGAAAGGAAGAAGCCAACTCCCTTTCTTAAAGTGGTTCTACTGTTACCTTGGGATTTACCTTCCACAACCTTGGATACAATTCTAAGTGATAACACCTCTGAATTTATTTAGAGTCGCAGTGTGGGCATGATGGACCTTGAGAAAGTGTTTGTGTCAAGAGGGAAGGCTTGATTCTAGCATAGTTCGAATGTTTTTAGTTTTGCAGTGAAATTTCTATAGGTGCTACATAGCTTGTGTGAAGATATTGTATGTTCGAGCAGAAGAATTATGGATTCTCAACCTTCTACACCTCGGATCCTAACACCCTTCAATTATGTTGATTGGAGGGCAGATATGTAGTTATCCTTGTGCAAGCAGGGCTACTTCATGATAATACTTGGAAGGGCGGTTGAGCCCCATCATCCAGCTGAGAGAAATAAGTTTTTGAACCGCTTAAATGAAGCTTTTGGTTACATATGTACTCATATTTCTAGAGATCTCCTCTTTCACTTTGAAGTTTTCAGGACTTCCAAGGAAGCTTGGGAGAAGCTTGAAGTCTTGTTTGGAAAGCAAGATGAGCTTCCGGGGACACATTCTGGAGAACGAGCTGGTAGCCTTACATCCCAACAATTTTGAAACCATACAACAATTCTTTACTAAATTCAAGTTTCTTGCACTTCAATGCAAACAGTGCAGAATAGAAAGAAAGGATGAGAAACATGTGCTTTCCATACTTAGCAAACTAGGCTCTTAGTATTATGTATTTGCCTGAATCTTCCATTCTGAAAGGGCTTCCATTACCAATTGGAAGATGCCCTCACTTGATTCCTTTTTCAAGTCATTAATACACGAGCAAGAGAAGTTTATCCAAATGGGAGTCATCAAGACTTCCAAAGATCAAGCCCTCTTAGTGACAGACTCTTCGAAAGCGCAAGCTAAAGGGAAATCTAAGGGGAAGGAGCCTAAAACAGCTGATTCAAAGCCTAAAGAGAATCAGAAGACTTCTGAAGGAGCTCCAGGCTCCAAGAAGAAGAAGAAGTTTGAAAAGAAGATGTGTCCCTATTGTATGAGGGGTTTTCATCCAGAAGACTCTTGCATGAAGAAGCAAGTTGACCAACTGACTACGCTCCTTAAGCAGAATAACATTTCTCTTCCATAAAGAGCAAAGAGGTCTGATGATGGATCACAGACAAAAGATGATGAAAGGTGCCATGCCTTGAAGGCTACCCTTACTCATTCAATAACATATTTAATTGATTCTGGAGCATGAAACCACATGGTTTCCTCCAAAGAATCTTTCTCTACCCTCACACTATCAAAAGGGCCTAATATTCACATGGGAGATGATTCCCAAATTCCAGCAGAAGGAGGAGATTTTGTTAAAACCAAGCATGGTGAGTTCAAAATTTTTCTCTATGTGCCCTCCCTTGCAGCTAATTTATTGCATGTTTATCATATGACCCATAATGGCTCTCCCAAGAGAGTTACATTCGACTCAGATTCAGTTGAGATCACAAAAAAAGCTACTGGACAGCACATAGCGAAAGGTATTGCTAATCATTCTACTAAAGCTTATGAGTTCTCACACTTTTTACCTGTCTCACCTCTTGCAACTTTATTGTATCATGCTAACAATACCAATAAGATTTGGCATGAGATATTTGGGCATCTCAATTTCAAATATCTCAAGCAACTCCACAATGATAAAATGGTTGAAGGTTTGCCTCTCATCCAAACTTCCGATGGAGTATGTTCTGGTTTCTTAGTAGGTAAGCATCTAAAGAAGAGGTATGAAGGTGGGAAGGCACATAGAGCTGCCTCTACACTTGATTTGATACATAGTGATGTGGCTAGACCTATGCCCACAAAAGCCATTAATGGTTGCAGGTATTTCCTCACCTTTATTGATGATTGTTCTAGGTACTGCTGGATCTACTTTATGAAACATAAATAAGAATTTTTTGATATTTCTAAAGTTTTTAAAGCTATGGTGGAGAATAGTTTCAGTAAGAAAATCAAGTCTATAAGATCTGATAAAGGACAAGAGTACATCAAAAGATACTTTCAGAAGTTTTGTGAAGCAGAGGGGATTCGAATGGAACACTCAGTTCCATACACACCACAACAAAATGATGTGGCTGAGAGGAAGAACAGGTCACTGAAGGAGATGGCAACATGCCTTTTCCATGCCAAGCATCTCCCTCCTTCTCTTTGGGCAGAAGCTGTAAACTGTGCTTCATATTTGCAGAACAAAGTGCCTCATAAATCACTAGTTGGGGCCACTCCATTCGAAGCACTGCATGGGAATTAGTCCAATGTCTCTCATCTGAGAGTTTTTGGTTCCAAAGCTTGGGCCAGAATACCCACTGACAAAAGGAAATCCTTCCAAGCTCAAAGTTGGCAAATGCATTTTGTTGGGATATACAGAAGATGCAAAAGCATACAAGTTGATGGAGGTTGCAATTAGGAAATGCTTCATTGAGTAGAGTGTTCAGTTTGAAGAAGATCAGTTGTGTGATGCCCCACCATTCGAAGCACAAGAAGGTATAACCACTCTTCCACTACCTTTTGATGATGATGATTTGTTATATGTTTCAGATTCAAATGAAGAGGATCAAATCCAGCATGATCCTGTTATTGAGATTGAATCTCGTGAGATTCTAGATCTAGATCCATTATCCATTCCAAACCAAGTGCCTAAGCCTAGATGGGCTCAAAAGCTCATTAATGCAGCTGGGGATGGTGTTGGGAATCCAAAAGACAAAAGGAGAACTAGGTCCAAGTATCAGAATGAGCATGTGGCTCTTTCCCTCAAAGATTCGCTCCTGACAAAGTGGTGCGATAAGATTCTAGGAAAGTGCTACATGATGAGAGCGAATGATCAAGAACCTGGCCCACAGAAGAAGAAAATTGATCATTCTCCACCTCTTCCATACATAAGAAATACATAGGTTCATCATTTCAAAAGAACATTGATTGGTTCACATGCACAACTTCAGGATGTTGTTGTACAGAAGAACCGTACTGCTACATAGTGGTGCAAATTGCAGCAATGTTTTTTGACAAGTTATTTTCCTAAGGAGGAAGCTTATTTCTTCCAAATATAACTTGTATTTTCTTGTTTCCTGCTTATTTGGGGGGGGGGGGGGGGGGCGTGGGGGTTCCCATGAGGTTTTCCCTTATTTCCTATGTTTATCAAGCATCAACTTTTTTATCTTTTAGATTGTATATGGGTGACTTATGGCCTTGTTGGCAAGGCCCACAATTGTACAAGTTAGGATTCAAGGGGGGTGTTAGGATTTATAATCCTCCCTTGACCAAACTGTCTATTAGATTATTTTAGCATAACTTAGGAGTCATTTTATTATTATTGGATCCACTAGTACCATTGGGTCTACATGTACCAGTTACTAGAGTGTGGGGAACACCGATAGAGGCTAACTGAGACTGAATACACTTGTATCCATCAATTTAGGTTCCTCCTAGACCAATTCCTACATTTTAGGAGCCACTGGGAGTCCCAACACCAACCTCCTTCAGTAGTTCGGAGTTGGTAACTAGTTAAGCTTAGTTCTTCTTCAGTTACATTCAGTTAGTTCACTTTTAGTTCAGTTAAAATTGTTGTGCCAATAGATCATCAAGCAATGAGTCCAAATTGTTATGCAATGAAAGAGGAATGAAAATACACACTGAAAAAATAAAATCTCACAGGAAACAGATGAGTATAGCTTAGATAATTATAGTATCATGTTCATTAAAGAATCCAATGTTTCAATAGTGTTACATAAGGAGGAATTCAAATCATTAGGGATGAATTCGAATCCACTAACTGAATCTGACTGCATGGCTAACTACATATGTCTAAATCATTATCAGAGTCCAACAGTCTAACTCCAGATGTCCAATCCAGTCAATCAATCAAATATAATCAATCTAACCAATCTAACTTCAAGTGGTAGGTGAGAAAAGGCACCTTCACACATGCAGCCATGCATAACTAGCACTAACTGAACTGGAAGTGAACTAACTAAATGTAACTGAAGAATAACTAAGCTTAACTAGTTACCAACTCCCAACAACTGAAGGAGGTTGGTGTCGGGACTCCCAATGGCTCCTAAAATGTAGGGATTGGTCTAGGAGGCACCTAAACTGATGCATGCAAGTGCAGTCGGTCTCAGTTAGCCTCCATTGGTGTTCCCCACACTCTAGTGATTGGTACATGTGGCCCCATTAAGCCAAGTGGACCCAATGGTACTAGTGGACCAAATAATAATAAAATGACTCCTAAGTTAGGCTAAAATAATTTAATAGACAGTATGGTCAAGGGAGGATTATAAATCCTAACATAAGGTAGTCTGCATCCCGATTTGTGTTTCCCTTCTTATACTTAATGTTTTGTTGGAATTGTTGTAGGTGCTTGGACTAGTTCTGATGGAGTTCGTTTTATAACTTCCCCATGTTGGCATGAACTACAAGGGATTGTGATCAACGTGAATGATCATCTCCTTCCCCAAAATGTAATGCTTCCATTGGCGATAGGCTTGTACAATAGAGAACATATCCTCATTTTATGTGAGTAACTATGAACTATCACCAAATGTCTCACTGTAATAGGCCACTAGATGTTTATGCCAAGTGAGGAATGCTCCAACAACATAGTTTGAAGCATATGTCTCAATCTCAAAGGGTTGTTGCAGGTTTAGTAGAGTGAATATTAGGACTTGTATTTTCATATGGAAAGTGAATAAGCTCTATAATTTTATCTTCTTTCAATGTGCTTGCCTTTGTTTCTTATTATAACAAGGGTGGGTAAATTGGGTACTTTTGGATTTGTGCATAGGAGACAAAAGATCATCATTTCTCACTTATTCCAACTACCTGGTTTAAAGCCAAGCTATTCAACCAAACAAAGGTGTTGTTTCCTTGAATGTTTTATGTTGTGACTTGGCCCAAACTTACTTAGCTTTGGCTCCACCCTTGGTCACCTAGCTTAGGGGTCAAGTAATATGACAGAACCTCAACATGAACCGATAATAAAGTTGGCAAGGCCCAAGAAGTTGCAAAGCTTTGTTTTAGTCATAAATTGCGAATGACTCGGATCTTGGTTGGATCATATGCACACCATGTTTATCCATGATGTATCTTAGATATGATAATGAGTTATTCATATTACTAACTTATCACTAAGTTACTTGAGAGCTCTTAATTACACCGATAGGTGTTTATATTTTTATAATTGTGGGTGGATGAGGAAGGGTCCTCTTCCTAGATTGTAGGAAGATCAGGCAAGTGTATTGTCAAGATTTAGATTTATTTTATGGCAGCCATTCCAAATTTGAAATACACACACACGTATCTGAGTTTACATGTGATAAATGGTAGCAGAGGCATGGATAACGAGCAGTTCGTGGCACTTAACTTGTGGCCTATCAATGTTCATCGACCACAAGTTAAGTGATTGTGCTAGTTATATACATTTTTTTATGAGTTGTAGAGATTTATATTAAAATACAAAAAAGATTACATGAATAGTGTTTGATCCACGTGTATCCTTAGTGTTAGAGCACTAGAAAAATAACAAAACATCTGTCTTGGACTTGCCCTTGGTGGGGGAAACCGAGTCTCCCCACAAAAAAACTAAAGCAAAAAGTTGCTGCAATAGTGTATGACAAATCGATTGAGCGAACAGAAAAAAACACAGAGAAAATATAAAATCCTAGCGCCTTACGACTTTCTCCAAGGCTCTTCAAAAATGGGACATGGCTTGTAGTAGTCATCATCTTCATCGGAGAGTGTTATACCCAAATCCTGTCACCACCATGTGATAAGACCCTTAACTTCCATGTTTGCCCTTAATCCCAACACTTAGAGTGGAAACTTGCTCTGTTTGTCAGTTCTACTTGGAAAAACCCAGCACTGCGCTTTCCTTGTGGCCCATGAGTGGTACTTTGCTCAGCACCACCTGTATCCTGTTTTCAAGAAGCGACGTCACTGCCTATGGTCTTTGGTCCAAAAGGGTTTCTCATCTAAACCGCTCTGTCATAAGAGAAGAAAAGAGGTACCCTGGGTAAAATGGGAAAAATAGAAGTTTATCGAGGATTCTAGATCATGAGCCTCGTGTCCTCTCTTATCCCTATCATTGTGGGTTAGTTTGAGCTCGAGATCCCCCGTGGTAGGATCTAAGAGCTACCTCACCCACAATTATCTCAACTATTCCTATCCATTGAGCCTTATAAATACAAGCTCATGTCCATAGTTGAGGGGGAGAACTATAAAGGTATTGTTATGCTGTTGGATTGACCACCTAGCCCAAGTCATTGGAGAGCATAGAGAGAAAAGTTGGAGCTTATGGGGATGAAGTGTTTGTCTCGTGGAGGGGTTTGTTGACACAAAGGAAATGGTTGTAATCTTCTCCATACATTCTTAATGCAAAGATGATTTCTGTCCCACATTACTATTGTTTTGATCTCACATGTACATGTTGTTAGATTCCTTAGTCACTAACATGGATAAGTAGATGATTTTCTGGTAGCTTTGATGTGTTTGCATGTCTGATCTGTTTTGAGGTACACAGGTTCACAATTGAAGTAGTATTCCAGGTGTCTATGACATTCAGGGAAGGTCTTCATCCTTTGTCGTTCACTCATTTGTTTTGGATCTGAACCATTCAGACCAGAGGAACAACTTCTGTCTGCCGAAGGTGCAATATTCCTAATTACAAATCTGGCGACTCCGATGGGGAGCAGTGCAAATCTCAGTTGATCTGATCTTCCTCAGTTCTTGAACTCTTGTCCGAATCCAGACTCAATCTCCAACTCTCTTCAGTCAGATCTGCCATTTGACTCAGTGAATTTTGGTTTGAAACTTTCGGATCTGCTCAGATCTGAATTATTTCAACTTTTTATGCTCTTTTTTACTGCCAATCCATCAATTTTTTCCTTGATCTGATCAATTTCTGACTTGATCTTTCGTTCTCCTTTGTGTTTTGGATCTATTCAGGGAACCGCACATGTGTTGTTGGTGAGAAGTGGTGCCACCGCTTGAAATCTATTAGCCATATGCGGTGCCACTACCTGAGTCCTGTTATCCAGAAGCGCTCTGTCAAGACCTCTCCAGCGCGGTGCCAGGTAGGCCTTGTTCCAAGACTAGTTTTTTGTCATTTTTTGCAAAAAATTGAGTTTGTTTTCTTTTAGCCCTACACTGTCAGGCTTGTGTGTTAGAGTCTGAATGCTCTGGTTTGAAATTCCATGGTAAAATATTCGTTTGATTGAAGAATTCGAAAGCTAGACTAGGCTTATTGATTATTCATTTTCTTCCGTGCTTGTTGGTTGTGATTGTGAAAGGAATTCTTTTTCGAAAGCTTAGGTTGTAGTGAGCTCTCTTTTCATTTCTGTTATAGAGACTGAAAGAAAAACCATTTGATTAGCATCTTGATTTCATTTTTTGTTTCCATAGAGGACTTCTTTTTGCTTGTTGAAAATAAATTTTTTGACTAAGATTAGGTCATTATCATTATTGAGCATAAGACATTGGATCTCTGATTAGCCTCACAAGCTTTCAGGTTCTCTGTGTTCTTTTGTCTCTTTTGCATTAGTACTATCTCATCAAAATTAAAAAAAAAATAGTGTAGTTTTAAGTTAGATCTATCTATTTTTTAAGAAAAATAAAAAAATAGAGTGCATATGCATGTAGTGTGCTTCTTGTTTTTCTTTTAGGAAAAGAGACTCTACCCCTTTTGATTGCTTTCAGAAAAGGAAAATGAGTTTGGAAAGTGTTGCTTGTCTTTGATTTTGATTTGTTCAAGATATTTGTTTGGGAATTTTTGTCTTTAAAATGAAAGAAAATACTCTCTTTCCCTCCCGTAGGTAGGCATACCGCGAATGGTAAAGTGAAATATTTGCATATGCATATTGCATGGTTTTACTTTTTTTTTTGTCAAAATCCCATGCATTCACTTAACCTTCCACTTTAAAATTAACGGTAGTTATAGGCTAAAATTTACATAGCAATTTGAGTGATAGGCTAGAGACGTGTTCAGGCATCGTTAAGTGTAGGAGCTATCGTTACTTGTCTACATTACATCCTAGGACTCGGGCGGTTCTTCCACGTACCGTCGATATATCGAACAACCTTTCACGTACCCTTGAGGTATATAGAAAGGTACTTCACGTACTCAATTATATATCGGAAGGCCCCTTGTGAACTGTTATGCATTAGACAACACTACTACCAATTTGATCTCCCACGTACCTTGTGTATATCGAGAGACCCCACTAGGATACCTTATCCATCTGAGAAAAGCCCTTTGGCCATCTTGCTTGGAGCCATACACCGAAAACAATGTTCGGGGAGATTACTACACACATACCCTTGAGGTATATCGCGAGTGGCACCTTCTTGACAATCTTGGTGAGAGACCTGACTATCTGAACTCCTCCTGTCATTTAAGTTTGCTTGTTTGACCTATAACTTGAGTAGGGAAAATTTTGGTGCGTTTTCTAGTTTTTGAGACCCTAGGTTAGATAGGAGTTGTACAAAATGGCTGAGCTAATACAGTACAGAAGAGTACGGGGCTTGCCACCTGATTTTATTCCTGTTTCAGGAGAAAATCCTATGGAAGCTATCGACCAAAGAGCTGCTACCAACTCCCAAGTGGGAGAGAATGTGGTTGCAGAAAGCGGAGGACCATATCCTTCACACTCACCTCCCTTGGTCCAACAACCTTCTCGAGGTAATACTTCATTCCGTTCTCCCACATAAGGTCATGTTGATGATACTACCCGTTCGGATTACGGTCCCAATGCTCCATTTTGGGATACCTCTATAGGACAAGCCATTACCTCATTTGGCACCAGTTTAAACTTTTCTGAAGAAGTTTCACCAGATGAAGAAGAACGTAGACAATACCAGGCAGCCATTCTCCGGGCACAAGAGATTGAAAAGAAAATAGATGACATATTGGACACACCACCATCATGTTTCGCAACTATTCCTGTGGGATATTGTTCACTTGCCGATTCTATGAGACCCATTGAACCGATTCTAGATCGCACAGTGAATCTACATAATCCAGGTCAAAATTCCATCCCCACCGCCTCCCATATTATGTATGTTCCCAATCCTCCCAGGTCTTCCACACCTAGGGCTCAACATTCAATTCATGTTTCATCATTACCTTCTAGTGCCGAGGGGAAACCCCCGACACGACCTACGTTATCTGGCACCAAAATCGTACCTAGTCAAGGACATATCTCTAGTATAGAGCAATCTATAGTTTATGTCCCTCCTACCCACACAAATGTGGTTAACCCCCCATCCAATTCAGGTCAGCCCTTGGGGGCACAACCTGTAACCAATCAAACCTCTTGGGGTTATGGTTACATAGCAAATCAAGTACATGTAGGAATCATTAATTATCCACCCAATACTACAGGAATGCCTTATGTTAGAATTCCATATCCTAGTAATACTTTCACGCCATGGGGGCAACCTAACTAGTCCTACATGCCAGCTATGGGGGGGATACCTATACATACTGCGGGAGGTGCCGAATGACCGCCTTATGGCGGTCCTCCCCTTGGGGGGCCTAATGGTCCTAGAGGGCCTGGTGACTTTCCTCCTTATGGTCCTAATGGTCCTAGTGGTCCCGGGGGGGCTGGTGGCTTCCCTCCTAATGGCCCTGGAGGGTCTGGTGGCCCTCCTCCTGGTGGTTCCTAGTGGTTCCGGAGGCTCCGGAGGTTTACCTCCTAGAGGTCCCGGAGGGTCTAGTGGTCCGCCTCTTGGTCATCCAGGTGGTCCTCCTCCCGGAGGCCTTAGTGGTCCTAACGGTCCAGATCCCAGAAATCAACCCCCCATGGGCGGATCTTCTGGTAGTTCTTCATCACAACAACATGTCTATTAGTCTACTTACGATCCTACTAGTACTTATATTCCATATCAAAATTACCAGTATGTGCAACCTAATCGTCAGCAACCTTTCCTAGCAACTTTGGACTTGCCTGATTTGTCCAAGTTGATTAATGACCCCATTCGACATAACCCCTCGTGGCCTCCCATTCTGGTAAAGTTACCATCGGACATTCCAAAGTTTGATAGGAAGTAGGGAGACGATCCAAAAAACCATGTCATGACATTCCATCTGTGGTGTTCTTCAAACTCCCTTATGGATGATTCAGTTCATTTAAGACTCTTTCAATGAACTTTGACTGGTACAGCCACGAAATGGTACATTGAACTTCCGCAACATTCGTTTGTGGATTTTGGCTCATTGGCAACTGTATTTCTTACACACTTTCAGCTTCCTATCCATTATGAAATGGATACTAATCTCTTAACTTCTCTACGACAGAACACCTCCACCCACATATCTAATCATATCCATGAGTGGAGAAGGCAGAGAAGACTTATTAAGGCTCCTAGTCTGGATTAGTTATTAGCTGATTGGTTTACTAAATATTTGTTGCCTCTGATTGCCCAAGATGTGGCTATGGGTGGTGCCGTTACTGAAGAGCAATCCATTAGTCGAGCCCAATATCTAGAATTGGTCTATTCCTAGTCAAGAACTTTGTATGACTTGATTCCTCAAGCTCCTTGCCCAAGCACCGATCCCGCAATGCCACCAACAGAAAACCCTGTAGATGGGATTGTTGGTTCAATCTAGTCCTCGTCAGCAGCAAAACCTGCCAAGAAACCCGAGACTGCCACCCCCATTCCTTCGACTCCCAAGGTTTCTGCTGAGGTCAATTCTATTCAGAGTATTCAAACACCCGACAACAATAAAAAGAAAGGTAAAGATAAAAATAAAAAAACCTGGAAACCAACAGGAGAATCTAAAACCAACCACCAACGATAACGATAAAGGGAAAAGAAAAGAAAAATATCAATGTCTGCTATGCAAAGGTGACCATTTCACAAAAGAGTGTCCTCCTCAGGATGAAATCACTCAATTTTTGAAAACAAATCCCGCACATGCAGTTCTCACGGATCCTTTTCCCTCCCAACAACAACTGATAAACCACATGTCTAATCAGGGAAACTCTAGTTCTTCAGAGGAAATTCGCATGATCATGTCCTCGGATACTATTAGTTTGCAAACTCGAATTCAGAGTTACGACAAACCCGCAGACAAAAAAGAAGACAATTCTTCTACAAAAAAAGCTCCCTCTACTGGTTCTCCCGACTTCTCGTGTACTGTCCCCCTAACCATTGAGAAGCCTACTCTCGACATGGTTTTGCATCCACCCAAGAGTACTCTTAGGAAGGTTGTTTTTAACCCTAATGCTCGAGCTGCTCAATTTTATAATGTAGTTGAAGATTTCGCTCAGGCACCATGTGCAATGTCTACCTTGGAAGTGCTCCAAAGTTGTCCTACACAACGCAAAAACCTGTTAAATGTGTTAGGAGCTTTAGACCCGGACAATACTAATTTGATTCATTTCAATGTCAAGAACTATAAGTCTAGGCTACCTCACAAAATTTCTTTCCAAATCATCATGAAAGTAGTCATAAAGAAGGTCTTTAGAACTGTCTTAGACAAAGGAGCTTCAACTTCGGTTTTGTCCCTGTCTTGTTGGAAATCTATTGGCTCTCCCGAGCTGGTAACATCACCTACGACTCTAAAATCCTTTGATGGATGAGGTTTCCATCCCCATGGTCTCGTATCATCACATGCAATCGAGCTTGGGGGAAAAACTATTTCTATTCAAGTAGAAGTAGTAGATGCCCCATTAGATTACAACCTCCTTCTATGAAGAAATTGGTATTACGCCATGACTACTGTCGCTTCGACGGTATTTTGCATTGTTCAATTTCCACATCTAGGGATAATTGTCACCATTGACCAGCTCAATTTCTGTATGCTGGATGTTACTACCTCTACGACTAATAACATCCCTATAAAGGTCAGTCCCCTCCTCCTTACCAGTCGATTGGGGTAGGCATGTTGAAGGATTCATCCCTTATGGGGATTTTTCTGTCCACTCCTCCTAACACAGACACAATGATAGTAAATATGATTGCATAATTTGATCATGATCCAAAGGGAAAACAAATTGTTGAGTCCGTATGAAGAAATGTACAACATCATTCAAACCCTTTCCGATTATCACACTGATGAACTTCATCTGGTGGCTTCAGACCCTTACCACCTGCCCTACTGGTTAGAACCATCTCTTCCTATTATAAGTTATCTCTCTGAGACTTTTCCTTCTGACGAGTCCATTATGGAGATCATGAATACGAATGAGCCTATCTAGGAGGATCACCATCATAGACCCTCGTTCCTCCCCAACACCAGTTCGGTAGACCATGACTTTGCATCCCTGTGTTCCACTGATATTGTTAACGCACCTTAAAGTCCTATATTGTTGCAGGACACAAATTTTGAAGGAAACCTATGCAACATTACTCAAACAAATCCGTTTGACATATCAGCCAAGCTTGGTACCATTGAGCACATTCATGTTGGGAAGAACTGCTCACCAAAAGAATCTGAAGCATACAAGGCAATTTTCAAAGAATTCTGCGATATTTTTGCCCGGTCTTATGAAGAAATGCCGAGGATAGACCCATCCATTATGGTCCATGAAATTAAAACCTATCTCACTGCTAAACCTATCAGGCAAAAACTAAGGCAAGTCCATCCATGGAAGGCCGCAACTATTAAAGCTGAAATAGAGAAACTTCTCAACGTTGGGTTTATTTATCTCGTACTCCTGACGGAATGGGTATCGAACGTTGTCCCTGTCAATAAAAAACAAGGCACCATTAGAATCTGTATCGATTTTAGAGATTTGAATAAAGCTTGTCCCAAGGACAACTTTCTACTCCACATATCGATCAGATTATCGACAACTGTGCCGGAAGTGTCATCTTCTCATTCAAGGATGGATTTTTTGGTTATAATCAGATTGAGATATTTCCCATCGATCAACACAAGACGACATTTATTTTCCCATGGAGAACCTTTGCATATAGGAAGTTACCATTTGGCTTAAAAAATGATGGAGCCACTTTCCAGCGTGCTATGTCCTATCCGTTTCACGATGTAAAACATATTGTTGAACCGTTCCTTGATGACCTCCCTACTCATTCACAGTGACGGGAGGACCACCCTGGTCATCTTAGAGACATTTTCTTGAGATCCCGTCATTATAATATATGGCTCAATCTGCATAAATGTGTTTTTTGCGTCCAGACGGGATGCTTGTTAGGTTTTGTGGTCTCTAAGGGTGGCATCCTGATAGACCCATTGAAAATTGCCGCCATTTTAGCTCTACCAACCCCAACCAATCTTCTCGAACTCCAAAGTTTGCAAGGGAAGGCAAAATTTCTCCACCATTTCGTGTGCAATTTTGCAGAGAAAACACGCGGTTATATGCGTCTCCTTAAGAAGGACACTCCGTTCTATTGGGATGACCAAGCCCAACGAGCCTTTGATAATCTTAAACATGCTCTGACTCATTCACCCGTGATACACCCCCCATATTATTCAAAGGACTTTCTCTTATATATTGCTGCCTCCACTACTACCATCGCTATGGTCTTGGTGCAAGAAAATCCTGACGGTTAGGAGCACGTGATTTACTATGTTAGTAAGAATCTTATGGATTCTGAAACCCTATATTCACGCGTGGAGAAATTAGCATTGGCCACTGTCATTGCTGTTCAAAAATTTCGTCACTACATTTTGCTCCGCACAACCACTGTATTGGCAGACCAGAACCCTATGTATTACATCCTGACTCGTCAGGTGCTCAGGGGCAAGTACTCCCTATGGATAGTCATACTACAGGAGTTTGATCTGGAATTTTTCCATAGCCACATCAAAGAAATCCTTGGTCTTTGCCGAGCTCATGTGTGATCTTCCCTATGCTTCGATGGAATCTGATCCCAGTGATTCATTTCCGGATGAATTCCTGTTCCTGATAAGCACTATTGACCCATGGTATGGAGACTTGCTCATTTATCTCCAAACACAAAGATTTCGGCTAAATCTATCTCGTGACGGTCACCGCCGTATCCATCACCACGCAAAATACTACCTCATCTTGAATGACACCTTGTATAGACATGGGATCGATTCCGTTCTTCGGCGATGCCTCACCCATGAGGAAGCTGAACAAGTGTTGAATGATTGCCACTCTAGAGCATGTGGCGGTCATTTATCTGGGATGGCTACAACCCAGAAAATCCTTCGCGCTGGCTATTTCTGGCCTTCAGTCTTTAAAGACTGTCACGAGGCTATCAAGAAATGCCCACCTTGTCAACATTTTAATCCGAAAAAGCGCACTCATCTTGCTCCGCTACACCCCGTCCTTGCCGTTGGCCCATTTTCCAAATGGGGGATTGATTATATGCATTGTAAGCCTACCTCAGCCGGGGGGCATGGTTACATCATCGTAGCCATTGACTATTTTACAAAGTCAGTTGAGGCCATGCCTACATATGCGGAAGATGGTAAGACTGCCACTCTCTTCCTGTTCAATCATGTGATAGCTAGATTCGGAGTCCTACAGTCCATAGTTACTTATCACATATCAAATTTCTGTAATCAAATGATGGAGGAGCTAAGTGCCAAGCTAGGTTTTCGCAATCAAAACTCTACGCCTTATTATCCGCAAGCTAATGGTCAGGTATAGGCCATTAATAAAGTTTTGAAAACAATGCTTTGTCAGATGGTTGGAGACCATAAATCCAACTGACACCATTTCCTTTTCTCCGCTCTTTGGGCTTACAGGACTTCAGTGAAAACAAGTACTGGTTTCACACCTTCCAGCTTGTTTATGGACTCGAAGCTGTCTTACTGATTCAATGTCAGATTCCATCCTTGAAACTTGTCGTCGAACTTCTCCCAGACACTTCTGCAGAGGAAGAGAGATTTTTATACTTGAACAACCTTGACGAAACTAGGAGAGATGCTGCCTTGGCTAATGAGGCACACAAGAAACACGTCAAGGCACAGTATGATAAATCTATCCAACCTCGTGCCTTTAACGAGGGTGACCTAGTTTTGACTTACGATCAGAGATATGACAAACTAGGGAAAGGAAAGTTCGAATCCATGTGGTACAGTCCTTTAGTCATTTCTAAAGCTTTAGAAAAAGGGGCCTACGAGCTCGTAGACTATGATGGAATCCATTTAGGGAAGCCTCGCAATGGGTTGTACCTAAAGAGGTACTATGCCTAGATCTCTCTGGGATAGTATCTTGTATATATGTATATTGTTTGACTTTCAATGTGCTTAAGTATTTTCAATATGGTTTTGAGTTTAAGTGTCCGTATCTATTTATACCATGTTTTGGTCGTGCAGAGTAGATGGCTTTCTACGGCTTCGCTGATGATGCTTGCCGCCACACCTTGAATCTTGCCTCAGCTACGTGGGTTCTCTATTCCCCACCTCACGATTTGGTCAGTTTAGGATCGGTTTGTATTGGTCCCGCTACCAACAACATCATCGAGTATTGAGCAGTCATAGGTCTTCTGACTGATGTTGCCTCCCAGGATGTTCGTAATTTGGTAGTCTTGATGGACTCACAACTAGTGGTTTGTCATCTAAACCATGTTTACACCATTAGGAATCCAGTGCTTCTCAGTCTCTTCCGGAGGGTACGCTTGTTAGAAAGGTCATTTGAAATTATCACCTATAGGCATGTCCCTAGGGAACATAATGTAATTGTTGACTCATTAGCTAATTACATCCTAGATTGGCATATTTTCCATTCATGACATGAAAATCAAACTTGGTTCATTGTAAATAAACTATTAAAGACACATAAAACTCATGTAAAATACATTCACCATTTGAGACATATAAACACTAGGTAAAAGTCTGTATATATATATATGAACATGTTTTACAAAAAATAGGTCACGAGACCTCATCTGAAGCACGTAGGCTTTCAGGTAAAAATCACCATACAAAATCCTAAAGCTATCAGCTTCCAGTGGATACATCATGTACACATCGTCTAATGATGCTCATGGTAACACATCACTGCCCGAGCTACTCTACGTAGCAGTTTGCTAAAGCGACCCGGTACTCCCGCTGTAGGCCTCTAATACCTCAGAGGGAGGTCATCAATGGAAGAATCAGGGATGTCTAGGGTCAACCTCTCCAGGTTTTCCTTTAACTCCCTGGTCACATCGTCACCTTGCGGTACAAAACGGGCTTCGACTCGTCTATCCAATGGGGAAGCTCCCTCAGGTCGTGCTGCTTCGAGGTCTGCATGAAAATATTCAAGTCTTGTTACTTAACATAAAAATATAAAACATAAAAACACTATTTCCATTTTAGAATCTTTTGCTTCTTACCGATGTCACCCCACTGTCCACCAGGTGGGAGCGGTAGCTCAGGGTCATCGCTGAAGTCAGTGCCCACATATGCATAATCCTCCACCATGAGGAGCTGATCTCTCAACCATAGAAAGAATGGGTCACCGAACTTTACCTTCTCCCTGCCTGCTCCAGTATGGGCCATAATCCAGACCCACCTCTGCATTGCGAGGGTCCGTGCTCTCAGCTCTGTAAAGACCACCTGGGGTCTCATCTGTGGAACCCGCTCGAAGAAGAAGCAAGCTGGAATGGAACCGAAACCAAATCGCTTTAGTTTCCCCTGTCGACACTTAGTCAGCTGATCCTTGAAGATTGGAAGTAGGGCTTCCGCCTAGTTAAATATTGTAGGCACCATGGCCTTTATGGCATAGAGCATATGTGCTCTAGACGCCTGGTGCACTCCTTGGTTTCCTGCCACTCTCTGCATGGTAAAAAATATAGTTTGTAGAGGCCCATCCATCATTGCTTTTATGTGGATTTTCTTCCCCGATGTCCTTGTCCCAGGAATACAGTGATGGTCTATCAACTCTTGTGTATTAATATCCCCTCCGCGGGAACCAGTCAGCGAGATGGGAGCACCCCGTCTTGAAAGTCCAGTCAGGAAGTAGATGTCCTCTACCTCAACTGTCAAAATGTGAGCACCAACCTCGAAATATTGTTGCTTCAGATTCCACATCCGTAGTATATGCTCTAGTAACCGCTCGTGCGATACCATACTGGGTGTGCGAATTTTTTTTAAGAGTCCGTAGTCTCTCAATGAGGCTATGCAACCTGCATTTCGCTTGGCGAAGGCATCGTCATTATCATGCTGTCTCTCTTTCCATATGACCATTTTTTATCAGCAAGAACCTGTCAAAAACAATCACAAGACTTGTTAAAATCATTCTTAATCATCCAAATCAATTGAAATGAGCTAGTTTTTCTTGTGTGACTATTTCTATTTCTCCACGGCCGACACCGCCTGTGCCCCATTGAGGACAGGCAGTGGCACCGCCTGTGCACTATGTTTTTGACGCGGTTCTAGCGAGGTACCACTTATTCCGCAAGGGATAAGAGCGATGCTCGCTCCCATGATTTTAGGGCTTGCCATACAAGCCCAAAACACCATTAAAATTAAAAATTGAAGACAAGATGAAAGAGTAGGGTCTAGGCTATTACCTGGAACTAACGGTGCTCAAATTTGACGGTGGAAGCTCCCGATATCAACGATTGAAAATCTAGCCAGGAAAATGCTCCAGATGCTCTCCACTATAGGTAAGTAGTAAAATGTTTTGATTTTTCACTATTTACATGACTTTTATACACATTTTTGGGTTTGACATACTATAGTTTTGTTTTAGAATCATTTATTACTCAAAATATATCAGTCGTAACCCTTTAATGTCAAATATTGGTGCATTTAACACTTGATTTTGAGTTGTTGCAGGATAGAAGAACAATAGCAGTAAAGTTTTGGGAGTTCGTTTTTTACTTTTTTGTACTACCATAAAACGGAAAAAGTCTTTGAGTGTTTGTTGCGACACTTTGGTCACGCTCTCGAAAATTAGTATGAAAGGTCCGAGTTCGTTTTTGATTCTTTTCAGGCTCGTAAAATCTATCATTATGAAAACAGACCTAATGGAGTCTTCTTTAAACTCTTTTCGGGCTCCTTAAATACGAAAAGATCGTAGAGTGATATTGTCTTCTTCACGCTCATTAAAGCATTTGAAGAGTCATCTTTTTTTCAGTTCTGATAGACTATTTACAAAAAAGAAACACTCCAGCCAATCATGGCTGGAAGAGTTCTCTAAGGTATAATTTTATACTTTTTTCGGGCCTTAGGGACTACATCATACGAAAAAGGACCCTTTGGAGTCTTCTTCCGTGGTCATTCAGACTCTCTAAACATGAATGATACCGAGTTTTCTTTCATTGGACTCATTAAATTAAACATTGAGAGACCCTTTTTTGGGGAACGAACCCCTCCTCTCTTAGGTTCGTAAAACATATGAGTTTGGACTTGTCTTCGGATGAGCTATACTGAGTGTTTGTTACCCTCTTTGAACTCATAAAACTGAAAAGAGGCACTCATCAATCATGATGGGGGAAATGGGAAAGGAATCATTTTGCAAATAAATGGCAGTAGTTTTTTGTTACCTTTGAACATGGCACTTCTCTACATATCATTTCAGTCAATTGGGTATTCAGCTGATCTCTGTGACAATCCACTTTCATGAGTCATGCCACTCCTTTGAGTCTGTCAAAAGAATGCATTGTCCACTTTCGCATTGTGTGTTTGTCTGGTTTAGTCATGCTGCCAAGTCTTTTATCGTGCTGCCCGATGTTCAAAGGGAAGTTGAAGAAGTTTATCTCTGCAGTCAAAACAGTTTATGTGTCAGTACTTTTGAGTCAGTCTTGTGGTTACTACATTCACATCATTCCAGAACTATGTTCCGAGTTTCATGTCGTCGATGTGGGATTCATCATGGCCCTCCTTCGACGAGACTATTCCCGTCGACATCAACTCATCATCCAGGAAATAGTCTTAGAAACAAAAACTTAGTGCCTTGAGATCTGTATGCCTTGATGACAGATTCTCTCACTCTCGACATAGGTTCACATCATTGACCTTTGATCGATAGAATCGACTGGGTGTTCGACATCAGGATATCTATTCACGCTCAGTAGATTGTACTAGGGTACCTTGGGAATAATTGAAATCAATGGTGATCTCCCTCGCACTTGTTAACGGTTCACATCATTGGCCTGTAATCAAGTGGTTTCTACCATGTTCGACTTCAGATCATTGTAATCATATGGATAGAATCGTACTTTGTGGAAGACGAGACAAAGACCTTGGGTATTTGTTTAGCGCTCATTGCTTTCCCCATGTTGCGATGGAGTTTTGTATATCTAGCATGGATCCACATTTGTATGGTCGTGGCTATGCTCAAATTTGCGTATGTATGACATAGATCTACGTTGTATGTCCGATAGCTATGTCCAAGTTTGAGTCCTCTATCACATGGATCTACGCTGTATTCTAGTAGCCATGCTTGTTTATTCCTCTCATGGATCTGCCTTGTATTTGTCTGCAGCCATGAGTTGGTTACATATGTCTTTGAGTCAAAATTTTTGATGTACTACAGATGCCTACTAGACGACATTCTCTGACCGAGCTGACATTTTCACCTCAAAGTGGCAACTTGTTCTCTCAAAGCTCTCACTTACCGTATCCCTCTAAGTCTCATGCTTTGGGGGGCATTCTGTTGTATCCAAATCTTGTCACCACCATGTGATAAGACCCTTAACTTCTATGTTGTCCCTTAATCCCAGCACTTAGAGTGGAAACTTGCTCTGTTTGTCAGTTCTACTTGGAAAAACCCAACACCATGCTTTCCTTGTGGCCCATGAGCGGTACTTTGCTTAGCACTACCTATATCTTGTTTTCAAGAAGTAGTGCAACCGCCTATGGTCTTTGATCCAAAAGCGTTTCTCATCTAAATCGCTCTGTCATAAGAGAAGAAAAGCGGTGCCTTGGGTAAAATGGGAAAAAGAGAAGTTTCTCGAGGCTTCTAGATCATGAGCCTCGTGTCCTCCCTTATCCCTATTATTGTGGGTTAGTTTGAGCTCGAGATCCCCCATGGTAGGATCTTAGAGCCACCTCACCCACAATTCTCTCAACTATTCCTATCCATTGAGCCTTATAAATACAAGCTCATGTCCGTAGTTGAGGGGGAGAACTATAGAGGTATTGTTATGCTGTTGGATTGACCACCTAGCCCAAGTCATTGGAGAGCATAGAGAGAAAATTTGGAGCTTATGGGGATGAAGTGTTTGTCTCGTGGAGGGGTTTGTCAACACTAAGGAAATGGTTGTAAGCTTCTCCATACATTCTTAATGCAAAGCTGATTTTCGTCCCACATTATTGTTGTTTTGATCTCACATGTACATGTTGTTAGATTCCTTAGTCACTAACATGGATAAGTAGATGATTTTCTGGTAGCTTTGATGTGTTTGCATGTTTGATCTGTTTGCAAGTACACAGGTTCATAATCGAAGCAGTATTCTAAGTGTCTATGACATCCAGGGAAGGTCTTCATAATTTTTCGTTCACTCATTTGTTTTGGATCTGAACCATTCAGATTAGAGGAACAACTTCTGTCCACAGAAGGTGCAATATTTCTGATTACAGAGAGAGTAGGTTCTAAGTCTAGAGGTGGCTCTGCTACAGGAGGAGGTGCTGCCGACCTTTGTGATAGGCTATCTTTCTGCTCGCATCCCTCTTCATTTTGCATGTTTATCCCCGTGTTGGGTGGAGCTTCTTCCACGCATTGTGTAGGCACGGTGTTCTATTGCTGGGGAGTCTCTTTGGGAGGGCCCTACCAGTTTAGGCCAGGTGAAGAGGAAGAAGTCTGCTGAGCTGAGGAACTATCAAAATTGCTTGAAAAAGAAGGGGAAGGAGATCTGTCTCGTTCCTAAAGCAGCTGGGAGAGGGCATTTTTCATGCGCCAGTAGTGGGAAAGCCTTTTCCTTAGGGGTTGAGTCGTGCGGTAATGAGCCACGACTTTCGCTTCCAAGTCATCCACAACCCTACGGATGCTCAGGGGGATATGGGCACCATACCCCGCAGGGATGGAGCATCGTAACGTTGCTCAACCTTGTGCTCCCCTGGAGCTTCTACCCCTACGAGGCGTTGCATGAAGCCATCGCGACATAGTCGATGGGTGGACTCTGCTTACTATCCCTGTCTTTCTTTCTGGCTTTAAATATGGTACATTAGAGGAAATTTGGGGTCTAAAATGGGCCTTATAAGAAAACGTGCAAATAATAATTTTTGTGAATTGGAATTCAAGAACCAATAAAATTTCAATAAAATGAGTCAACCATAATGGTTGAATTGACATATTTGTCATAAAAGAAAACTACTTTTTTTTGTTCGTATTCTCGACATATCTCCTTGTGTTTTTACTCAAATTTCAAGCGGGAAGAATTTGAGTAAAAAAACAAGAAGATATGTCGAAAATACGAACACAAAAAGTAGTTTTTTTCATTCTTCCTCCAAAATTAATAACTATTATTTTATTATTTTAACTATTATTTTATTATTTTCGTTAGGAGGCCCATTTTAGGCCTCAAATTTCCTCTAATGATCCATAGTGGAGTGGAGTAGGAAAATAAAATGTGAAGGATAACCTTATGCCAAAACCAAATCTGTGCAAGGCCATCGTGCGAAGTGACCTAGTAGGTAGGCCGAGCGCTGACATCCATTAATGTCCTATGTTGGGAGGAGTGAGCCATTAGAGCAAAGAACCTGTGCGAGGTGACCGGTGTACAGAATCAAGTGCCTTTCAAGCTGGTCTGCCTTCGCCGGGAGTAGGGTTGCGTAAATACTCGGGATGCGGTGAGAGATGCCACAAGTGGCATTCAATGTGTTGTCCTGCCTCCCTCCACTTCCCTCCTGGAAACACTCGCATCCGGGGTGCTAGTTATATACATTAATGACTCATCGCAAACTCAATTGACGATTGTTTTAAAGAAACATTTTCACTCTAATAAATCAACTTATCTTCAATAAGTTAGAATATGTGTAATAGTTTGTGGTATGTGAGACCCTCTCCACACAACAAGGTGTACATACCTATGGCTTCCAAAGAGGAAACACATGATCTTAACCAAAGGGCCCATTGCTCATGTCGTACTTGAAAATTAAAAAAATATTAACAATTAAAACATCTCAACATTGACTTTAAAACTTAAATCTTATATATCAACCTAGATTGCTCTTAATTTTGGAGTTGGAGTTATCGAATACCAAGACATATCAAATTTATGGAAATACAAACTTTTCCTCAAATTATTATACCAATTTTTGTTGTTGTTGTCCAGATTGATTAGAACTAGCAACCTCAAGAAGGACAACTAGCAACCTCAAGAAGGACAAGCAGTACTGAGAGCAATGCACCAAACTAAATACCTTGTTTTAGTTTTTTTCTACAACTTGATAAATTTGAAGTTAAAAATGATTTAAATTGTTTCATTGACAACATAGAG
Source organism: Pseudotsuga menziesii (assembly GCA_001517045.1). Lineage (NCBI taxonomy): Eukaryota > Viridiplantae > Streptophyta > Pinopsida > Pinales > Pinaceae > Pseudotsuga > Pseudotsuga menziesii. The sequence goes on along the minus strand of LPNX010721290.1, from coordinate 14,194 downwards.
CAATGCTAATTATTTAAATAATAATAATAAAAATCTAATTTTAAGATCACTCTTTAGTTGTGGGACTAAAAACCCTCCATGCAACGATTTAACTACAAAAATCTACAAAGATATACAAACCCTACCTCCTTTAAATTTAAGCCTCTTAAGAAAAAACACATATTATTAACCATTTAAACAACCTTTACAACCCTACTAGGATGACTTAATATTTTATTAAATAATCCTTTCACATCAATTGAGAAGGTCCATCGTCTTCTCTCACGCATACAAGAGCTCTAGATCATGATCGGGTCAACAACTGAACTGCAGCATTAAATAAATCCATGGAAAAGTAAGAATTTTTGCATGGACATAGTCACATAGGAACCATTCTCGATTTTTGGTTGGAAGCAAGGATGATTGGTACCCCCTTCGAGAGGCCGTGACGCCATCAAAGGTATTGGCTTTCAAATCTCATGTTCAAATTTTAGCTGTGATGCCGTTGAACTTCGATGAAAAGGTACCTCTTTTCCTACCACAAACTCATTCATATTAACCAACGACCAACATACAGATTTCTACCAATTACAGTCTTCAAATATAGTAGTTTTCATTCCAATGCAGACACCCATTCTTATATATTTCAGGGTTTTAACAATATCCATTCTACCGTTCAGATATGTACCAACATCCACACACTCAAAATAGTCCATGCCCAATTAGTTATAAATGGAGTTGAGCATAGTAATTTCTTAGTTGCCAAAGTGGCAAAATTGTATGCCATGTTTGGCAATCTGGAGGATGCACGCAAAGCGTTTGATAAAATACGTGAACGGAATGTTTTACTCTGGAATGCAATGATTGGAGAATATGCGAGGAATGAAAATCCGGAAGAAGCCGTCAAAATGTATTGCAAAATGCATGAGGAAGGTGTACAACCAGACAATTTCACTCTTTCCCTCGTACTCAAAGCCTGTGCCAGCCTATCAGCTCTGCAAAGGGGAAAGGAGATTCATTACTACATTGTTAGAATGGGTTTTGAATCAGATGTTTTTGTTGGCTCTACGCTTATAGACATGTATGCTAAGTGTGGGAGTATTGAGGATGCGCGGCGGGTGTTTGACAAAATTTCTACAAGAGACGTGGTTTTGTGGAATGCTATGATCAGTGGGTATGCCCAGATTAGTCATTCCAATGAAGCCTTGATGCTGTTTGAGCAAATGCAACTGGCAGATGTGATGCCTAACTCATCCACCATTGTCGGCCTGTTGGTGGCCTATGGTTATTTAGGAAATCTGCAACAAGGGAATCAGATTCATGGCTATATAGTTAAAATTGGATGTGAAACTAATGTGTTTGTGGCGACTTCCCTTATAGACTTGTATGCCAAATGCGGGAGTATAGAGGATGCAGTTTTAGTATTTACCAAAATGTCTGAAAGAAGTGTGGTATCATGGAATGCAATGATTTCGGCGTATTCCCAAAATGGATATGCAAATGAGGCCTTGGAACTCTTTCATCAAATGCAATCAGGAGACTGGAAACTAAATTCATCAACCATAGTTAGTGTTCTTTCAGCATGTGCCAAATTAGGAGCTCTGCAACAAGGCAAGTGGATTCATGATTACACTATTAGAAATGGGCTTCAGTTAGATGTATTTGTAGGGACAGCTCTTATAGACATGTATGCGAAATGTGGGATGATAGATACTGCTCGCCAAGTGTTTGATAAGATGTCTAAAAGAAATGTGGTCTCATGGAGTGCAATGATTGCGGGGTATGCTCATAATGGATATGCAAACGAGGTCTTGAAACTCTACAATCAGATGCAACTAGCAAATGTGAAACCCAACTCAGTCACTACGATGAGCCTGCTTTTGGCATGTACCCTTCTAGGGGCTCTGCAACTAGGCAAAGCAATCCACAGTTACATAATTAGAAATGGCTTTGACTTTGATGTGTTTGTGGGAAATACTCTGATAGACATGTATGCTAAATGTGGAAGCATAGAGCTTGCACACCAATTGTTTAACAGGATGTCCAAAATAAATTTGGAATCATGGAATTCAATGATTGCTGGGTACAGAATGCATGCTCGTGCTGAGGATGCTCTTGCACTTTTTGTTCAAATGAAACAGATAGGTATAAAGCCAGACAGTATCACCTTCATCTGCATTCTATCTGCATGCAGCCATGCAGGCCTGGTGGATGAAGGGTTGCAATATTTTGGTAGCATGATCAATGATTATTGCATCACACCTAAAATGAAGCATTATGCATGCATGGTTGACCTTCTTGGTCGTTCTGGGCTACTCGAAGAGGCACAGAACTTTATTGAAAAGATGCCTTTCAAACCTGATTCAAGTATTTGGGGAGGCTTACTCGGTGCCTGCAGAATTCACTGCAATATTGAGCTTGGAGAACGTGTGGCAAATTATCTTTTTGAGTTAGAACCTGATAATGCTGGGCATTATGTATTGCTGTCAAATATGTATGCCGCAGCTGGTAGGTGGGATGATGTGGCAAAGGTGAGAAGAATGATGAAAGAGATGGGGATTACAAAGACACCTGGATTCAGTTTGATTGAGGTAAATAACAGGGTTCATGCATTCCTTGTGGGAGACAGATCACACCCTGAAGCCAATAAAATTTATGATTCCTTAAAGGCCCTGGATGGGCAGATGAAAGAAGCAGGGTATTTTCCTGACACCAACTTTGTGCTGCACAATGTGGAAGAAGAGGTGAAGGAAAACATGCTATCCACTCATAGCGAGAAGCTGGCAATTGCTTTTGGGCTACTTAAGACAAGCCCTGGAACTCCTATCCGGATTACGAAGAATCTTCGTGTCTGTGGTGACTGTCACAATGTGACTAAGTTCATATCCAAGATTGTAAGCAGAGAAATTATTGTGAGAGATGCGAACCGTTTTCATCATTTCAAGAGTGGATTGTGTTCTTGTGGTGATTTCTGGTGATAGTAATTAACTTGAATAACATATGCAAGCTTTCTTAACAAAGAACTCTTTCGTGTTATTTGCCTCTGTAAGGTCCATGGGTTGTTTTTCAACATTTTTAATTTACCTTCTCAGTTGACATCTGTCCTGATGAATAGGAGGAAAAAATGGCGTAGCTGGTCCACAGAGATCTTCTGAACATGTCATTTGGACTCCGACACCAGATATTTAAAAACCATTATAAACTATCTTGAAACTTGGTGACTTCATGATCTTAGAGTCACAATCTACCACCTTTGGCCCAAGACAAAAATATTATTGGCATTAATCACTAATTCTATTTAGATTAATCTAATCCACACAGATCCAGATATAATAATTTGGAAGTACAATTATATATCAATCAAAGGCAATCTACAGGTTCCTGGGAGGTTAGATGGGAACCTCTTAGGAGAGGGTTCTATAAACTGAGCTTTGATGGAGCAGTGAAGGGGAAACCTGGTAGGGTTGCTGTTTGGTAAGACGTCTAAAAGAAATTTGACCTTGAATTTGGTGCAGATGTACTTTAAGACTGTGGACTAAGGGGAGATCACATGGATTTCGTTTATGTATTTTGAGTTGCACACAGAGATCCAAACAAAGTGGGATTGAGATAGGGAGGTGAAATGGTTGATGGTGATCCATATTATAACAAGAGCCACGCGGTGGCAATGTCCCCGACATTACCACTTGCTATGGGGAAGAGCTATTTACATGTAGTTTTTAGAATATATTCATTTTAGGCCAAGTATATTTGAATTGTTTTAGTTGATTTAGAATGTAGCTATCAATATATACTAAAATTTATACACTGTTAAAAGAAAAAGCTATATCTATACACTGTTTAGAAGCTATATCTAAAGTCAAGAATCGACCCCGTTTAGAAAAAGCTATATCTATACACTATTAAACTAGAAACGCCATACGTTGAACGCATGAAACTGATCACGAATTGTTCATGGGAAACCACGATTTATTAATTTTCCTGAATATCTTGTGGCGAACCTTCTCCTCCTTTTCCCTGATACTCTCAAGCTTCGATTTCCAATAGTGGTATCTGGACTTCACCAATTCCTTATAATTTTTTTGCAATTTAGGAGTATTGCAGAGCCATGACTCCATATTGATGTTAAGAGAAAAGATAATTCACAATCTTTATTTTATATATATTTTAGATAGTGTACTGCATATATTTACCTTACCGAATGGTTCTGTATCGAGCAGCACTATATCCAGCTGGTAATTGCTCACTCCGGTATGAAGAGTGAGAAAAAGTCCATTGCTTCGTTGATCGCTATGGCCGCCGGGCATAGAAGCACCAGTTTAACCTACTTCCTCAGAAATTGTTGACGCCTACAACTTCTGCCTTCCCAAATCCCTTTTTCCATCTTCGATGTCATTCTTATTCTATCATCCTCATGCATGTATCTTAAATAGAAAGTGAACCATCAAGCATCGCTCAAAATACATAGCAAGTTCCAAATCCAACTAATGGATTCGTGGGATTATTATTAGTTCAACACAGCCAACACAGTGTCGACAAAACCAACGGAGAATGACCTGCACAAGATGCAGGAACTTTGTTTTATTTCTCAGTCAATATCAACCTCAAGGCTTAGTCGCCACTAATCCTCGTTCCAAGGACGCAAGTGTAGGGAGAACATAAGTGTTAAAGCACAACGCGTCTCAGACCTGACAAGACCTATGCGTTTGGGATGGAAGCCCGAATCTGTGAATCCATTTCCTTTGCACAATGCACATAAGATGTAACCAGACTTGTGCAATTAGGATGGAAGCCAAAAGAATTTGAGGAGTGCTCATTTTTCAAGTGGATATTTACTGTTTAATATTTTGCATTTTCCCTAAAAATGTAGTTTAGGGACTGCACATACAAGTTACAAGCATGTTATTAAATTTATTAAGTATCAATGAACATGATTGCACATGATTGCTGCATCAGTTTTCTTCCCACATGCTTGTTGCATGACCAGCCTTGCTCCCGCGCCCTCTCTTATCCTCTCGACCGCCTTCCACACTTTTTTTCTAACTCTCTTTCCGCTAGCCCATAATTTGCTCCTCCCACCAATATTATCTTCGCAATCGTACTCCATCACTCCATGGTATCCACATCTGCTCATCCATTCCCTATGTTTTCTCTTCGCTACTCACGCCTCCCAAGCTCTGCCTTCTCATGCCCTTACACTTCTCCCCCATTCTTCACTACTGCTCTAGTGTTCCACCGCCACCTCCATTCCTGCACGTCACCTCCCTTCCTCTTTCCCGACTCCCTCCTCCTCTCCAGTAGGTCGGGATCAACCAATCTCACCTAGTCGAGGAGGGTATATGACACCACAAATTTATGGAGCTTCGACAATATACGGTACAATACGTGATTTGATTCATATAGAGAGAGCTAATTTGTTGGTTTCGTAGGATAAGAAAACTGAAATAAGTGTATTTGATTGGCTCAAAAGAACAGCTCCTCGCATACTGAAAATTGAAATGAGGTGTATTTGATCGGCTTAAAAGAACAGGTCCATTTCCAGCACAACAACTATTTGACAACATGCTTGAGCGAGATATGATGTCTAAAAATGTTGTCATTATGGGATATGCACATAATGAACATGATATGGATGCCAACAATCAGAAATCCACTTAACCAACATTATAAGCAAACCCATACAATGAAAACAAATCTCAATGCCACTCAACCAACAATATGAGGAAAAACCATAAACATTGATGCCTAGACGAGGCAATTGAGGAAATCAAGATGTTTCCTGTTGTGCTACTTGGTTTCATACTTAGTAGCGGCGACGACGATGACAACCAGTTTCAAACTAGGTATTGTTTGCTTTAACCTATTGGGTATTGTTTGAAGATAGTATTGTTTGCTTTAACCTGAAGCAACAGTAAAACTAACGGTTTGATTTTGCAATTCCACTTAACCCCAACAAAGTAAATGGTCATGGAGGGTAGTGGGATACAAATCTGGAGCCGAGGGGGAAGAATGACATCCGAGAATCGAACTGATGCTGAGACTTATCATGTTTTTCAACCAGTTCGTCTATTGTTTCCAGCTGTGCTGCTGTGGTTTCATATGTAGCAATGCCAACCTCCAGGTATTGTTTGCTTTATCTTCAGGATTGAAGCAACGGAAAAACTGATGGTCTTTCGACTATTCGATAATAATGATTTCACAATGCTACCTAAACCCCAATGAAGTAAATGACCATGGAGGCTAGTGGGATACAACACCTGAGCCGAGGAGGAGTAAGAAATCATCAGCATTGTGAGGGATTGAATGAGCTCTGCGATTCGAATTGATGCTGATATTGAACACCTCGATGCCAAATACATTTTCGTTTAAAGCCAAAGAAAAAGTACATTTTCAACCCTGCAGAATAAATGAAACTAAAGCCTCTGCTGCCTCTTAAGTCTCTACTAAAATATATGAATGAATGAATATGATAACGGAAGACTCCTGTCAAAGTCGCCTAGGGGAACCAGGCGACTTCTTCCATCGTTCTAGTAAACGAAGTGATTGACTTCCTCACTCACTGGCCTTCCTTCCCTCTCCACTCATTGGCCTTCCTTCCCTCTTCTTAGTCTGCAGGTAAAGAGCAATTGGTATTCCTCATCCTTCTAAATCTGTAGGTGAAAAGAAAGCAACCAAACAACGAAGCTAGCGGAAAAGAAAATGTAGATTGTGTACGAAGCCAACAAAAAAGAAAATGTAGATTGTGTGGGACAAACAGGAGAGCTGGTTATAATAATGGTTATAATAAGTACTTCATTCTCGTGTCACTTCCTCGTATACAGACTCAGGCATAGAATGGCTCGCCATTGCTTTACAATGGTTGTGTGGTGTGTAGGCATGTAAGCAGTTTGTCAATTTGCCACTCTTCACTTTAGTTCAATGAACCAATATGATTGACTCACAAGCGACAATATATATGTTTAGGTTTAGCGTGCTATCAACCACTTCCGTATATGCACATATAAAAAAGGAAAAATACAGAAGAAAAAATGAGCATATACGGAATGCATAAATTATATGCGCATTTTGCCTTCCGTATATGCGCATTTACGGATGTAACACCCCGTTTTGACATTTCTACCTGAACTACTATTATATGTTGTATTTGTTTAATTGTGAGACCTCGTCGGTTTGACGACACTATGGACATATGGTTCTATTATTTTGCCGATATATATATGTGTGTGTGTGATGATAGTATTATGGTCGGTAGTCATGTTTATATATGTATCATGTGTTAATTATGTCAAATATATGGAAATTACTGAATGATGGGTACGTGGATACCGTTACAGATATATGTTGAAATAATGAATGTTATGCCAGGTGCATGGCGAATGAATGAGTTTATTGTTGTCATGTTATGATGAGATATATGTGTACATATCGAGGATTATGCACGATATCCTATATTGTATGTCGAGGACTAACTTACAGGTTGAAAAGGCTAAGTGATAGCTGGATTCTACGAGGTGGGAGGGCCTCGGGGACATGGATTTCGAAAGATAAAATGGTATGCGAGTGATGCATTATTTAATTTCGTATGGTTATTATGTTGTTTATTATGATGTATGTTATGACATGGGTGGGGTAGAGTTCCAGGAAACTCAACCGCCCAGATCGGTTATACGATGACAGACCGAGTACAAGTGCAACGCTGTTGTTATGTCAAGTAGACATAGTCCCTTGTTCCATTAGGGGGGGGGGTGGAGGCTTTACCCACCGTTTATCCCCGAAACCCAAAGTCATGGGAGGGCTGTGCTACGGCGCGCTCCCCAAGGTGTGTGATGATGACTGGTGGTTGCCTGTTGGGGAAGCTTGGTCGATGTGGTCGACACTTCCGCTTACGGGTTCTAGCTGGAACCGGTCATGACTAGACATTCCAGGGTAGTCCAGCAGAGGACAGGATAGGATGTGGAAGTTAGTAATGATGTAGGT
>LPNX010721253.1:213305-305527 GCA_001517045.1 Pseudotsuga menziesii | reverse complement strand
TTCCAGTTTATTTTTAGTTTAATCGAACTGCTACTAAGGATTCCAGATTCCTTAGTAGGTGCTCATCAGCACAAGCTAGGGTGAAAACCCTAGCTACAAGATGTGAGATCATGAAAAAATGGTTTATCTAGAGAATCCTTGGTTAAGATAGTTACCTCATTTTCCCTTGCATGGAAAGATCCCAACATTTATTATAGGGGTTATTTTAAGGGGATATGTTAATCCAAGATGAGTCATTTGTCTACAATAAAGCAAAGTTTATGCATTCATGATATTAGAACTAGGGGATGAAAAGCTAAATTCTAGTGTGTGTGTGTGTGCACAGAGAGAGAGAGAGAACAACAATGAATTCAATGTAAAAAATTCATAATTAACATGATAAAGCAAACTAAAGTGACTAAATAATTAGAACTTAATTACTTATAAGTAAAATATACTACTTATTTATATTCGCATAGTCATTATCTAGACATAGATGTTTATCGCTAATCTATATGAGTAATTTATAGTCACATCATTAAAAATACATTAAAACTGCTCAGATGTGTTAGTATTTACTTATAAAAATGTTGTGACTAAAGTTTTTGGTCATAGTAACAAATTAGCCATTTTATACTAGTGTAGCTTAGCATGGATGGTTACCAAGATAATTTGGTTGTTTGCTAATCTTAGGAATTATCACGAGTCAATCAAGTTGAGCATTATGGATGTCACTCAATATAGATTGTTGTCTAATAATTTGAGAGATTTGTAATTCAAGATGAGAATTTCCTTTGAAGCTATAACTTTATGAGGTTTATGAGGCATCTTGTTGGAGCTCTACTTTTTCCAAAATTTGTTTTCAAAGAAGTATATAAAGAATGTTTAGTTTTAATTAATTTTGATATTTTGTTTTAGTGTTAGCGTTTGATTATTTAGCATAGGTATTAAAATATTTATTATTTAAAAACTTTTTTAATTTCAAAATTCTTAATGATTTTAATTTAATATTTGTTTTAGAAGATTATGGTGTCAAAATAATAAACTTTTGAAGTTTTTTTCATTGTCTTTTAAAACGTAATCGTATAGTTGAGATATTTGGGTAAAATGTTATTAGTTTTATACCCATATACTCTTATGGTCAGATTTGCTTTGACCAAATATCCTAATTTTTTCGTAACTGATTTTATAAGCATGTATTTTAATGTTTTAACAAAAACTTGTATAGTCATGATTTATGATGTATAATTATTAACAATGTTTATTAATTTGTTACAAATTAAAACCCTGTCATTTAGTATGGTACTGAACCAAAATCTGTCTTTTAAAAAAAAAATTATATATATATATATATATAGATTTTTTAATTTTAAAATATTTTTTATATAATAAAATATTATTATATTGATTTTAAGTATATTTATTGTATTTTTTATTGCTAATATAAAACTGATTTATTTTATAAATTTAAAGAGAATTTGTAATATAATAAAGAGTTGAAGGATAAGAAAAAATTAAGATATTATATAATGATGATCAATCTTAGTCTCAAAGTTCAAAAATATCATTATGTTTTAACAAGGTAAGTAAGAAGAAAATCAACATTTCTAAAATAAGAAAAAACTCTCACGAGGTGTATAGTGAAACATAATGTTGGACAATTCCTAAAACACCATGAGATGAAAGAATTTGTCATCTTTGTGACACAAAGAGGGTTAAAGATGAAAATCACTTTCTCATAAAATATGTTGTGTACACCCATATTAGAGCGCAATTTCAAAAGATTTTCTACTTAATTGACCTTCCTAACATTTTAACTCATCAGAACTATGAAGATTTATGAATGCTTCTCTTAAAGCTTTTCTAGAATAAGAATATAATTCAAAAAATAAAGACTCCTTATTTTTTAAAGTCTAATAAACCAAAGTTGGTTATTATCCTTAACTATGTCATTATCATTATCTGTAATAATGTCCAAAATAAATCATCTCTATCAACCATTAACACCTCCTCCTAATCATTTTTATTATTACAATTAACATTTCCAATTCTAATGTCTTACGAAATGGTCAAATTTAATTAATTAAGAGTTATAATTGTTAGTATTTAAGCTTTTATACTTTGGTTATTTATTAATGTTATCAAGAATAAAAGTTATAATGAAACAAATGGTTTAAAGTTTAGAGTAGGAAAAGCTCCTTCTATAAGAGGAAACACCCACTATCAAAATGTATTCGCTTAATTGTATGTTTAATTAGTTAAAGTCCTTTTATGTAGTTAATTTAAAGTATCGATCATGAATGCAAAAAATAATATCAAATGAATATCATTCAACTTTTTTTTAAGAATAATATTAATATTTTATTTTTTATATTTATTAATTTTTTTAAATATATTAATTTATAACAATTAAATATATTTAAGAAGGAGGTGTTCTACGTAGTGTAGGTGATTGGAGTTGTTAGAATAGTAATTCATCATTAGTACTTTAGTTACACCAATTAGTCAATTTTATTGCTTTTTAAGCTTTAATACACTATGAGGTGGACTAGGGGTGCTTAGGTGGACATATGCCATGTCAATTTGAGGTTCTATGACCCACATGTGTACTCCAGCCTAGTCAACCAGCAACATATGCACATACATAATTGTTGGTGCACTCCCATTCATTGAATGTGGATAGGCAAGTTGACTTGGAGCGATAGAGTGTGATTTTGCCCAAATTTGGCTTGATTTGGTGCAATTAATGTTGCATTGAGACCCTAAACCATCCAGTTTTCCACACCCATGCTGTCCAAGGTGTAATAATTGAACCAAAACACATCCACCATGCCACTTCAACAATTCATGGCCATTTGGAGAGATTTGGGACGAGATTGGCCCACCTAGGGGGGTTTGATGCCAATTTGGAAATTTGGTTTATTTGCTTACAATTGGATTCCAAATCCATTAGAAACTCTTATGATGTATTTATAAACCTATTAATAACAATTTCATGGTTAGACAGTCCAAAATTATCTTGTTTCCAACTATCATTGTGTGTAATTTATATGTAATTTGATGGTTTTTGCTGAATCTTGCACCCAAATTTGATTTGTGAACCTCACTAATGCTCCTAGATTCTATTGTGGTTCGAATTACTCACTTTCTAGTTCGAATTTATCACATGGTATCAGAGCTGGTTGGAGATTTTTGAGTTGCAGACCAAATTCTTAGTGGATTTGAGCTGCTTTGTTAGTGAATTCCAGATAAAATCAAATTGTTGTGTGTAAACTAGTTAGAAATTTCACCACCATTAGCGCAGGCAATGATGGAGGCTAACCACATCATGCTAACACATTTAAACTTCTTTGAATGGAAGGAAAAGATGGTGATTCAATTGAGAGCCAAGGGGATTTTCAGAGTTACCATGGGCACTGAAGTGGAACCAAATTTTGTTGTAGAGAAAGCCAAGTATTTTAACAAATTGGATGAAGCATATGGTTTGCTGTGTCTGAGCATCTCAAGAGATTTGTTTTTCCACCTTGTTAGTTTGACATCACCAAAGGAGGTATGGGAGAAGCTTGAGTCTCTATTTGGAAAAATTAATGAGCTACGTGGTCACCAACTTGAGAATGAGCTGATAAGATTGAGCCCAACGCACTATGATACAATCCAGGACTTCTTCACCAAGTTAAAATCACTTGTATTGTAGTTAAAACAATGTGGGATTGAGAAGAATGAAGATCAACTGATCTTGTATCTACTTTCGAAGTTGGGGCTAGAGTTCTCAGTCTTTGTGAGCACATTTCACTCAGGAAAGCTCACCCTTCGAAATTTGCAAATGCCAAGTCTGGAAAACTTCATGGAGTCACTCACTCAAGAGCAGGACATATTGGTCCAAATGGGTTCCATCAAGACCAAAGATCAAGCACTAGTAGTGGGGGTTTCGAATTCAGCAAAGGGCAAGCCCAAGTTCAAGAATTCAAAGTTATCGGATAAAAAGAAATAAAAAAAACCCAAATCCAGTGAGGGAGCTACGAACCCATAGAAAAGGAGAAGAAAGGAAAATAGAAGTCCAAATGCACTTATTTCCACAAGGGATGGAATCCAGAGAGCTCATGCATGAAAATAACCATATACACCATGGTGCAACTGCTGGAAAAGAACAACATTCTAGTCCTTGACAGTGCAAGGAAGAAAGATGGAAACTCCAGTTCAAGTGAAGGCAAGGAGAAATGTCATGCATTGGTGGCAGGTACTTCTAACTCTTCATCCTTTATTATTGATTAAGGTGCTTCCAGGCTTATGGTATCTAGGAGAGAATTCTTCTCCTCCATGAGTTCGAATGTTGGCCCAGCAGTTCGAATGGGAGATGATTCTGAACTCCAGACTAGAGGGATTGGGAGAATTGATTTAGACCATGGGTTCTTCAGTGATGTACTGTATGTACTAGACCTTGCAGAAAATTTGATGTCAGTCTACCAGATGACCCATACAGGAGAGCCAAAGAGAGTAACCTTTACTCCCGACTCTGTAGAGATTTCTGAAATCTCAACAGACCAAGTTGTTGCAGTTGGGTATGATGATCATCATGAGAGAATGTACAAATTATCTAATTTCCTCCCTAGTTCCAGTGATCAAGCACTTCACTCACATGCCAGTGAGGTTTCCAAACTATGGCATGAGAGGTTTGGCCACATGAATTACAGATATCTCCAAACATTGCACAAAGAAGGAATGGTGGAAGGTCTTCCACAAATTCAGCCATATACTGGAGCATGTATTGGATGTGTGATTGGGAAGCATCCTGAGCAGAGCTATGAGAAGGGGAAGGAAAGGAGAGAAACACAACCACTTGGGTTGGTGCATTCTGATTTGATTGGTCTGCTACCCACTCCCTCATATAGTGGATCTAGGTATGTGCTTACATCCATTGATGACTACTCTCGATTTTGCTGGGTGTATTTTCTGAAATTGAAATATGAGGTGTTTGAGCAACTCAAGGTTTGGAAAGCACTAGTAGAGAATCAGAGTGGGAAGAAGATCAAATTCCTTAGGACTGATAATGGAAAGGAATATGTGAATAAGAATCTACAGCAAATTTGTGAGGAGTGTGACATCCAAAAGCAACACTCAATTCCCTACACACCACAGCAAAATGGTGTGGCGGAGAGGAAGAATAGATATCTCAAAGAGATGGAAACTTGCATGATAGAAGTGAGGGAACTTAATCCCAAGATATGGGATGAAGCCATCAGTTGTGCTATTCAAATTCAAAACAAAGCCTTCCACAAATCAATGAAAGGAATGACACCCTACGAGGCATGGTTTGGTGAAAAACCAGATGTCTCAAATTTCAGGATACTCGGGACAAAAGCATGGGCAAGACTCCCTTCAAAGAAAAGGAAAGCCTTGCAACCACAAAGAAAGGAGTGTCTCATGGTTGGATATGGTGAGGACACCAAAGGGTGCAAGCTCTTTGACATATCCACTCACAAAACCTTTGTTGAAAGAAGTGTCAAATTCGAAGAAGAGCCAATTCTTGATTTCGAACTTTCATCGGGGGATTGCTCCTCTCTTCAACCATTCGAAGATGTAAGTGATGACACATGCTCTGTTTTTTCTGATAATTATGATATAGATGTTTCTGAAGATGATATTGCTATATATGACTCACCATCTAGGCCCAAATGGGCTGAAACAATTGTGCAAGCAGCTGGGGACTTGGAAGGAAATCCCCAAGAGCCTAGGAAAACTAGATCACAAACTAGTAAGGCTTCTTTTGCAAGTGATAGTGCTCTTTCCGAGCACTGTTACATGCTGATCAGTTTTGACCCTCAGACATATCAGAAAGCTTGTACAAACGCAAGATGGAAGTCAGCAATGGAAGATGAACTTCAGTCCCTCCAAGAGAACAATACATGGGAATTGGTTCCCCTTCCTCCCAAGAGGAAAGTTGATCAATGTAAATGGGTCTTCTGGACCAAACTTGATACTAATGGTTTTGATATAAAAAAAAGGCTATATTAGTGGCTAAGGGTTATTCTCAAGTCCATGGAGTTGATTACACAGAGACCTTTGCACAGGTTGCAAAGATGGACTCAATTAGACTAGTTCTTGCACTAACAGCTAGTAAGTGTTGGGAAGTTCACCACATGGATGTAAAGAGTGCATTATTGCATGGTGAGCTACAGGAGGAGATATATATGAAGTAGGATGAAGTTTTCCAAGAGGATCCTTCATTGGTATCTAGGCTGAAAAAATCACTGTATGGACTCAAGCAAGCCCCTAGGGCTTGGTATGCAAAAATGGATGCTTTCTTGCTTTCAATTGGCTTCACAAGATGCAAATCAGATACTAATGTGTATTTGAAGAAAAATGATGTTGATTTGAAGGTCATTGTTCTTTATGTTGATGATATTATTATTACAGGTAGCTGCACCAATTCAATTGGCCAAATTAAGAACTCTTTGCACAGTGAATTTGCTATGACAAACATAGGATTCTAAGGCAATTTTTGGGCTTAGAAATTGAGCAAAATGGGAAGGGCATCATGCTGAGTCAGACATAATATGCTTCAGACCTGATGAACAATTTTAATATGGCTGAGTGTAAGGAATCCAAGTCTCCCTTTCTTTCTAGTATTAAAATGCATGAATTCGACAATTCTCCAATGGTGGATATCACACTCTACAAGAAACTAGTGGGCAGCTTGCTCTACCTCACTTATACAAGAACTGATTTATCTTATGTTGTGAGTGTTGTAGCAAGACATATGCACCAGCCACATGAGCTCCATTGGAGGGATGCAAAAATAATTCTTCAGTATGTTCAGGGAACTAAGAAATTCGGGGTGCACTACACAGCTAGTTCTTCACTTCAAATAGCTGGATTTTCTGATTCAGATTGTGACGGTGATCCAATTGACAGAAATTCAACATCAGGTTTTGTCTTCATGTTTGATGAAGGTCCCATTCGCTGGTCAATTAAGAAACAGCACACCATCTCACTTTCATCAGCAGAGGCCTAAAATAGGGTACCATTCAATGTTGCAACATAGTGTGTTTGGTTGCAGGGAATTCTTTGGGAGTTTGGTGTCACAATTGATTCTCCAACCAACATTTGGGAGGATAATCAGAGTGCCATCAAGATATCTATTGATCCAGTACAGAGGCAGAGGAAAAATCACATAGAGATACACATGCATTACATTCAGGGCTTAGTGCATGACAAGGTGATCCCACTGCAGTATTGCCCATCCACCAAGCAAACTGCTGACATTTTTACCAAGGCTTTGGCTGAGAAGACCTTCACTTACCTAAGATATTTTCTTAGGGTGAGTGAGGGATGGTAATTTTATTTTATATTATTGCAAGTCCAACCCCATGTCCATTCTTGAGGGAAGGTTTTTCCCATGAGGTTTCCTTCTTTCCTCGATTCACATGGACAAATAAAAATTGTAATTTCTAATTATGTACTTGAGGTGACTTGAGCCATTATTGCCAAGGACTTCTGTTATGGAGAAAACTTCCTATGGCTTGGGGTACCACAACAGACAAGGTAACCACAGAAATCAATCCTTTCCTATATGCAAGAGAAACCAAACATCTAATACTAAAGGATCTCGAAACATACCTTATTCTGGAGAGTTGATGTAGATCCCCGTTGAGATTTTCCACTCTCGCTTGTATTGATAATTTGTTCTCTCAACATTCATCAAACAAGACAAGCATGCTATATATAATTGTGTTAGACCTACTCTAGCATATATAATCAATAACATATAAGAATTTAAAAGCATCCATGGATTCAATACTCATTTAAATACACATTATTGGAAAGGAAAACATATTTCTATTAATATAAATCAGATATTACAATAGTGACAACCTCTGTCGACACGTCTCCGAATTGGAGAAATTGAGTCCTCCACCTGGGCCTCCACCACTTCAATCCTCTATCTCTCGATAGAAATCTCACAAGCAAAGGCAATCTTGGGAAGAACATAAAGTGCTCCAAGAAACAAAGGGATGCAGACTCAAGTATAAGCTCTAGCAACAATGGACTATAGTTTTCTTGCTCTTTAATTCCTCTCTCTTCAATGTATCCAAAGGGTTCCTTATATAGTGCTTCAATGGGGTAATGGAAGGTCAAATCCGAGTGATCTCAAGGCATATGGAAGGCCAAGCGAAAATTGACTTGGATCCACATCAAGGAAAACTCTAAAACTATTTGGCCTTTTGCACACATCCCAATGTACGCGGGTTTGAGGGTCAAATCTGTGTATATACGCGAGAATAGGTTTAAAAGTCGTGTATAGAAAATAAGACATGCTTTTAGGGATGATCCTGGAAACATCAAAGGTACAAAAATGGTCCATGGGGTCTAAAGAGTTTGCAGAGGGATAGGGAAGGCCATAAAGGTGTGATCCACCATGTGTGGTAAAATCAGCTATAACAGATGCCCCCTAATGTGTGAGGTCATAGGGGTGATACGATGGTCGAAATACATTATAATTCCATCCCAGAAGTGGAGTGATGAAGAACCAGGTGGAAGAACCAACCATCCAATAGTATAATACAATGAGCAAACTCTGCACATAACTGCAAGTAGATATAGTAGTCCCGGATACATAAGAGTACAATGGCCATGAATAGGCATGATACAAAATATGACATGTGTGGTCATCACCACGTACAATATAGATAGATCAAAATATCCATGATGAAGATATACAAAGGATCATGATCTCCATGAAAGCTGAAGATATATAATGGATCAAGATCTCCATAATGGCTGGCAACATCTGACATATACTGGAATTAAGTCACGAGAGCTGAAATCTCATGAACACTGGCACGATCAAGGAGGTACCATATATGAAATGCCACTAATATGGAAGGTCTTCTACACAATCCACTACGAGTACATGCCCTACTATGTGAATAGAGGTGTCGAGGTCGAACATAGTAGTCCATCATCTGATTACCAATCATTGATGTATACCGTTAATAGACGCGAGATCACCCACTGATAATGAAAATGGGAATCAAGGTACTAGAGTGCAAACTAACAAGTGTGAATAAATGTGTTGAGGTCAAACACTTGAAAGGATCCATCGATCAGGGGAAATTGATGTATTCCCAAAATTGTCGATGGTGAGAGAACCGGCCATTGATGACTGCAAGTCTCAAGGCACTCAAAAATGACTCTAGATTCCTATCCCGGAATAAATGATATGAAGTCGATGGGATGAAATCTGCTGGAAGGAGGGAATTAAGGCATCCCCCATCATCCAACACGAGGTACTCAACAAGGCTGTATAATGTGGAAGGACTCGATCATAAAGTGCACGAACCGGTATCAGTACCGGGAATGACCGACATGCAAATTCAAGAGAACCGAGGAATGGTCGACTCAGGTTTCAACTTCCTTCGAACAAGAGCATAAAGGTGAATGGTGATTGAATGTAGGCAACATATACTCGATATACAAAAATGGGACATCTCTATGACACAGGAGGCAACGGCAGAGGCTCCATAGGGATTGGAAGCTTAACCAGTCGGTGGAGATAAACTCAGAGAAACGAGTACAGCTCCTAAATTCAAACTATTAACCCAACCAATAGATGTGATATACAGTGCTCTGTTCGAAGGAGACATGACTCAACTGCTACCAAAGATAACATCTTTTCTTTTCCGGCTTTTTGGTTTTTTGATTATTTTGGAATTTTTCAAATATTTTGAAAAGCTTGAAAAAGAATAAAAGTCATTTATAGTTACAAACTAGGGGGAGACGAGTGTCAATGGACAAACAAACTAGTTCCAAGCAACAGAACATACCTATGCTCAATGCAAGGATACATGTGTAGGATAATGACACTCGAGGGAAGTCCCCTCCTGGTAAAAAATGGGGAATCAAGCTGCAAAGGATATGTAAAATGGCTCTGTGTGTTTAGACATGAGACAAGCTCGGGCTATATGGCTGATAATCAAAGTCAAGAAAGATGGCATAAGGCTCAATGAGGCAGGAAAAACTCATGATAATGCAATTACAACTTGACATAAGGGAGTCTTGGGGACAAAGGCTAGAAAAAAGATCAAGAGGAGTATGAGGCTCTTATGCAAAGACATGGAAATAATATACAAAGGACTCCCACACCCTAAAGGGAAAAATGTCGGCATGGGAACCAAATGCAAAAAAGGAGCTAACTAGGGCACCCACAAGCTCTACCATTCACATCATGTCACTTCTAAAATAGCAAGAAGGTTCTGTGACAAGATAGAATGGGTTCGTACCTAAGGTTATAATGAAATGGTCATAAGGTCATGCAAAATTCACATGTATGTGAAATCTAACCTATATGATGGTTTAGACATAATACCTGAAAGCGGCATGAACGGGTCAATACAATGGTCGAAATGGCACTCAAAACGAAGTCCTACATCATCAGATTAGTCCAAAACTGTCCTAAATGGTCATAAACAGTTCAAAACTATAGAAAGGGGGTAAAAATTTCAAAAATTTCAAATTTTTTCTATAAATAGTAAAAAATTAAAAAATTACATATCATTTGAAATTTTTACCCATTTGAGCTCAGAACTTCAAACGCAAATTCCGGGAGCTTCGTCCGGCAAAATTCGACACTGTTTGTTCCAGGTAACTTCTCATGTCCTCCTCTTCCATTTTCATGCAAATTTTTTCAATTTCCATGGTCAAATTTGGCTTTTAGGCCAGTCTAAATTGGTCATTTCGGTCCACATAGAAATTGAGGCTTTTTCCACATATAGGGCTGGCTATACACGCAAAAACCTCCCGAACCCGTGTACATACGCGGTTTTTTTGCAAGCAGTCGCGTATGCGGCCGCGCACATGGTTTTTTAAGGTATATATTGACAAAAAAATATTTTTAATGTGCAAGATGGTTCTAGAATGGAGGGAGAGGGAACATGGAGACATAGAAGAGGTTGTTCGGGGTGATTTGATGGCTCAACAAACTCTACGTGCATGTGGGTTATACAAGTTTTGGTGTCTTGGCAGCCTGAGGGCCAAACCAAGACTCCTGCAGATGCTAGTAGACTACTGGGATCCAGACTCAGAGTCCTTTCATATCGATAGGATGTCCCTCACTATAGAGGTGGAGGACATATACTTCATTACTGGATTGTCCTGATGACGAGAGGTGGTCAACCTACGCTCTCGCAGGCCCGGAGGTGGCCTCACCATTGAGGAGTACATTGCAATATACTGTTTTTTGGACACGGAAAAGGTTGGGATTCAAATCCTGACAAACTCCATCCAAGTGCTAGGAATGAAGGCCATACTATTGGCACTCGGCAGGATAGCTAGTCTAGCATCACTCCACTAGGCCTCGCGTCCATTGATGTTCTATGTAGTGGAGTGCATGAGACCCATAGTTTACGATTGGAGTGCTGCACTCTTGAGTAACATGAAGCAGCAACTCAGTGACTGCAACTCATTCTAACTGAATAGCTAACTAGGAGTGTCTAAATCATTGCATGGGAACCAATAGTCGAACTCATGATGCCTAAATCAGTCCGACAATCAGTTAAACCAGTTAAACGGATGAGGTAGGTGGGAAAAGGTGCCACTTCCTCATGAATCCATGCAAAATTGGCGCTAGACTAACTAAGAGTGATCTAACTGATTGTAATTGAAGGTTGACTCAGCATAACTGCCTACCTACCAAAACCAACTAATGGAGGTTGTTGGTGGCACTAAGAGTGGATCCTAGAATTTAGGGATTGGGACTGATGGCACTAGTGGCACCAGTGGAACCAATATCATGGTGGCACCAAACTTACCCAAATGACTCCTAAGTAATACAACATGATCGAGTAGACTATATATGGACAAGGGATGATTATATAATCTTAACACGTAGGTACTTGATTACCTACTACATATATAATTATCAGGGTTAGGCTCTTGAAGAGCCTAAGATTTTGTTAAATGAACATGTAGAAGAGATAACAGGGGTATCAGAAACGTCCAACCATATGAACATCTCATAACTGGTTATGTATGGCCTCGTATAGGTGATTGTAGAGGTCAAATCTAGTAGAAATGAATCCATCCACAATGGTCATATAACTTAGAAAACTTAGAATAACTTCATCCACAATGCTATAATCAACATGTCCTATGATAACACGGATTCAGGCTATGGATTTTTTCCATTTATCTTAAAAAATCACAATTTGATTAGGAGGAAGTGAAGTGTGGATTGGAAACCCCCCTAGGTGTTGAGATAAAATTTGTTCTCTCTCAAAGGATTTCATGGCCTGGTAGGATGTGGATAAGGCTCCTTCGTCCAGGAACTGTAAAGTAGGAAGGTTGAGCAAAAAGATAATTTCTTACACAACGCCTTTGGTTGTTCGATAAAGAGTCTTAGAGTAATCCATAGACATGATAGCTCATCTGTTAAGAATCTTCTTGAAAAATTATAACCTTTAAAACTATAAAACAATGCACACTTAGATGACCACATGCATGCACGGTATATTAAGATAATTTACTAACATTACTTTGAGAATGTAGTGTTGTAATCTCACAGATCACATAAGGTTACCAATAATACATACTAAAACATAACCATAAATAAGAGACAAGAGACAAGAACAGATAGGAAAATAGATTATATTAATGTAGTGAGTTCATACAAGGCACAGAACTGAACTGAGTTCTTGCTTGGCTCAACAGCCTAATATATGCTAGTTACAAAGAGTTACAAAAAATAACTACCTGTCGGTTCGATGAACCGACACGACTGTTAGTTAAGTCGACTAATCAATCTGTTTAGTCGGCCGACGGACCTAGTCGACTGATCGACTAGTCGGCCCATCGACTTAGTCGGTTGACTAAGTCGGTCTTCGTTCAAGTCGACTTATGTCGACTTGCTCCTTCTACATCTCCCCCACGAACAAAACGTTTCTTTGTCCCGAAGAAACAGGGGGGTACAAAAACGAACTCTTGCGGATACAGTCAAACTTGCTCATGCTGGGGACTGTGCAGCCGGATGGTCGGTCTCCTTTGGACACAGACTTCGACGATAGCTGGAGCTGTGATGGCCAAATGATGTTGAAAGTCGGTCCAAATCTGTAATTCCTTCTAGACATCGATCGTTAAGGTGGTAAGATTTGAAAGGATCGACATCTTTTCGGACATGGTCATTTCTGCTATGTTTTCCATGTTGGGACCCAACAGTTGGTTTTGTTCTTCTGTAGCGGTGATGAGTCATTTCATCTGAGGACAGAGGATGTCGACTCCTCTAAATTGGGAAGGGCCTGTTGAACCCACTGATGTGCCTCCCGTTCTAGCTTCTGTAGTTTGTTAGTCTCCATCACAATTTGTTCTTTAATGGTCTGCCGCAGTTCTGCTTCTGTCGACTTTCGACCCTCCAATGCCTGAATGCCCTGCCTTTCCTGCCTGGTCTACTGATAGACTTGCCCATAGTGATTAGGCCAGTCTCGTAATACTTCCTCAATGACCACTGATTCTTCCATATGATCCTGGAGAACTTTGTAAGCTTCCGAGAATGCAGTGTGTGAAAACGGTCGGCCTGACTAGTCGACGAAGATGGTCGATGGTGGTGATGTTGGTGGTCGAGGTAGTGAGTTGCTGTCATGGCTTATTGTCGGATGTATTATTTTGTGTTGGAATTTGTCTTTTTATAGGTTTTGGTTGACGGTTAAGGTCGTTATTTGATTTTTTTTTTCCAGTTTTTACAGCGTTTGAGTCGGGCTCCATTAACGAGCTTCCAGAATACTAGGCCCTGTAATGTTTTCAGTTGGACTGAACCGTTGGGATGTATTTCTTTGACAACGTAAGGTCCCATCCATTCTCTGTGTAATTTCTTGGGTTTGCCCTTGACTCGACTGTTATACAGTAAAGCAAGGTCGCCGACCGAGAGGTTTTTGTTTTTGATGTTACAGTCGTGCCAGGATTTTTGTTGTTGTTTGTGAATTTCCTGATGCTGAATAGCCATGATTCTATGTTCTTGTAGCTTACTGAGTTGAAATAGTCGGTCCTTTCTTTCCTGTTCGACATCGACATGTAGTATCTGTGCAATAATAGGTGTCTGCTGTCGGAAATGTAGGGGGACGACTGCTTCCTGCCCATAGACTAGTCAAAAGGGTGTTTGATCGGTCGACCGCTTATATGCTGTCCTATATTCCCAGAGAACCGCGGGGATTTTCTCATCCCAGTCGTCTTTGTCGGTGCTGCATATTTTTGTTAGTCCTTTGGTTAGTGTTTTGTTAAAAGCTTCAATCGCACCGTTCGACTGAGGATGATATGCAGTGCTTCGTCGGTGGTCGATGTGAAACTGGTCGGTCAAGTTTTTGATGGTTTTGTTGATAAAGTGTGATCCTTGGTCGCTGATCAATGTGAGTGGGCATCCAAATTGGGTGATAATGTTTTCGTAGATAAACTTAGCAGCTACCTCACTTGAACATGTATCGACAGGTTCCGCTTCTGCCCATTTAGTGACATATTCCACTACCGTGATAATATATCTGGCACCTGATCGTTTGGCTGGGATAGGAAAAGGTCCTATGAAGTCTATAGCCCATAGTTCAAATGTGAGACTAGGGTTTACAGATATCAAGGGCATTTCTGTGCTCGGGATAGGTCGACCAAGTCGTTGACATCTATCACATCGACTAACAAAGTTTTTGCAATCCTTGTGGATGGTCGTCCACCATCAGCCTGACTGTTGGATTTTCCTTGCAGTTGTATCCGCTTGAAAATGTCCTCCTGCAGGTCCATAGTGTGCTTCATGCATGATTTGTTCTCTCTCATGGTCGAGTACACAACGTCTTAGAATGTCGTCTAACCCCATTTTGTACAAAAATCCATTGATGAGGCTGTAGGGTGCAGCCTTCATAGCTAGGATTTGTTTCTTCTTGGTGTTCAGACCTTCAGGTGCCTGACCTGTCTCCAAGAACTGAGCGATTTCTTCGAGTTCTTCAGGTACTGCTTCTATGTGAAATAGATGTGCATCTGGCAAATCGTTTTCGATTCCAGTCGAGTCCTCCCCTGTGTCGATACGTGATAGGTGGTTGGTTCCGACATTTAGCTTTCCTGGTCAGACCACTACTTCAAACTCAAATTCTTGAAAAAGAAGTAACCATCGACAGATTCGTCCATGATGAAGGGGTTTATTAACAAGGTACTTCAAAGCTTGATGGTCAGTATAAAATATAAAAGGGTTGGCCAATACGTAATGTCGATACTTCTGGAGAGCAAAGACCATACCTAGGGCTTCTCGTTCAGTGGTCGAGTAGTTCCTTTCAGCTTTATTTAGTTTTCGACTGTTGTATACGATAGGGTAATCCATCCCATCATCCCCTGGTTGAGTAAGGATGGCTCCAATTGCAATGCCTAATGCATCAATATGTACATGAAATTTAGTCGACCAGTTTGGAAATTTAAGTATGGGCGCTTCGACCAGTTTTCTTTTCAATTTGTCGAAGGATATTTGGCATTCCTCCGTCCATATAAACTCCTGATCTTCTTTTAGCAGTTCCTCCAGAGGGTAAGTCATATCTGAATAATGTCTGATGAATTTCCTGTAGTATCCTGTATGGCCCAATAACACCCAGACCTGTTTAGGGTTTATTGGGGGTTGTAGGTCAAGGATGATTTTTATTTTGGCAAAATCGACCT
This sequence comes from Pseudotsuga menziesii, assembly GCA_001517045.1. Lineage (NCBI taxonomy): Eukaryota > Viridiplantae > Streptophyta > Pinopsida > Pinales > Pinaceae > Pseudotsuga > Pseudotsuga menziesii. Next base: position 289,876 of record LPNX010721253.1, on the reverse strand, counting down.
TTATTCCGTCTTTGCAGACAATATGCCCCAAGAGTATGCCTATAGGAGTCATAAAAGTACATTTCTTAATATTTAAGGAGAGTTGTATCTGTCGACATCTCTCCACCATAAGTCGGAGCCATGTGCAGTGATCCTTTAGGGTGGAATATATGGTCGAGTCGTCGAAGTACACTGCCATGGTCTTATAGATAAACTCTTGGAACGTTTTGACGACAATTCGTGAGAATAATGCAGGTGCATTCTTCAACCCAAAAGGCATAACTCTGTAGGCAAAGGACCCAAATTCACATACAAATGTTGTTTTCTTTTGATCCTCTTTCGCTATGGGTACCTGATTATACCCTGAAAATCCATCTGTAAATGAATAACATTCATGGCCTGCAACTTCATTCAGGATTTCATCAGCGTAGGGGGTGAGGAATGGATCTGTGAGTGTGACTTTGTTGAGCTCCCTAAAGTCGACACAAATTCTTAACCTGGTCGGGTCATGTTTCTTGGGTTGGACGACCATGGGACTTGCCCATTCCGACTAGTCAATGGGGTAAATAATTCCTGCTACTAACATGTTGTCTATTTCCTTCTTAACTATCTCCTTATACTTATGAGCTAGTTTGTAAGGTCGGTTCTTGACAGGTCGGACATCAGGTTTAGTATCTATTTTCATTTCTCCCATTTCTTGTACTAACCCTTTTAAGTCTTTGTAATCCCTTGCAAAGACATATTGGAATCCTTTCAGTAAGTTGATGATTTCGGTGGTTTGGTGTTCGTTCCAGTAGTCTCCAATCTTAGCTATTTTTGGACGGTCGTCGTTTGAAATGTCGACCTCCTTAGTTTTCACTTTGGCATCCAGCCACTCTGGTGCTTTAGCTTCATTGATCGGCCGACTTCGTTCTTGAAACTGTGAAAATGTAGCCGAAAAGTCAGCTGCAGTCATTCTGTCTAAGTCTGGTTTGTCAGTGGTCTCGACTTTCAGGATTGAGTAGATCGGTTTGTTTGTTTCAATGTTGTCGGTCTTCCACCTAAAGCTCTTACCTTCTGTGTGTTTGTTTTCCAGGTGTAATCGTGTCGACTATGATTTTGATTCAGTTTGTATCTTGTTACAGTCCTGGATTTTTCGATGGTCATGGTTGAATTGTTTAGCTGTCGGTTGAAGAAACTTTTTGATTTGGTGTGCTGTCTCAGCCAACTTTTTGTTTTGAGGTATGAACTTGAAGTCCTTAATAAAATTTGGTTTGATTTCAGGCCAAAAGAAGGTTTCTCCTCTAGCCTCCTCCATTTTATACCATTTAGTAGGCAAGTCGGCTAGGGTTGAAGGGAACAAATGTGGCCAGGCTCGCTCATCTTTGTGTCCAAGCCATCTCCACTCCTGTTCACAAAGATTGATGTGTTCTTTTGGGTCTTGGCCTTGGACAAAGATAGGGATTTGAGCTTCCTGAGTTAGCTTTTTCCCACCAAATCATTCAACAAAGAAAGTTGAATCAGTTGTCCAGGTCTGCAATTTTGTATGATGGGTGTTCCACCATCTAGCTGCTTGACCTGCAAATGTTTCCACTAAGCTTTGAAGTCTGCCATGTTCTCCAATATTTTTAGATACTTGTTCAAGGTGCATTATTGGGGATTCTCGTTCCTTATATCTGGGTAGTTGGGTATTATGTAATTTGGTCGGTTGTAATGTAGGTCGTTCCCGGATTTTGTTTTCAAAGACTTTGGGGATAATCGATACAGTGAAGCACTATCGGGTGGGGTTTTTCTGTACCTTTTGTACATTCCAGCACCCCCTTGCTTGTGTTTCATAATTTTCCATCTCCCAGTCATATAATTCAGCATCTGAATTGTAACCAATTGAGTCTTGGTTACCTAAGTGAAGTTCCCCATAAATGTTTGGCTCGGTATAGTCCGTATTATTATGAATCTGGTAAAGCTGTCGGACATCGACTTCCTCATCAATCGGTTCGGTCCAAGGTGCTCCTTGAGAAGGATTAATGGGTACTATGACTTTTTGACCATTTCCTTTTAACTTAATTCGTTCTTTGTCTAGGGATATGGAGGCTTTCATCTTTCGTCCCCAAGGTCGACCAACTAGTGCGGGGAAGGAGCTAGATCCTTCTTTTGGGTCAATGATTTCAAAGTCAACCTTGGTCGAGATTCCTTTGATGGTCGTGTCGACATCTTTCCAAACACCAATGGGTTCAATAAGGCCTTGGTCGGCGAGGTTTAGGTAAATTCCTGACTCATAGAGTCGGGGTCGGCCCATCTGTTCCCATGTATCTCTAGTCATGATATTTACCTGAGACCCAAAATTGAGCACCACTTGTCGGACGTGATAACCTTCGATTTCCAGGTCGACAAGTGGGTCGACATCATTTTTGTCTTTTTGATTAAGGCTACAAATGTTCTTAGTTTGTTTTCCATAGTTAGTGATTTTTATTTCGTGTAATAAATCAATAAACTGGGCTACTGATTTGTTGGTTTGGATGAGATGAGTTAATTGCTGTGTCGTGCTAAGGCGACTGGTAATACTATCTTCTTGCTGTGCAATGTTTTGAAATATGTGTGTGGCTTCTTGATAAGTTTGTTTTTCCTTCAGAGGATCCGGATAACCATGTGTGTTTTTAATTTTACTAATTTGTGGGTTATCAAGGCCTATTTTTGTGCCTTGACGAGTGATAATATGCAGATTTTTAGTGGTTAATATATCATGCTTTTGTACACAAGACAAGACATTAACATTCTTCTTATTATTGATTTTTTCTAACATGGTAGGACAATCCTCCAGAGAGTGATCGCCTACCCCACAATGCGTACCGAATTTAAGGACAGTCTGCACATCTGTGTCCTTCTTTATAGCAGATGAAGCACTGGCTAGATCGATGTGGTTGGATGTCGCGATTCCCGACGAATCGACCTCTTCCTCCAAACCCTTGTCGTCGATTGTCGTACCAGGGCTCATATCGTCGGCCTTCGTATCGTTGCCCATTCTGGTCATTGGTAGTATTTTTCTCATTGCTCTGTGCCACTGCATTCGTCTAGTAGAATGCCTGATAGTTCTGTCTATTTTTCAGGTTTAGTTGACAGTCGGCCGTATTGTGACTCTTTGTCTCACAAATGGCGCACCAGGACGCTTTTGTATTCTTCATGTTAAACGCACATTCCTTCGTAGAATGATCCCCGGTCTCCTGGCAAATATCGCAAAAGACTTTAGTTTGCACAAATCGGACGTCTTGTCGGTTGTATTCATGTCGACAATTATCTTTTGTGTGTCCGGCCGTCGAACATTTTGTACACCAGATTTCTTGATTTTTGAGGGACAGTTCTTTCAAGGACTTCTGGACACTTTCCAGCTGTTCTTCTATCCCGTGGTCCGTTGGATAGGCAGGTATATATTCGTCCATTTCCACCTGCAGAGCTTTGGTCAGCGCATCTTCATATGTCTTGAAAGTTTCCAGACTGATGTGTCTGCGGATTTTTTGTGATAAGCCTGCAAGAAACCATTGAATTAGCAATTGTTCATCAATAACATAATCTAATTGTCTCAACAGGTCCTTCCAGTGTTTGTCATAATCGCGGACAGTTTCCCCTGGCTTTTGTTGCGTTGTCTTGAGCTTTTTGGCGGCCAAGTGCTTGGCGTCTGGGGTCTTGAAAAATGACAAGAACTGTGCTTTAATTTCAGCTTTCGTTGCTCTAGGTTGCTGTTCTGAAAAGGTCATATACCAGGTAAGAGCCCTTTTTCGTAAGGCTCCTGCGAACTGAGCCATCTGTCGGTCTTCATCCTTCACCTGGTTTGCATCCCAGATGGACTTGCAGACAAACCAATGTCATCTGGGGTCTTCATCCCCCTCGTATAGAGGAATGCGGGCAGTTCCGTGACCCATGTCTGAGTCGCTGTCACTGCTATCTGACGGCGGTGGAGGTGGGGGTGTGGGGGGTGGTGACAGAGGTGGGGTTGTTGATATAGTCGAGCCTGAGGAGTTTTGGTCGACGGAACTTGTGCCTCCGTCAGTGGTCGATTTTGCGTCGTACAGTGGATTGTTGTGGATTTGTATTGTCGATGGTCCACTGGAACTTTGCGTGCTCAGGTCTGACTCTTGGATTTCTTCGAAAGATGTATGTGGCAGGGGGGGTGCTCCTTCATGTGTCGGTAAAATCAAGTGGATACTCCGAAAGGATGGTGACGTTTGAAAGGTCACCCAATTCCTTTCGAGTTGTCGGCGTATAACAAGATGTCGTCCCGGGAATGGTTCGTCACCTAGTCGGCTCCAGATAGTAATGTCACCAGCTTGCAGTCGTAGGTCATCTTCAATAATAGTCTGTATTGTGGTACGTGGATTTACTGGGGAAAGGGTTACTCCTTGGTTGGGGACAGTTATTTGGAGAGCTTCAGGCTGCTCTATCCACACTTCTTCTTCTTTAGGGGCCGCCTCCTCTTCTACGCCCTCTCCGTGTCAGTCATGACCTGACTCTGGCGGAATCTCCTCACGGTCGGTCTCCCTAGGGTTTTGTCTTTGATGCAGTTATGCTGCTCTTTCTCATCTGGCTTCCCTTCACTGCTGTCTTTCGTCCCTTTCGATTTTCTTAATGTCCGACATACTTTCCTACAAGACTATACCTTCGATTTCCCTTCGGTTGACTTTTCATTACTGGTGACAGCTATCGGCTTTAGGTCGACTAGGATCCACTATACTCTACCTCCGACACATGACCAGCTACCCCCCCATAGCCTACCCGACGCTTTTAGAAAGCCCGGATAGTTCGAATCACTTGCTTAGGAAGTATTCCCACTCCCTTTCTGCAATAAATTTCTCCCACTTCCTCTGTTTTTCCGCCCAGTTGATGTTTGGTGGCTATTCGCACAGGGGTGGTCTAGGTTCGACGATGTGTCCTACTCCTTTCTCTAGCAAGAATTTGAACAGCAAGGTCGGCAGGGAGCACAAGAATTGGTCGGTGAAATCTGTGTATAATTTTGCTTTGATAGTTTCTACTGACGTCCTATCTTCGACTGCTCGCTCCTCACAGAAGTCGTCGGCGATTTTCTCAAACCACTCCGACAGATTTGTTCGTCCTCCTCGAAATAGTTTATCTAGCAACTGCTGTTCTTTAGTTGCATCTAGTCTTCTCATCCAGAAGCTGCTTCAATAGTTGTGGTACAGACTTGACAAATTTTTCATGTGTCTTTGTGAAAAATCTGGCTCTAGCTTCAGCGACTGTTAATCTGTTTCGTCGGGCATAATTTTGCAAGTAGTTTGCAACTTTACGGTTCCACCAGTCCTTGATCTCCTGCTTTGTTATCATATGTGAGCCTATATTTTAGACATGTACTACCGGCAATGGAACCAATGTTGTAATCTCACAGATCACATAAGGTTACCAATAATACATACTAAAACATAACCATAAATAAGAGACAAGAGACAAGAACAGATAGGAAAACAGATTATATTAATGTAGTGAGTTCATACAAGGCACAGAACTGAACTAAGTTCTTGCTTGGCTCAACAGCCTAATATATACCAGTTACAAACAGTTACAAAAAATAACTACCTGTCGGTTCGGTGAACCGACACGACTGTTAGTTAAGTTGACTAATCAATCTGTTTAGTCGGTCGACCGACCTAGTCGACTGATCGACTATTCGGCCCATCGACTTAGTCGGCTGACTAAGTCGGTCTTCGTTCAAGTCGACTTATGTCGACTTGCTCCTTCTACATGTAGCTTTTAATAATAGTTAGTTGGATAAAAAGGAAAAATACATGTGCATGACCACATACATACCAAATGGAAGAAGATAACTTATCATGAAGATAATATTAGGTGAATAAATAAAATTACTCAACATTATTGCTATAGACATGATAGCTTTTATGTGATACATTTTTTACTAAAATGATGATGGTGAATGGCAATGTCTATAGAGTCCAAATCTCTTTGTCTATTTATACACAAATGTAAATATATTTTTATGAAAAAGTAAGAACTTATAATCCAAATATATTCATATATAAAAGAGTAAATCCCCATTTAAACTCTATTTAAATTAAAACATAATAGATAATAAATCCAAGATTTTGAGAAAAACTCAAAAATAAATAAATGAGTTTAATTTTGAAAAAAATAAAAATATTACATATCTTCACTAATATTATAATATTAACATTTTCATAAAATAAGAAATTGTTAAAAATATGTTTAGATTATTAGCTTTCCCTTTAACTTTCACTCTAGATGGGTGATCAAACTTTTAAGCCATGCCTCATGAATCCCTCAAATTCCAACCCTAAAGTACCCTCTAAACGAGCGAAAGAAGATTTGAACTTTGATAGCCCGCAAACCACGATTTGACGAGTCTGTGTGACATCAAAAGAGGTGGATGAACCAAGGTGACACATTTCGGTCTATGGTTTATGCACGTGGGAAATGACTACCCTTTAATTTTTCTACGTAGGGGCCTCCTAAACTCTTAGGTGGAAATCACTCTGGTTTAATTGGGGGATAATTAATCAAAGTTGAGGTGGTTTTACTGGTATCCATGGGGAGGCTTTACTAATATAAATATTACACGTAACCATAGTGGTTTTTGGACAACTTCTCCTTGGGATGCGCTTAAACCCCTTGCATCTTGACAAGGCGTTATGGATGTCCACCATCAATCTGGTCGTATCTCTACGTGATTTGCTTGAACTTTGATGCATATCCACAAGGCACTGAGACTCGCCATCATCTATCTTTTTGGAAAATAATGTGGCATTCTAGATTGATACACTAACTTCCTCGCATCTTTACGATGCATTGTTCCCTTCCATCATCGATTTTTCCATCCTTCCTTGTGATATTCACTATCAAAATCAAAACATGGTACACCGAATTTTTAAATGGAAACTGAATTTCACAAATTAATAAAACAATATCAACATGGAAGCATATTACACATAATTTTTGTATGGAAGTTCTCTATTTCATAACTAATTTGATAAAACTAGATTACAATGAATGGTAGAAGACACTAATCTCCAATGATGGTGTGAGGAAAATACTCTAGGTTGAGCTATGAGAAACCATTCGCAACTAGAATCACCTCTCTTCTTATAATGTTGTAGTATGAAGGAGACTTGAAAAATGATGCATTTCCTTCAGAATCTATTTCCTTGAGGACTCCATTACAATATAAAAGTTGTTGTATGCCAGTGCAACGAGGGACCAGAATCTCTTAGGATGTGGTCCTCCAATCAGTAATGGAAATGAGCAATTAGGACAAGATGAGAACTCAAATAGCAACAATTCCAGTAGGGTCATTCAAGTTTTCAAATGAACACTCTCTCAAGCATCTATAAAATGTAGTAATAGTAGAATGGGGCATGAGAGAGTGAGATGAGGGAGAAAAAATAGAGGCCATTTTCTAGTGAACATCTTGATTCCTTGCATTGTTCATTCAGCTTGGAATTTCAATCTCCAAACACGAACGAGGCTTTGCAATGTTCATTCAGTGTGAGTAGTGGTTCAGAGCGGCCAATAAGTTATTACGTATATCAACAACCAGAACTAGTCTTGCAGAGGAAATCATCTCATACAAACACAAGGGAAACAACCCAAAAGTTTGCGAGGTTGTCTACATGACTATGAAGGTTTGAGACTCTAATGAGATGAGGATCATGATAATGCACAAAGCGATGAACTGCAGATATCAAATAGGAATGGTATGTATATATGTAAAATGATAGTGAGTCTAGGCCATTTGCAAGTAAATATTAAATGTTAAATGATGAATGATCAAGGATATGGCGGTCAGGCTAGGATTTTCATGATGGAAACTCATATGTGTGGAAGAAGGATGACGCGAGGTAATTATACATGTCGCAGGGAAAATGATGAGCATGTAGTCAAATGGATGGGATGGTTGTTGTGAACATGCTATGAAACTAGAATCATGAGTGATCAACCCTTAATCACTCCAATTATTCACATTGTCACAGGATGGTAGAAAAATACTCTTGCATGGTTGGACGAGATCCATCATTAATTTAGGATATCGATAGACTTCAATCATGACTATTGATTCATTGAAAAAGAACTCATTTTTATTCATTTCTTACATTGTATCCTTGTCAATAATCTGTACCTATTTTAAAAAGGTGGTATGATCTGAACTTGACTGTGGACTGGAATCATTACTCTTAATTTCTGACTTCTACCTTGAAACCATTAACAATGGTGGTTTTATGTGAAAAAAGAAATGTGATTTAATTCTATCATTTGATGATCGAGTCACATCTATGAGGTGGAATCCATGTGTACTAGCGAACGAATGATGAATGTTCAAGAGGGACCCAATGACATTATATGGTATCATATCACATTTACCCAATTTCGTACAAACTATTCTTCAAACACTTTGTTGACAAACTGAATTTTAATGAAAGAAAGAGCATATTCTCCTTCCTCTAGGGGTTCTTTATTAGGGGTGTGGAAAGTATATATCAACACTTTAACCACAAATTTCATAGGAACTTTACTTCAAAAATTTTGCTGGACAGTGAATATTTTCTCAAAGAAAGGGAGATCGCTCCTTCCTTAATGAGTTCTATTTTGGGGTGGTGAAGTTAGATTATGAGGAGAAAGAGAAGTCCATCCTTCCTCAAGGGGTTCTTTTTTAGGGGCAGGGAAAGTATATATCAGCACTTAAACCACAAATTTTATAGGAACTTTCCTTCAAGAAGTTTGTTGGAAAGTGGAAATTTTCTCAGAGAAAGAGCGAGCGTTCCTTCTTTAACTTATTTTATTTTTTGGGTGGTCAAAGTAGTTTCCAAGGAGAAAGAGTAGCCACTCTTTCTCCGAGTAGGCCAATTGTGGATTTTTGGTAATTTAGAAGATCATATATGATTTAAGTGAAGGTGGAAATCATATAAAGAGCATCCACCACTTTGAGGAGCATGGGGAATAGACGAAGAAAGAGTGGTTTAATCTTATATCATGGACCCTTTGAGAAAAGATTCCTATCTTAGAAAGAGAGGCTGATCTTTTCTCAAGGGTTTCAATTTTGGGGTTGGGGAAAGTAAATGGTAAGAAGAAATAATGACCACCTTTTCACCAAGTAGGTATGTTTTGGAGTTCTGGGAATTTAGTAGATCGTTTATGATTTAGGTGAAGGTGGGAATCGTTTCAAGAGCATATACACCTTTGAGTAATATTGTGACTAGATGGAGAAAGAGCACCTGTCATTTCTTGATTCCATTGAATATAATTTATAATTCATGGACATAAACAAATTACTATATTATATGTAATACTAATATATTATCATTATAAATATTGCCAAGCTTTATTCTCCAAGGTGCCATTTTAGGAAGGAACGACTGCTCCTTCATCAAAGAGGCATGCATTACGGTTTGCGGATGACATTTTCTTTATATGATTGGGAATTAGTAACTCGTGAAATCTAACCCTTTATATGAGCATCCATATATGTATGGACCCTTTGAGAAAATAATTTTATCAACAAAAGGGTGATCCTTCCTTGAGTGGTTCGTTTTTGAAGGTGATGAATGTAGTAGGTCAGATATGATTTCAATGAAATATTCAATGGTTTAAAGGGTATCCACTCCATCTAGAAATATATGTGTTAAATGGATAAAGTATTAGTCACTCATCCAATCTATCCCTTTTTAGTGAATGGCCATATTTGTATGGACAGTTATAGAAAATAATATTGACTAAGTTTTCATCTCTCTATTTATTGACCCTTTTCCTTTTCCATTATACAGCACCTTCATTATGATTTCCTGAAAATGGGTGGAGTTCCCACCCAAATTGTTGGGTTAGAAAACTTCCACACATTGCATCCTGAAGCTTTGATACAAAATAATATTCATTCGTTCTCATATTACATGATTTCTATAGAATAAATAAATGGAATTTTTCAAGGAGAGAATATGTTATCATGGTTTTTAATTTATTTTTGGGAACCACAATATTTGATCCCTTCATGAAAGAACATCTCTCTTTCTTCAATGAATAATTATCATAAAACAATTCCAAAGGACAAGTTCTTTCCTAATTCATTCCAATTGAGTTCATCATTTGCAGGAATAAATAAATTTCTAGATCATAGAGATGTTTCAAATATATTATAATCATTAAGTTTACTTTCTTGTCCGAAAGACCCATTTATGAAGGAACAGTCAGACACTTGTTTCTCATAGGGACTTACTTTGTGGTTGTGGATGACATTTGAATTGTATGATAGGAAATTAGTCATTCCATATAGTATTTAATTTTTTCAATGAAATTCAAAATTGGACCCTGTTTAATTGGTTTCACCTTAACATAATGACCCACTCACAACTAGAAGGAAACCCTGATTGGTGAGGGGTAACTCCTCCTACGATGGATCTTCTTGGTTTGAAACATATTTGACCTATTCAAGAAGGAACACTCATTCTTTATTCTTTGATCCTTTGTTTGAAAACAATAACAGATTCCTCCACTTTAGAAAGGAGTAATTATATCTTCCTTGATTGATATTCTCATGGAAAATCACTACATTGCATTTGTTCTAGGAAGCACTCATGATTTTTTACCATATCAAATTTTTTCAAGTAAAATAGGTAATGATAGGTCCATCCTTAAGGGTCACAGGTTGACTTGGATTTATGTTAGGGGGTTCCTTGTTAAGTCTTTATGTGTGTCTATATATACATTTTTCCCTAAACAACATGCATATATCTTGTCCCAAAATATAGACTTGTAGCCGTATTGGGATATTATCCTATTAGTAAACACTTTTATCTATACAATAGGGTGTTCATATGAAAATTGGTAACAATATTTAGCAAGTGACGGGCATGAGTATGTTGAAAAAAAATATCGATCAAGCTATTATTTAGCCCTCAATCAAGCTACAAATATTAATCAAGGGTTTATTAAACACTCAATCGACAACCGAAGCTTAATAGAGCTTAAAATATTAATGGAGAGACTGCGAGGAAGAAAATTACAAAAAAAACCGCTACGGCTTAGTAAGCTCTCATGAAATTCAAAATTTTGATTGAGATATGACATTTTATAGAGATATATAAGCTCAGTTGAGATATTGACCTATAATAAGTATAAGAACAAAAAAAATAACATATCTCAGCTTATGTCAATGTGTCTGTTGCATAGAAGCTCAAATGAGGAGTATAGAGCAGTTGCGTCAATTTGACCAAGGGTTGCAACTTTCCACCGACCACCACTTCTTGCTACCATGGCCTCCACAACCAAAGGTAGGATTTTTAATTACCCAAAAAATGAGTTCTACGATGCATTAATATGTGTTGTTTTTTCTTGTAATTTTAATGAAAGTTTTGTGGAAGTTGTTCAAAACCCTAAAAAATCAGTTCTTTAATACATTGATTAAAAGTGTTGGTTTTGGGGGGAATTTTATGATATTTGTTCAAAACCCCCAAAAATCAATTATATGTATTGATTAAAATTATTTTTATTTTTGAGTAATTTTAACAAAAAAATTTGTGATAATAGTTATTTTTATTGTACATGTAATCCAAACTTTAGTTGAAATAAACCAACATAGATCCATCTTAATCCCAGATATATCAAGCACCGAGAGGGATCCAATTTCTTGAGGTTTAATTTTGTTTTTTAATCTTAAACCCAAGAAATTTGATCCCTCTGATGCTTGATACATTTGGGTTTAAGTTTTTTTTCTAGTTTTTTGGTAGACGTGGATTTTTTAAATTACTTTTCATAAATTTTTATTTTATAAGTGAGCATGTATCTTTTTATTTTATGAGCCGATGTGCATTTTTTTTATAATGTAATATTAAATGTTATGTTACTTTATTAGGATCATATATTGTTGGGGAAATCCTTTTATAGGTAGAGTTTTCCTAGATCCTTTATTGTATTCAAAGGATAACATATATCTGATTTATCTTTATAAATTAATGCAAATTGTTCTCCATAGCAGGGTTCTTTCCTTCGTAAATCACGTTCATCAAAAGGATATGGTTATATGGCATAGGCCCCATGTCGTGATCATACTCATATGTGAGCAATTTACATATAAATATTTTTAATGAGTTACATAAAGAAGTGAATTATTGTATATATGTAACTCAATTATTAATTATTAGTTGTATCTACTTTCATATGCACCCCTCTAGCTATGTCCTCTGGTGATCATGCATTCTGGAGAATTATGGCTAGTGTCTCACATGATGGCCACAACACATTGACCTCCTTAGAGAATGATGAATAGGTTCTTAATCACATAGATACATTAAATTCATATTTATATCTTAACCCCGATTTCATTAAACTTAGACTATCCACTAAGAATTTGGACTTAAAACATGTTTTGAAAGTGTGACTCTTAGTTTTACATAGTGTGATTATCAGTTTTCAAATGTGTGATCATTAGTTTCCATAATTATGATCATCAATTTCTAGAAGTGTGATCATCGATTTCCAATAATATGATTAGTGGTTTTTGAATTTTTCATTATCTGTTTCCAGTACTATAAATATAGGTTTCCAATGTTGTGATTATAATTTTCTAAAAATTTGATTTCATTTATAAGATTACTCATAATAAATGTAGTTACTATAGTTATTGGATTTCATGAATTCAAGATGTCTTTTTTAATATTCACATAAATAATTCCTATATAGTGATCTAGTATTTTGTATAATGACAAAGGAAACTTGCACTTTCTTCTCACCACCAACGTTCCTAAGTTATAATCCCAATAACATGAATTACTAACGTGTGAGAAGAGAAAGGGATTGTTCTCTTTCTCCTCATCATCCCATTTCCCACATTTTGACATATGGCAGGTTCTATTCCTCCTCATAACAGGGTTGATCGTGTTAGATTTTTATCATTCAAGCTAGCATTATGATCTTAGGATCTTTTAACTGAGAGAATAACAAGCACAACACAAGATACAAGAGACACAAATAATTTTTATCGGGGAAACCATAAAGGATAAAACCTCGCAACTTCCTCAGAGATAGAATCAGCACCAAAGGTAAAACTGGAAAATAGTAAGATGATCTCCCAACAGCAGCAGTCTCTCTCTCTCTCTCACTGAGAGAGCTTCTCCTCTCTCATTCATGCGCCCCAATGAGTGAGTGTGTGTGTATGAGTATCATGAATAGAGAGGCTCTCACTCTCTATTTATATTCTTTCGTTCACTTGGAACCCACTCCAACATGTCGTCCTCACTTAAAAATTACTTACTAGAGCCGACATCTCTAGGAGTGTCTAATAACCCTAGTGCCCCACTACTTGTGGGGACTTTGCCTCCCCCGACCAATAGGAGGGTAACACAATGGTGGGAACTATTGCCCCGAATTACAATGACTCACCTAGGGTTTACTTCACTAGGATAGTCTAATAACCCAAGGGCCCCACAACTGTGGGGACTTTAACCCTTGACCAATAGGAGGGTTACCCACAATGACTTGACATGACTTTCTCATTATAGAAAATTCCCATAATAAACATCAGGGTATGACATGACTCAAATACATTACAATACATCCCAGAATAAACATCGGGTTACAATACATAAGAAATACAAGTGAATACATTCTGAAGTTACAATTACATCAACACTCCCTCTTAACTAGGAAGGTATTCTCTCGACACAATTTATCAGCACAAATCTTCTTCTCTGTATCATCTGGGTCATCGTCAATTTTTTGTCATCTTCAAGTCATATTCATCTGGATCTAGATCATCACTCGATCTGGATCATCATCACTGGATCTAGATCATCATCACTGGATCTAGATCATCGCTCGATCTGGATCATCAGCACTGGATCTGGATCATCACTCGATCTAGATCATCACTGGACACCATCACTAGATCTGGATCATCACTCGATCTATATCATCATCACTGGATCTGGATCATCATTACTGGATCTAGATCCTCGATCGATCTGGATCAGTACCACGAGTGCTATCTCATGATTCTTCTCGTCACAGGAAATTCTATAGAGCTAGCCCTCTTTCATGCTGGTTGTAGTCCTAGCCTCCATGTAGGTCTTCTTCAGCACTTATATCTGACCTACTCGTCAGAATGACCCGTCCAGCACTTACATCTGACCTACTCATCAGAAAGGCACGCCCAGCACTCACATCTGATCATATAGGAACCAATACTATAATCACATCAGAAAGGCCTAGCACTCACATTCACCAGCATGATAGGACAAAAATACTATCATCTGTGAAAATGCTCAGCACTTACATCTACACTACTCATCAGAAAGGCACCGTACTCACATCCATCTAGGTTGGAACACATCCTGCTCACAATGATGGAAGAGTTCTGCACTTCCATCCAGAATGGAACACATCTTGCTCACAATGATGGAATATTTCCTCACTTTCATCCAGGCCGAAACCACATCCTGCTCACAATGATGGAAGAACTCTGTTCTTCCACCCAGGCCAGAACCACATCCTACTCATAATGACGAAAGACTCTCATCCAAGTTGGAACACATCCTGCTCACAATGATGAAAAGGCTCTGCACTTACATCCATCCAGGAGGAAACACACCCTGCTCACAATGATGGAAGGGCTTGCACTCATATCGGATCTTGTAGGAACCAATCCTACAGTCATATCAGAATGACCCCCAGTCTTCTACTGAGCTACCTAGTAACTGACCAGGTGCCTCCATTCTCCTAGAGAATGGCAGTTGCCCTTACATTCGACCTACTCGTCGGAATGGCCAACACTCACATCTGACATGGAAGGAACCTAATCCTTTAGCCATGACAGAATGGTTCATCCCTTACATCTGATCAAGTGGGAACAGATGCCTCTATCACATCAGAATGGCTTATCAGTCCTAGACTGAGTTTTCATGGTACCTCACCAGGAAGCTCCATTCAAAGAATGGAAATTTCCCTTATATCTGTCCTACTCGACAAAATGGTCAGCACTCATATCTGACATGGAAGCAACCAATCCTCTCACCATGACAGAATGGCTCAGCCCTTATATCTGACCTACTCGTCAGAATGGCTATGGATCTTAGCACTCATTACTGACATGGAAGGAACCAATCCTCTCACCATGAAAAAATGGCTCAGCCCTTATATCTGACCTACTCGTCAGAATGGCTATGAATCTTAGCACTCATATCTAACATGGAAGGAACCAATCCTCCCACCATGACAGAATGGCTCAGCCCTTATATCTAACCTACTCGTCAGAATGGCTATGGATATTAGCACTTTCCCTTGGAGGAAACCTCTATCTGGATAACACCAAGCTTCTCCCTGAAGTACTCGAACTTCACCCTTAGCCAATGGCTTTGTCAATACATCAGCTATATGTTGCTTCGTCGCAACATACTAAAGCTTTACTGCTCCCCTCTGCACCATATCCCTGATATAGTGATAGTTGATCTCGATATGCTTTGACTTGTCATGGAACACGCAACTCTGGTTGTCACAATGTATACAAGTAGCATCCATCTGGAGATCAAATAAATCTGATAGTAGCTTTTGTAGCCATACTGCCTCACAACTAGATGAAAAAGCTACGACATACTCTGCTTCAGTTGTACTCAATTCCAAACAGGATTGCTTCCTGCTAAACCAAGAGATCACACCTGATCCCATACTGAAGCAACACCCTGAAGTGATCTTCCTATCGATGGCACTTCCTGCCCAATCTGAATCAACATAACCCTCAAGGTTAACCTTCTGATTCGCATCGTACTTGAGCCCATAATCAACTGTACCCCTCAAGTACCTCGGAATATGCTTTGTAGCAATCAAGTGAACATGTCTCAGATCTATCAAGAACTGGCTCAAGGTGTTCACAACAAAGCAAATGTCTGGTCTCATGTTCGTCAGATACATCATAGCATCAACCGTCTCTGATGAAGCATCACTTAATAGCTTCAGGTTCGATGCCATAGGTGTGGTCATGTAGTCCATCATCCTGAACCTATTCAGGATCTCTACTGCATACTTCCCTTGTCCACACCTCCATGCCTAGAAAAACAGTGCATCGACACATAACAGGAGCATCACTGGTCTATCGCCTTCAACCTTGAAGCAAAGGTTGGAATCTGCTTTACTCTCAGTAAAGCCTAGAGTCATCAGTAATCTATCCATCCTGTCATACCATGTTGAACCTTAGATATTCTGCATTCACTCCCTCTGAAGCGGAGCATCATACTCCCTCTGTCTTTTGTACTCTATGCACTGAAACATTTTGTACTGGAGTGACAAGTAGCTTCCTATGCTACTAATATTCTATGTGACCATCTAGTGTATAGAATTGCATCTTCAACCTTGTAGCAAAGGTTAAGATCTTCATCAATCTCATGATATATGTGTTTAAACTCTTACTGGCTGCAAATGTCTCTTCGTAGTCTAGGAATTCTTTTCATGAGAAGCCTCATGCTACGAATCTTGCTTTGTATCCCACGATTTTTCCATCTACTGCATGATGGAACTACGATCTTCCCTTCATGTATCGTTACTACATCCTAGACATCATTCTTCTTGAACTGTTCTTCCCTTTCTTCTTCATGGCTGGAAGGTTCTGTATCAATGATGTCATTGCACTCGTCATATTATTCTTTGTCTTTGAACTGTCGTCAATTGTTCTTCGGAACAAGTCTTCATTCTTCTTTGCTTGTAAGTGATTATGTATGCGATATTTCCTACAAGTCAAATGCATTTGTATGGTTAGAAACATTTCATAAGGAATATCATACTAGAAAATTCTTATGCATAAATATGTGATCATGCAACTACTTTAGCCAATACAACATTCATCCATATCTCACTAAAACGTTCTAGATGCCTTCCATCTCTACCAGGACAACATTGAGATTATGCACTAATCCAATATGTCAGCAAAGAGGTTTCATTCTAGATAAGTAGCAATGGAGAGCTGTATAGCACCATGAGCTACTTACCCATCACATGCATATTAGTAGTATACTACCATTAATGCAAACATCCTATCATGCATAATACATGACCTGAATATAAACAAATGCATAACAAAACAATATCATGAAATGACAATTGAATACTTATCTTTATTTGTTTCGTGGGTAGACTCATTATTGAGCCTTCAGCTTCATCGTCTTCTTCATTCATAATAGCATCATTTCTTATCCAAAAGCTAAGATGGATAAGAGTTTCTTCAAGAGTTCAGATCTTCATATTCCTCATTGCTTGAGGGATCTTCTTTGGATGTAAGAGCTTGATCTTTAGTTGCTCCCACCTTCTCTTCTCGAGCTTCTTCTTCTTGTGTGTTCTCTTCCCAAATACTACTGAAAGTAATCACTTCCTTTTCGCACACATTCCTTGAATGAATGAATCCCATGATCTTGGGAGTCCATTCAAGGTGACTATCACCACTTTTGCATTCTTCACTTCTTCTTTTACTGCTTCAAGTTGTTCTTTGATTTGAGAGACCCTTGTAAAGTATGACTACATGGTCTCTACATTCTGAATCTTCACATTATTTAACTAGTTTTTTAAGGTCATCTTCTAATGTATGTTCTTCCCTTCAAATAGCTTGGTCAAGGAATAAAACATATTTGGTGTCTTTAAGAAAGACACTTGTAGTACAAGTTGATTCGTGACTGAATCAACAATGATCTTCTTGGCCTTGACCAAGTTCTTCTTGTGTAAGGCTTCTAGCCTCATCTCCCTCTGGAACTGGAACCTCTATACCCATGTAGGTGTCCAATCCATTTTCTTCAGAGAGATCATATACTTCCAGGCTTGGAAGTTGTCAACTTCCCCAAGCTTGTCATCAAGCTGATGTGATATATCACTTTGAAATGAGAACCTCAAATGAAAATAGCGAAAGATTAGATCTTATCGTTTTGAGGTGTCCGTCCTGGTTCCGGAGCTGACTGATTTAGGGTTTGTCACAGAAACCCTAATTTTCAAAACTTGGAATATTCCAGATCTAATTGCATATAAATATAGATCTCTTCAAATGGAGTTGTCCAATGTACTCCTTTTCTGAAAACAGTGGAGGGAAGCTCCCGGAACAGGAAGCCCTAATTTTCCAATTTCTTCTGCAGAAATGTCTGTCACTATTTCTGTGATATCTCCAAAGTTACTACTCTCTATGTCTGATAATTCGCACTAAGATATCCTCACATGTCCTTAATCGAACACCACAGGTCTAATAATAATTTCTTTCACCAATTGGGATTTATGATCCTTTTCCCAAGGTGACCTGTTACATGACTGTTCAAAACAGCAATGTTGTATGGACTGACACATGTCCCTGTTTCATCTTCTAGGTCTAAAATTTAGACCACAGAACGTACAATCCATGCCCTTTCTTGAACAGCTTCACGAATTCCATTTCGACCTCTGTAGCCCAATATATAGAAATTCTCCCTAGGTGTCATGTTTAGGGATGAATTCTGGAAGAGGCTGCAACCCTAACTTGGAGGGATCATATCTTCCTGGATATAGTGAATATGAGGTGGATTGTTGGATACAATGTTCATCAGGATTTCATCTTCATCCCCTACAAGTTTCAGCTCCTGATCCTTCGCCAGTCTTGGGATATAGCGAATGTACCAAAACTTAGCAGTTTTAGTATTTAGGGGTTTTCTAGCTCGGGGTCAAACTAGGGTTTGACTTTCCTGAAATTTTACGCAACCAAATTTATTGAACCAGGTCTCTAAACTTATATTTTGATGAGGAGAACAATCCTATGCTAGGATCACTCAAAAATTCCTCTTCTATAGAAATCCCTAATTTCTGCATCAAAAACTAAAAATGCTCAGAATCAAATTCTGCTTCGACAGAAAGATGTGCGCTTCAATGGTGAGTCAGCCTAGCATACTTTTGCTGATGGGTTGTGGAGAGAGACCCAAAAATTAATAAGCCCTAACTTCTGTAGCTACACAATGTCTTCTTCTCAGGTTAGCTCCGATACCATGTTAGATTTTTATCATTCAAGCTAGCATTATGATCTTAGGATCTTTTAACTGAGAGAATAACAAGCACAGCAATAAAATATAAGCACATCACAAGAGACAAGAGACACAAATAATTTTCCTCAGGGAAACCATAAAGGAGAAAACCCCACAACTTCCTCAGAGATAGAATCAACACCAAAGGTAAAACCGGAAAACAGTAAGATGATCTCCGAACAGCAGCAGTCTCTCTCTCGCTCACACTGAGAGAGCTTCTCCTCTCTCACTCATGCGCCCCAATGAGTGAGTGTGTGTGTATGAGTATCATGAATAGAGAGGTTCTCACTCTCTATTTATATTCTTTCATTCACTTGGAACCCACTCCAACATGTCGACCTCACTTAACAATTAATTACTAGAGACGACATCTCTAGGAGTGTCTAATAACCCTGGTGCCCCACCACTTGTGGGGACTTTTCCTCCCCCGACCAATAGGAGGGTAACACAACGGTGGGGACTATTGCCCCAACTTACAATGACTCACCTAGGGTTGACTTCACTAGGATAGTCTAATAACCCAAGGGCCCCACAACTGTGGGGACTTTAACCCTTGACCAATAGGAGGGTTACCCATAATGACTTGACATGACTTTCTCATTATAGAAACTTCCCAGAATAAACATCGGGGTATGACATGACCCAAATAAATTACAACACATCCCGGAATAAACATCGGATTACAATACATAAGAAATACAAGTGAATACATTCCGAAGTTACAATTACATCAATAGATCATCGACAATGTATCGGGAAAACATTGAGGATGAAGGTGTAATGGCACTGGGATAAAACATGCATATCAGTTTGTGGCATAAAAAATCTATGTATAGGAGGAACAATGATTCATGGAACAACGTGGAAGATAAGGAGGTCGACTATCCGGATTGACCATCGAGGAATATATATGGAAACTTTTATCGACACGAAAATCAGCACCATGGAAAAGTAAGGAAGGGACCAATGGAAAAATACCAAGAATTCAGGTGTAAAGGCATGGGGACAAAACAAGCATAACGTCCCACTATACAAAAAATCAATGTCTAGGAGGAATAGTGCTTCATGAAATAACACATAATATAAGGAAGGAATGATGAGATGTTGTCCTGAAACTAATAGGGCATGTGGCAGATTCTAATTGACAATGGAAATGGACCCCAGATTAGAGTTTTGAAACCAATTTGGGGCAGAGTGATTACTGCCCAGCCTTAAAAAAGCATATTTCCACCTATGCCCACGCAAGCTTCCATGGCATGAAAATAATTGTGAAATGATTTCCAGATGGATCAACTAAAAATGGACAAGTCATTCAAATTTCAAATTTGAGCAATGAGTCTAAGACATAAATCCATATCTACTCAACCATAATCTAATTCATACCAAGAAATGTAGCAGTGAGTAGGAGAGGCATAATGGATCTAAATAGATCAGGGATAGGAGACTGAAGCTGATCACGCTGTTGAGAACATCGAAAAGGATACTCCATCAGATTTGATAAAAGAAAAGGATCTCAAGTTAGAAGAACTAGAAAATGATTCAAGAGAACAGGATGATCACATTTCCCACTTGGAAAATGAGGAAGATGAACTAGAAGACAAGGTTTATGAGTTAAATCAAGAATTATTGGGGAATCCCCCTATAAGGAACTAAAGAAATATTGTTGCGAAAGATAACTGGCTACTACCCCTACCACTGAAATAAAAAGGACAAAAGAAGAGCTTGTGTCTATTACAAACACTGCAAGAGATTTAATCAAATATTTGAACAATAGAAATAACATGAAATTTGCAGAAATAGGGGTTACAAACAAAAAACACATAATCAAGGAGGCTAAAAAAGTTCTTACTAATAGAGAATGGGTGATGAGTGCTTAAACGAAACATAGAGTTTAACATTAGATATTACATTTTTATATAGGCCTATTTAAAGATGTTATTTATGGAGGATCGCCCCATCTATGGGATGGAAATGGATACCTATATAGTAAAGCAAAATATCTAGAAATTTCAAGAAAAAGAGTAACAAGGAGAGATATTTTGGGGATTTAAGTGATCATTTAAATGGAGTTGTGGTAGTTAACAAATTGAAAGAGGAATTTTAATTGTGAATGAATCTCAAAAATATGTTCAAATACCTACCCCATTTCTCATATGAAAAATAAAAAAATGATGACTTGGAAGTTGACACAATGAGGACTCATAAATATCCCATGGGAAACAAGTGGCATAAAATTTCCAAATATCATAAGATTGCATTACTAGGAGTGTGGAAATCCATTCTAGAAAATAACCCAACAGTGTAGATAGTTGAATGATCCACTGGACACACACCTAGGTACTATTCCAGTAGAAACAATCAATGTAGTTAGGTAGTTATAAACAATAGTGTTAACAGAATGAATGAGACAGAAGAAGAGAGAAATCAAAATTAGTTGCACCACTAGCCCTTCCTCAGCCACTCCTACATTCAAAAAGGTAAGGGAAGAAACATAACCCCTTTCTTGAATTTTTGAATTATGTTGGCTCATGGTAACTGTGACACTAAGATTGTTGATATTTGAATCTAACTAAAGTGTAAGAGTCAACCTCGTAGGATAGTGTAAAATGGAAATTGAGATATTCCATACTATTTTATATAGGTGGTACTTCTCTTTTCTCACTTAAATAAAAATGATTACATCACTTACATTATCATAATACACTGGGTGTTATAAACAATAGATTCAAATACACATTCGAGATACCTATTATCCTTGTAATTTTTTTCTTATGTTGTGAATTCTAGACCCATTTTCCATCAATGAAAGTTCTCTTGATTTATTAAAAGTGCTAAGCAGCAAACTTTGCACCATTTTTATAGCACTAGTATAAGTATTTGCGATACACCCAACAGTTGCCTGTTTTTCAACTTCAACAGGTTTAGCATCGACTTCAATAAGTTCGAACCTCGACACAACCTTGATAGGTTTTGCATCTCGATATACATCGCCGACTCCAACGTCTCGACATGATTACAATATATTATCTCTCTGTCTTCCAGTCGTCTGTAATGGTTGAACTTTCAAGCTGTTCTAACTTCTTTGTAACCTAACATAATGCATAGTCACCCAAGCATCTCATCATTCTATACAAGCATGTATAATATTGTAAAATACAAGAGAGTAATAGAGCAATAATAGAACATCAGAGTTTGGTTCGAATTCTTGCATTTTGTCTATGTGTTTACTTTAAGTATGTGTAGTGTATTTCCTACTTTGCTTATTTTAATATGATTCTTCCATATCAGTGCTCGATTCATTCAATCAAACTGTTGTCCTCGGACGTGTGCCTGGGCACCCAAAATATCGGTATTAGAGTAGATTCATATTTTAAGTTGTGCAGAAACTTTTTATAGAAATTACTTGACTTATGCATGTTCAGACACGCTCACAAAACTGACAATTCAAGAAGACACTACCTTCGACTTCAGAGAAGATGGCTGAAGAAATAAACAATAGACATGCAATTGACGAGACATAACAACTCATAGATAATTCATTGGCTCAACAATGAACTGAAATGTTCAACTAGTTCAACAAGATTCTCACGTGATTTTCTTCAAAATCCGGAGGATCTTCGACGAGATTGCACTTCAAAAAAATCAGTCCATTCAAGGTGCAAATGAATCTGGATATACTGAATCTTGAATGCAAGATTGATGCAAAATCCATAGACAAATAGGTACAAAAACTAGAATCCTATTACTTTATGAATCAACTCTCGGAAGTTGAAAATATCTACATTGCTTCCTTAAAGATGTCAATATTTGTGCACTAATGGTGGGAGAATATATAGACAAATATGGAGCAAGAAGGATACCCCATAGACAAATGGGATAAATTTGTCGAGTACATCCTAAAGGAGTTCTACCTTCCCAAGTACATTGTATAGAAGTATAAGAAGTGGCAGCAACTAAGGAAATGGAAATACCAATCTATGCATAGTTACATCGATGAATTATATCAACTCTGTGGAAATTAATCCCAAGCTGTAGATCAATTACACTCACAAAATTACTAGTCAAGCATGCAAAATTCTACAAAAAGGAGATTGAATATGGAGCATAACACAATCCTCTATTGAATAAGTGTACATCATCCAAAATCATCAATTAATAGGCTATCCAAATATATAATTACATCAGAGATTTGAAATCATAAGGATGTTATTCTAATTCGACAAAAAATTGGCTTACTAAACTAGTCAAAATCCACCTAGTCAAAATCCCCCATAGGTGCATAAATCACTTTCCTAATATGTCAAGATGCTCACGAATTGGATGATTGAGACATACCAGATAATAAGTGATGGAAATATATTATATCCATTCTTTTGGATGGAGAAAATAAGGGAGGATGATTTGGGCACAAAACAAGACAGTTACTCCAAGACTAGCTTTTCCTTCATGCCTAATTAAAATTGCTAAAAGCAAGGCAACTTTCAAAAAAAGAAAAAATCCACATTTTTTTTAATTCTGGAATTATTGTAGATTTGTCAGAAATGATTCCAGGATGTTTCTAAAGCACTCCTTAATCCATTTTTATCATTTATTTACTTCTAGGTGCAAGTGAATGCCAACTAGTATAGTAAGGAATCTAGGAATAAGACAAAATTGACAAATTAATGTCTCCTATCTGTAACTATGGGTTTTATTATTCTAACATCCTCCCTTAAGCCCGAATTTATGTAAAATATCAAAATATATCGTATTATATATCCTAGCAACAAGGCTTAGTCACCCTTTACATACTCCTTGTCCATACAACCAAGGAAAGAGGCGAAAACCCAAGGGGAAAATACTCCCTTAAACATGGACATGAACAAAAAATTTGGAAATCTTGTTATCAATCATTCTTCAACACATGATCAAAAATCCCCAATAGTGATTTGATATTACTGAAGGTATTCTCAGAAAACACCTTGGTGAATATGCCTGCTACTTGCTCTGATGATGCACAGTAGAGTAGAGCAATGGTACCATCATGCACAAGCTCACTAATATAGTGCATATGGATCTCGATGTGTTTGGTTCATTATATTTGAAATGGATCAATAGAGATTCAAATGGTGCTTTGATTGTCACAATAGATGACGATGGAATTCTTTGATTCGATCCCACACTCTCCAAGTATTCCCTGCAACCACAAACATTGAGTAACTACATTCACGGCTCCTCTATACTCTGCCTCTATAGATGAGAGTGAAATAGCACTATACCTCTTACTTGACCAGATGATTGGTCCATATACAAGAATGAACACAAATCCTTAAATAAACTTTCGATCTGTGTTGTCACCTTCCCAATCACTATCAGTAAATCCAACTAGCTCTAAGTCATATTTTGCTGCATAAAAAATCCCATGAGTTCTTGTTCCTTGAACAAAGTTCAGAATTATTTTAGCTTCTTTCAAATGGATTTCATGAGGCTGATCCATGTGTCTGGAAGCCACACTAAATGCATAATATATGCTAGGTTGAGTATGATTTAGATAAATCAAACACCCAATCAACTGCATATACAATGTATTATTTACCAAAGGAGAAGAACTTGTTTCTTCAAGCTTAACTGCAGACAGGAATGGAGTCTTTCTTGGCTTGCAATCCTTCATGCTAAAGTTGTTGAGAAGATCTGAATCATACTTGTACTGATGAACTTTGATCCCATGTGAATATTGAGAAATTTAGAGACCCAAGAATTGACTCAACAATCCCAAATCTGTCATGGAAAATGCATGGTTCAATGCATCCTTCAAGGAGGAAATCTATTTCTTTGAACTTCCTGTTACCAATAGATCATCCAGATACAAGACAATAATCATTAAACAATCATGTATCAGCTTCAAATAGACATTCATATCATACTTGCATCGAACAAAGTTCTGTGACAACAAAAATCCATCAATCTTGGCATACCAATCCCTGGGGGCTTGCTTTATCCCATTCAATGATTTCTTTAACCTGCACACTAAATATGTATTAGACACAAAAACTTCAAGTTTTTGCCGATAAATCTATTCATTCATTTTTCCATGTATAAAGGCACACTTCACATCCATGTGATGCACATCTCGTTGCCTTGAAGCTGCAATGGCCAAAGCTAGCATTATGGAGTCCATCTTTGCCACTTGTGCAAAGGTCTCATTGTAATAAATACCTTAAACTTGTGAGTGTCCTGTAGCTACCAATGTTTCCTTATATTTAAAATTTTAACCATCAAAATAAAATTTGGTTTTATAAACCCACTTAAACTTTACTAGTTTTCTCCCTTAGGGGGGATTGACTAGTTCCCATGTGTCATTCTTCTGCGAGTTGTATTCTTACTTCATGGTTGTTTTCCATATTGGATAATTTGATGCATATTCATGTGTCTAAGGGTTTTATTCAACCATAAAATATCACTTCTAAACAAAGAATGGATCTTTCACAGAAAAGGCACTCTCAAATTGAGTCCTCCTAGTGTCACTAGGATTCCCGACTAGTACCCCAACTACATGAATGGTCCTTGCTTCCCATTTTGTTATTGTAGGAATTTTAGGATCTAAAATTAAATCATCATTATCAAAAATATCAAAATCATCCAACTCATTAGTCTCTTCACTTACAATCAATGGTTGTGGTAATAAAGAGGACTCTCCATTTTTTGTTGCTGCTAAAGGATCTTCTTCAAATTGAACACTCCTTTCAATGAAATATTTTTGAGTGCTCAATTTTATCAAGTGGTACCATTTGTAATATTCATAATACCCAATAAATAGGCACTCTTTACTTTGGGGTTGCAAATCCTTCCTCTTTTCAATTGGAATTCTAGACCAAGCCTTTGAGCCAAAACTCCTAAAACGGGTCACATCTGGCTTGTGCCCACTCCAAGATTCAAAAGGAGTGATTAAATAAATTTTATTGTGAGGAAACCTATTATGGATATAGTATGCATAGTTTATTGCTTCATCCCAAAAATTTGGTGGTAAGTTTTAGACTTCATCATACAAGTTGCCATCTCCTTGAGTGCTTTATTCTTCCTCTTAGCAACACCATTTTGCTGAGGTGTGTAGGGAATATAATGTCGCATCTGGATACCTGCATATTCAAAATAATGGATGAAATCAGACTTGACATACTCATCACCATTATCATATATTAGGACCTTGAGTTTCCTCCCATACTAGTTCGCAACCAAGGCTCGAAAGACCTTGAAGAGGTCAAACACTTCATACTTTTGTTTTAGGAAGTAGACCCAACAGTACCTAGAAAAGTCATATATGAATGTTAGGACATATTTGTCTTGACTCATGGACATATTAGGGAATTTACCAACAATTTCATTGTGGATTAACTCAAGGGGTGCATAGGTTCTCTCATGACTAGCTCTCTCATACTTGTGTTCTGGGTGTTTTCCTAGGATACAACCTTGGCAGAGTCCTTTAGAAAACTTGATCTTTGGTAACCTTATGACCATGTATTTTTCACTCAAATATGAAAAATGATTGTATTTAAGATGGACAAATATCTCATTCCAAATCTTTCTTGCTTCAGTAGCATGAGTGAGAAGAGCAGAGGGGTTTGATAAAGGTAGGAAATGGGAAAACTTGTATACCTTCGAACTATGATCCACAACACCTTTTTCTATCACTATAGCATTCGAAATATCTGAGATTTAAAATTCATTGGGAGAGAAAACAACCTTCTTAGGAGACCCAGTGTGGGTCATCTGATACACTGACAGGAGGTTAGCGGCAAGACCTGGGACATGTAACACATCATTGAAAGAACCATGGTCAAGATCAATCCTACCCTTCCCCATACTATTAGTAACATAGTCATCTCCCAAATCAATTTTTGGACCTTGCGAATCATCAAAAGAGGAGAAATTATCCCTTGTCAAAACCATGTTTCCTGAAGCTCTAGAATCAATGATGAAGTTGGATGACCTTGAATTGATGGAAACTAGAGCACAAAATCTCTCCTTGTCATCTGAATTTGATCCTCCTTCCCTCTTCTTTGCACATTTAGGAAGGGAGATTATGTTCTTCTCTAGGATTTGATTCAACATGTCAATTTTATTCTTCATACAAGAGCTCTCGAGATGATATCCCTTACTGCAGTATGTGCACTTGCTCATTTCACTTGTGTTCTTCTTCTTTTGGAAGTTCTTCTTGAAGCCTGAGGACTCCTCTCGAGACTTGGACTTATCTCTCTTTTGCTCAGGTGGCTTCTTGGATTTATTTTTTCCTTTGGAATCCACCCTTGAATCTCCAGCAACCAAATATTGGTCTTTGGAAGGTTTGATGGTGCCCATCATTACGAGTTTATCTTGCTCCTGGGTGAGGGATTCCATGAACTTAGCAAGCTTAGGCATCTTCCAGGCTCATGCTGTCAATTTGGTGGCAAGGAAGGTCAAAACAAACACAGTGTATTCAAGACCAAGCTTCTAAAGTATGGTAAATACTAATTACTCATCCTTCTTATCGATTCCACACTGTTTTAACCGCAGAACAAGGGCCTTAAACTTTGAAAAGTAGAGTTGCAAGGATTCGAAGCTAATGGGACTCAATGAGATCATATCATTCTCGAGTTGATGTCCCCTCGTTTCATCTATCTTTCCAAATAGATTCTCAAAATTCTCCCAAACCTCATTTGATGATGTCAATCCATCAAGATGGAAGAGGAGGTCTCTTGAAATGCTCAAGCACAAAAGACAATATGACTCATCCCTCCTGTTATGCCATTTAATTTTATTTGCAGCTACATTGGGCTCAACCTCAGTTTCCATGGTAACCCTGTAGAGGACTTTACTCCTCAACAAAATTTCCATCTCAACCTTACATTCAAAAAATTTGAATGGAGTCAAGATGATTCTTTGAGATTGGTCCATATCTCAACAACTATACCCTTCAACTAGCAGAATGCGCTCCTAGACAGTGATGTCAAACTTGAAATATAAATTTGGAAGGAGATAAATTGATCTATCAAGGCTTTGATACCATGTGGAAATTAAGTCCAAGTTGTAGATCAATTACACTCACAAAATTACTAGTCAAGCATTCAAACTTCTACAAAAGGAGACTGAATATGGAGCAAAACACAACCCTCTATTGAATAAATGTACATCATCCAACCTAATAAAGTAATAGTTTGTCCAAATATATAATTACATCATATATTCGAAATAATATGGATTCTATTCGAATTGGACAAAAAATAGGCTTACTAAACTAGTCAAAATCCCCCATATGTGCATAAATCACTTTCCTAATATGTCAAGATGCTCACGAATTGGTTGAGTGAGATGTACCACCTGATAAGTAATGAAAATAGATCAGATCCATGCTTTTGGATGGAGAAAATAAAGGAGGATGAGTTGGAAAAAAATAAGACAGTTACTCAAAGACTAGCTTTTCCCTTTTGCCTTTAAACTACTAAAAGCAAGGAAACTTTCAGAAGAAAAAAAATAGAACTATTCTTTTGCTATTATGGAATTACTGCAGAGTTGTTAGAAATGATTTTGGGATGTTTCTAAAGTGCTCCTTAATCCATTTTTATCATTTTTTGACTTTTAGGTGCAAGTGGATACCAACTAGTGTTATAGCGGATTTCACCACTCTAGGTGAATCACACTTTGTATGGCCTTCCCCTGTCCCGCTGCAGACTCTTTAGACCCCATGGACCATCTTTTATCCTTTTATGTTTCCTTGATCATCCCTAAAACTATATGAAAAATGATATACGCGGCTTTTTACCCGATAACCGCATACATACGCGGGTTTGACCCCTATAACCGCGTACATCGGGATGTGTGCATAATCCAAATCCTTTTGGAGTTTTCCTTGACATGGATCCAACTCATTCGACTCCTAGCCTTCCATATGCCTTGAGATCACTCGGATTCGACCCTTCATTATCCCTTATGAATCTATATAAGGAACCCCTTGGTACATCGAAGGCATATAGAGAGATTGATAGCAAAGAAACTATACTCCATTGTTGTCGGAATTTGTACTTGAGTCTGCATCCCTTTGTCCCTTGGACCACTATTGTGTTCTTCCCAAGCTTGCCTTTTTCTAGTGAGCTTGCTATCATGAGATGGAGGATTGAGGTGGTGGAGGCCCAAGTGGGGGATTCAGTTTCTCTAGTTCGCAGACGTGCCATCAGAGGTTGTATCTATCTTGTAATCTCTGATTTATATTAATGGAAATATCTTTTCTTGTCCAATGATGTGTATTTGATTAAATATTGTATCCATTGGAATATGTCAAATGCTTTTACATTATTGATTATATATGCTAGAATATATCTAACACCATGATATATAGTATGCTTGTATTGTTTACTTGTTGTTGAGGAAGTATTATATCAATTCAAGCTGAAGATTGGAAAGCTCAATGGGGATCTACTTCAACCGTCCGGAATAAGGTACGAGGTCTGATCCTTTAGTGTTAGACATTTTATTTCTATTGCATATTGGGAAAGATTGATTTCTGGAGTCAAAGCTGTATGTTGTGGTACCCCAAGCCATATGAATTTCTCTCTATAACAGAATTGGCGACTCCACTGGGGAGCGGGGAGCAATCCGAATATGCACTAATTTCCGTGATTTGAATCGTTCCTGTCCTAAGGATAAATTCCCCACACCATTTATAGATCATATTTTGGATGAGTGTGTAGGTAGCGAGGTGTTCTCCTTCATGGACGGCTTTTCCAGGTATAATCAGATCCAGATTAAACCTGAGGACCAACACAAGACTGCATTTATTTGTCCTTGGGGAACGTTTGCATATCGAAAAATGCCTTTCGGCCTTACAAATGCCGAAGCTACATTTCAGCGGGTGATGGCCTTGATTTTCCACGATCTCAAGTCTATTATTGAAGTATTTTTGGATGACCTCACTGCTCATTCTCGTATGAGAATGCGTCATCCCTATCACTTGAGATTGGTCTTCGAAAGATGCTGGCACTATTCGGTTCGATTAAATCCTCATAAGTGCATCTTTTGTGTGAAGTCAGGTCATTTACTAGGATTCATCATTTCAAAGGAGGGCATAAGAGTCGATCCCTTGAAGGTTGAGGCAATACTTCAGTTGTCTCCCCCGAAGAACATTCGTCATCTTCAGTGTTTGCAAGGTATGGAAAACTTCTTACAAATATTTGTTGTCAACTTTGCCAATTTGACTAGAGGCTTTATGTGTCTCTTGAAGAAGGATACTCCCTTTGAATGGGATGAGCAAGCCCAGGAGTCCTTTGATGCACTTAATTGAGCCCTAGCATCGGCCCCAGTGATTAGTCCTCCAGATTATAGCCGTGATTTCCTATTATATGTGACCGCATCTTTAGAGACGATTGGTATGGTGTTGGTTCAGGAGGATGAGGAGCTCAAAGAGCATGTCATATATTACCTGAGCCAAAACCTTATTGACGCAGAGATTCATTATTCTCATGTCGAGAAGCTTGCTTTAGCAACCGTACATGCGGTTCAGCGTTTGAGACATTATATTCTCCTTCGCTAGACCTTGGTTGTGGCCCATGTCAATCTGTTTCAGTTCGTCCTTACACGAAGGATGATTGGGGGAAAGTATAATAAATGGATTGTCATTCTGCAAGAGTTTGATCTCGAATTTGTTTCGGCAAAGTCGAAGAAGTCGTTAATTTTTGCAGAGCTTATATCGTATTTCCCGAGCGAGGCCGAGGAGTTGGTTTGTGAAGATACGTTTGTTGATGAATACATCTTCTTAATCTCAATGTCTAACCCATGGTATGGAGATATCATAGTATATCTGCAAACACAGAGGACCCCTACTCACCTCTCGCGAGATGAACGATGATGATTACGTCACGTCTCTAAGAAATACCTTATAGTGGACAATACTTTGTACCGATGTGGGGTAGATTCCATTTTATGACATTGTTTAACTCATGAGGAGGCTGAGGTTGTGCTGAATGATTGCCACGGAGGGGCGTGTGGTGGTCATTTATCTGGGCTTTCCATAGCTCAAAATATTTTGAGAGCGGGTTATTTCTGGTCGTCGATCTTTAAAGATTGTGTTGATGCGGTCAAGAGGTGCCACCCTTTCCAGGTGTTCACACAAAATATGCATTCGAAGCCTGCCCCGTTACATCTCATTATCACCGCTGGTCCCTTCACCAAGTGGGGGCTCGATTTTATGGATTGTAACCCAGCTTCGGCTGGAGGGCACCATCATATTATAGTGGTTGTGGATTATTTCACGAAATGGGCTGAGGCAATGCCTACAGTAAAATCCGATGGTGAGACAGCCGCTCACTTCATAGTCAACCAAATCATTACTCAGTTCGGGATTCCGAAAGAGCTTGTCACTGACCATGGCTCGCACTTTCAGAACCGTATGATGGAAGATTTGGCATCCAAGTTAGGGTATAAGCAAGAGCACTCCTCTTCTTACTACCCCCAAGCGAATGGACAGGTTGAAGCAGTGAATAAATCACTTAAGTCCATTCTCCAACAAACCATTGCACAGAGCAAGACGAATTGGCATATTATGTTATACCCTGCTTTGTGGGCATATCGAACCGCAACTAAGACTGCCACTGGTTTTTCTCTATATCAGCTTGTGCATGGAGTGGAGTCAATATTGCCAGTTGAATGCGAGATTCCTTCGTTGAAGCTAGCTGTGGAACTCTTACCAGACACTTCACCTTTGGAGGAGCGTTTGGTCCACCTCGAGCAACTTGATGAGCAGCGTCAAGATGCCTTGGTGGCTCTAGAGGTTAATAAATGTTGCGTTACGGTCCAATACGACAAGTCTGTCCATCCAAGAGTGTTTAGTGAAGGAGACTTGGTCCTTTTGTGGGATCAATCGAAAGAACCCTTGGGGGCAGGGAAATTTAATCCTATGTGGCGTGGTCCTTACGTGGTCAAGCGTGTATTAGAGAAGGGTGCCTATGAGTTAGTCGATTACGAAGGCACAGCTTTGGCGGAGCCTAGAAATGGGATCTATCTCAAAAAATACTATGCATGATCTTTAGCCAAGGCTTCTTGTTGTATATTAGTGTACAACTTTACATAGTTAGGTATTTTTCTTATCGTGATTGGGTTTGTGATTAGTTTTCGTTTCTTTTGGCAGATGTCAATGGAATCTTCCACCTACATAGGATTTACGGATGGTGCAAGTCGTCACACTCAGCACTCAGCCTCTGCTGCTTGGGTCATTTATACTCCTATGGGTCAGGTAATGTCTTCAGGAGGTGTATGTCTATGACCATCTTCCAACAATGTTGCTGAATATAGCGTCGTTATCGAGCTTCTACGGGATGCCATTTCACATGGCATTCTATCTCTTGAGGTATGTCTTGATTCGGAGTTAGTAGTGTCACAGCTCAATGGTTTGTACCATGTTAGAGTTCGACGTTATTGAGAAGATTCTTAGGTGTGAGATTGTTAGAACAACAATTTGACAGTATCACATATATACACATTCCAAGAAATGATAATCAAGTTGCTGACTCATATGCTAACTACGTGTTAGATTGGCATTTGTTTCATTCATAATAAATTAATCACAAACATTTTTACACATGTAAATAAATAAATTGATCACCATAAAACCTTTTATATATATCAAAAATGTGATAATACATAGTGTCATATACAAAAGTGGAGCTTTCAAAGCTTCCATCATATAATACACGGTCGTACAAAACATATACACTCCCAGGTATCTAATCCTGTGGAGGGGGATGGTTGTGATCATGATACATCACTACAGATCTAGCTAGCCGCCGGAATAAACACACCCATGCGCGTGGCACACCCATCACCTGTCGTTGCATGGCCTCAGGCAAGTCCTCGACTTGCGCCATGGGAACTCTATGAGTCAGTCGCACGAAGTTGGTATGAATGCTCTGGAGCGTTCGCTCCGCATCCACATCTGTGATGTCATCCCCCCTTCCCCTATGTCTATGACGTGGGAAGCCCTCTGGTCACCGTGGTCCCACATCTGCACATGAATAGTAGATGTCACTATGTGTTGTCACAACAAAACATGTCTTTTTGATTCCACGTAATCAAAGAAAATACAAAAAAATTAAATAACTCGAAAAACTTTTAACAAAAAAAGAGTGAGAGTCGAGATTCGGTACCTATCTCTCCATATGCCGATCCTAGTGGCAATGGCATGTCCGGATCCCCCCGAAAATCTATCCCTCCATAAGGGTAGTCATCTATGGCAATAATCTGTCGTCACCACCATGGAAAGAAGTCAGCCGGATATGGGTTGGCCACCCTACCACCCCCCAGTCTGCGCATAGCATCTGCCCAACACCGTTGGGCCTGATCTCGAACCCCGTGGAGAGGAACGTCCACTCTAGGGCTCAATCCTGGAACACGCTCGAAGAAAAACATGCTCAAAATGCTGCTGAACCCAAAGTTCTGTATCCTGCCTGCCTTACACTCACTGAGCTGGTGTTTCATGTTGCTTAGTAGTGTAGTACTCCAGTCGTATATGATCGGTCTCATACACTCCACCGCATAGAACATCAGTGGCCGCGAGGCTTGATGGAGTGAGGCTAAGCCTGCTATCCTACCCAGCGTCAATAGTATGGCCTTTAGGCCCAACACCTGTACAGCATTGGTGGGGACTTGACTTCCCACCTTCTCAGTATCTGGGTAGCAGTACACAGCTACGTACTCATCGATAGTAAGCCCACCGCCTGGCCCACCTCGGGAACGAAGGTTCACCACCTCCCCTTGTCTAGATAGACCTGTGATAAAGTATATGTCTTCCACCTCTATGGTGAGAGACATCCCATCTATCCGGAAGGACTCTGATTCTGGATCCCAATACTCTACCAGCATCTCTAGTAGTCTTGGTTTGGCCCTCACACCACCAAGACACCAAAACTTGTAGAGTCTGCATGCTCGAAGAGCTTGTTGAGCCACCATCACGTCGGCCCTTACAGCTTCCTCTACCTCACCATGCTCACGCTCTCTCCATTCTAGCACCATCCTGCAACAAAAATTGCCACATTGCCCATTAGATTCTTATAAATTCACTTGCGCGGTGCCATACGCGGCTGTTTTGCAAACAGCCGCGTATGTACGCGGTTTCTAGCCTCTTTTCCGCGTATAGCCAGCCCTATACGTGGAAAAAGCTTCGATATCCACGTGGGCCGCAGCGCTCATGTAGATATGGCCTAAAAAACCTCATTTCACCATGAAAATCAACAAAAATTATATTAAAATGCATGAGGAGAGCATGAGTAAATACCTGGAAGAAACAGTTGTGAATTCCGCCGGCTGGATATCCTGGAATTTGCAGTTGAAAATCAGAGCTCCAATGGGTAAAAGTTTCAAATGATTTATATTTTTTACTATTTATAGAAAAAATTTCAAATATTTGAAAATTTTTACCCCCTTTCCTATAGTTTTGACAGTTTCTAACCATTTTGGACCGTTTCTGACATAATTTGTGATGTAGAAGACCATTTTCAGTGCCATTTCAGCCATTGGATTGACCCGTTCATACTGATCTCAGGTATAATGTCTACACTGGCATATAGGTTAGGTTCACCACCATTTGCATTTTGCATGACCTTATGACCATGTCACCATGACCTTAGGTACGAACCCACTCTATTATGTCACGGAACCTTTTTGCTGCTTTAGAAGTGGCATAATACGAGTGGTAGAGCTTCACCTTACATGGGTACCCTAGTTAGCCCCTTATTTGCATTTGGTTCCCATGCTGACATTTTCTCCTTCAGGGTGTGGGAGTCCGTTGTATAGTACTGCCATGACATTTCGCAAGAGCCTCATACTCCTCTTGATCTTATGCTGGCCTGTTTCCCTCCGAACTCCCCCTATGTCAAGTTGTGAATGCATTATCATGAGCTTTGCCTGCCTTATTGAGCTTTATGTCGGCTCCCCTGACATTGCGTTTCAGCCATATAGCCCGAGCTTGTCTCATGTCTAGCCATGCAGAGCCAGTTTGTATATCCTTCACAGCTTGATTTCCCTTTGTACCGGGAGGGGATTTTCCCCCGAGTGTCGATATCCTACACATGTATCCTTGCATTGAGCATAGGTATGTTCCATTGCTTGGAACTAGTTTGTTTGCCCTGATGACACTCGTCTCCTCCTAGTTTGCAACTATAAAGCTAGTTTATTTTTTTTTCAAGCTTTTCAAATAACAAAAAAAGTCCAAAAAAAAAAAAAATTAAAAACCAAAAAGCCGGACAAGGAAAGATGTTATCTTTGGTAGCTATCGAGTCATGTCTCCTTCGAACAGAGCACTGTATATCACATCCATTGGTTGGGTTATAGTTTTACTTTAGGAGTTGTACTCGTTTATCTGAGTTTATCTCCACCAACTGGTTAAGCTTCCAGTCCCTATGGAGCCTCTGTTGATGCCTCCTGTGTCACAAAGATGTCCCAGTTTGTATATCGAGTCTATGCTGCCTTCATTTAGTCACCATACGACGTTATGCTCTTGTTCGAAGGAAGTTGAAACCTATGTCGGCCATTCCTCAGTTATCTTGACTTTGCATGTCGGCCATTCCTGGTACAGTTACTAGTTCGTGCACCTTATGATCGAGTCCTTCCACATTAGATAGATTTGCTGAGTACCTCATGTTAGATGATGGGGGATGCCTTAATTCCCTCCTTCCAGCGGATTTCATCCCATCGACTTCAAATCATTTATTCTGGGATTGGAATCTAGAGTCCTTTTGAGTGCCTTGAGACTTGCAGTCATCAGTGGCAGGTTCTCTCGCCATCGACAGTTTCTTGGGAATACATCAATGTCCCCTGATCGATGGATTCTCTCAAGTGTTCGACCTCAACACATCTATTCACACTTGTTAGTTTGCACTCCAGTACCTTGATTCCCATTTTCATTATCGATGGGTAATCTCACGTCTGTTAACAGTATACATTAATGACTGGTAATCAGACGATGGACTACTATGTTCGACCTCGACACCTCTATTCACATAGTAGGACATGTACTCATAGCGGTTTGTGTAGAAGACTTTCCAGATTGGTGGCATCTCTTATACGCTACCTCCTTGATCGTGCCAGTGTTCATGAGATTTCAGCTCTCGTGACTTGATACCAGTATATGACAGATATTTCTAGCCACTATGGAGATCTTGATCTATTGTATATCTTTAGCCATTTTGGAGATCATGATCCTTTGTATATCTTCATCATGGAGATTCTGATATATGTATATTGTACGTGGCGATGACCACATATGTGATATCATGTATTATGCCTATGCATGGCCATTTTACTCTTATGTATTCGGGACTGCTATATGTACTTGCAGTTATATGCAGAGTTGTATTATTGTACTATGCTGATTGGGTGGCTGGTCTTACATTTGGGATCCTTCATCACTCCACTTCTGGGATGGACTTATAATGTATTTTGGCCATCGTATGACCCCTCTGACCTCACACATTAGGGGGCATCTGTTATAGCGGATTTCACCACTCTAGGTGAATCACACTTTGTATGGCCTTCCCATGTCCCGCTGCAAACTCTTTAGACCCCATGGACCATCTTTTATCCTTTGATGTTTCCTTGATCATCCCTAAAACTATATGAAAAATGATATGCGCGGATTTTTACCCGATAACCGCATACATACGCGGGTTTGACCCCTATAACCGTGTACATCGGGATGTGTGCATAATCCAAATCCTTTTGGAGTTTTCCTTGACATGGATCCAACTCATTCGACTCTTGGCCTTCCATATGCCTTGAGATCGCTCGGATTCGACCCTTCATTATCCCTTGTGAAGCTATATAAGGAACCCCTTGGTACATTGAAGGCATATAGAGAGATTGAGAGCAAAGAAACTATAGTCCATTGTTGTCGGAATTTGTACTTGAGTCTGCATCCCTTTGTCCCTTGGAGCATTGTTGTGTTCTTCCCAAGCTTGCCTTTTGCTAGTGAGCTTTCTATCATGAGATGGAGGATTGAGGTGGTGGAGGCCCAAGTGGGGGATTCAGTTTCTCCGGTTCGCAGACGTGCCGTCAGAGGTTGTATCTATCTTGTAATCTCTGATTTATATTAATGGAAATATCTTTTCTTGTCCAATGATGTGTATTTGATTAAATATTGTATCCATTGGAATATGTTAAATGCTTTTACATTATTGATTGTATATGCTAGAATAGATCTAACACCATGATATATAGTATGCTTGTATTATATCAATTCAAGCTGAATATTGGAAAGCTCAATGGGGATCTACTTCAACCGTCCGAAATAAGGTACGAGGTCTGATCCTTTAGTGTTAGACATTTTATTTCTATTGTATATTGGGAAAGATTGATTTCTGGAGTCAAAGCTATCTATTGTGGTACCCCAAGCCATAGGAATTTCTCTCCGTAACAACTAGCATAGTAAGGAATCTAGAAATAAGACAAAATTGACAAATTAATGTCTCCTATGTGTAACTATGGGTTTGATTATTCTAACAAACTCAAGGATAGACTTGGTGTCCAAGAAGAAGAAAATTTTATTTTCCTGAAGTACATTAGCGGATTATCCCTGTACATTCAGGAAGAGATGGATTTTCTGACTGTCAGGGTGCTTGTGGATTCATTCCACTACACCAAGAAGCTTGAAGCTAAACAAAAAGGAAAAACACATTTCGCAACCAATTTGATAAGTCGAACATCCGACAAGAAGTCACCATCCCACTCCAATAATTCAAGACACCCTTCTCAATCGACTGCGCCAAAGCGAGACTATCACAAGAAGCACTGTCATAAATACAAAAGGGAACATAACAAGTAGCCCCCTACCAGGAAATGGTGTGATTATCACAATTCATCATGGCATGATACGTCAGAATGTAAATCTTGGAATACATTTTTGGAAAAATTCTTGACATTTGACTTGTTCGACAAAACCTTGATAGAATATGACCTAGAAGCATCAACCCTTTTGAGATTGACATTGACTACTCCAATAGCCTCTACTAACGTTGATGAGGAGGAACGAGAACGCCTGTTCCATACACAGATATGGGTTCAAAAAAAAACCATTACATATTATTGTGGATAATGGTAGCCAGAAGAACATACGGTTTCTGAATATCTTGTGAAGAAACTTTTTCTTATCACCTCTCCACATCCTCAGCCCTACAATATCGATTGGATGAAGGATGGATAGGAGCTAAGGATCACTCAACAATGCAGAATCACTTACTTCATTGATCCTTTTGAATATGAAGTACTCTATGGAGTGGCACCGCTTTCCGTAGTCGACGCCCTATTTGGGAAACCTTACCTACAGGATTGACATTGAAGTTATTAGTCACAGCCTCAAAAGGTGATTGCCAAAATTCAGAACCAGTGGTATGGCATATCCGAGCGAAAACCTACACAAAAGGTTGCAATAATATATTCCAAACAAACAAATCTTATCAACCATGCTCATAAATTCACATTGATCATGATAAAGCCTGAACATTCTAGGAAGACTATAACAACCCATTTACTCACCGACCAATGCAGCTCCTAACAACAACAACAAATCAACCACATTCTTGAAGAATACTGGAACATATTTCAAGATCCAAACAAAGTACCTCTACATTTCCAGCTAAAACATGCCATGGAACTTGTTCTTGGTTCTTCATTACCTAACACATCTATTTACAGAAGATCCATTCTCGAGAACGAAGAGATCCGTAGTTAAATTTAATATTTTATTAACAAAGGTTATATCCAACCTAGCTCCTCTCCTTCCGGAAGTCCAATTGTCCTTGTTCTAAAGAAATACGAGACTTTGCAAATGTGAATCGACTATTGAGATCTCAACAAAATTTCAGTAAAGAAAAGATACCATCTTCCAAGGATAGACAAAATCATCGACTGTCTAAGAGGTGCTAAATTATTTATTAAGCTTGACCTCAATTTGAGATTCCATAAGATACTTATCAATTCCACCGATGTATGGAAAAATGGAATTCGAAACCAAGGAAGGACTTTTTGAATGGTAAGTCATGCATTTTATCCTAACCAATGCACAGGCGACCTTCATGCAATATATGGATGACATTCTATGACCTTTCATTGGCAAGTGTGTCATTGTCTATCTCGAGGATATCTTGATTTTTAGTCGAATATGGGAAGAACATGTTAGACAGCTTCAACACTCTCCAGCAACATCGACTATGTTTGAACATGGAAAAATGCTCATTTACGATGAACAACATCAAATATTTGGGGTATGTAATTGACTCTACAGACATTCATTTCGACCGATAAAAAGTACAGATTATTAAAGATTGGACCATTCCTCAAAACATTCATGAAATAAGAATTTTTCTTCGTTTGGAAATTTTTTATCAATGGTTCATACTTGGCTTCAGTCACATAGCCTGGACCTTGAATCAATTGACTAAGGTAAATGGGAAAATTGTCTTCAAATGGACACAAACACAACAACAAACTTTTGAGAAACTAAAAAACAAGAGTTGTACTACATGAGTACATATGTTACTTGATTTGCATTAGCCTTTTGAGATTGAGACAGACGCATTGGACTATGATTTAGGAGCACTGATCACTCATTCTGGTCATCTAGTGTGTTTCCATTTTGAAAATTTCAAAGAAATTGTTAGAATGTATTCAACATATGAAAAATAATTGTATATCATTGTGCAAGCCCTTAGGAAATGTAGACATTACATCCTTGGGAAGGAAACTATCATCCTTACTGACTACCAGCCCTTACAGTTCGTCATGTCCTAGGAAAAATTACAGACAACTTGAAAACCAAGTGGATTAGTTACCTATAACAATTTCAATTGGTAAATAAGTATCTAAAAGGTAAATCCAATGCCACAGCTGATTGTCTCAGCCGACCACCCAGTGACTCTACTTTCTACAATGATGAGTATGCAGGGTTACAACACCACTATTTGGACTCAATTTTATTCGGCATACTGTGACTTCTCTGTAATTTATAGACAGCTTCAGACTGACACGTTATCTACTACCAACTACTTCTTGAAAGACACCTTGTTATTCAAGCTTAGATAATTTTGCGTACCGACTGGTGAGCATAGAAAAAAACTCATTTGGG
This sequence comes from Pseudotsuga menziesii, assembly GCA_001517045.1. Classification (NCBI taxonomy): domain Eukaryota; kingdom Viridiplantae; phylum Streptophyta; class Pinopsida; order Pinales; family Pinaceae; genus Pseudotsuga; species Pseudotsuga menziesii. Next base: position 249,772 of record LPNX010721253.1, on the reverse strand, counting down.
ACGCGCACTAAAACAAGACTACAAGATATTTTGGAGTAGAAAAGACTCTTTTTATCCTCCAAAAGTATTTCTACTGGACTTTACTTAAATATGACGTTAAAAGGTACATTCGATTGTGCAAGGTTTGTGCCATTGCTAAACCACCGAATCGATGACAGGGACTTTATACGCCTTTGTTAGTTCCTAGTCAACCATGGGAATGTATTTATATGGACTTCCTAATAGGATATCTTACTACCAAACATCAACATGGCATGATCTTAGTAGTAGTCAAAATATTTTCCAATATGGCTATCCTTATTCCATGCAAGAAGACTACGACAACACAATAGACTTTTCTGCTCTTCTTCGAACATGTTTGGAAACATTATGGCTTTTTGACAACCATCATTTCCGATAGAGATTGCATACTTATCAACATATTTTGGAAGCTTCTCTAGGAACAGCTCAACATGATATTTTCTTTGTCGACATCTTTCCATCCTCTAACAGACGAACAGATGGAAGTTGTGAATCACTTGGTAGTACAATTTCTTGGCATGTACAACCATAAGCATCATCGAACATGGGTTGTAAGTCTCCTGTTGTAATCTCACAGATCACATAAGGTTACCAATAATACATACTAAAACATACATACATAAAGAGACAAGAGATAAGAACAAGTAGATAGAATAACAGATTATATTAACATGAGAGGGTCCATACAATACAGAGAACTAAACCGAGTTCTCATCTGGCTCAACAGCCTAATATATATGAATTACAAACAGTTACAAATAACTACCTGTCGGTTCACTCAACCAACACGACCTTAGGTGGCCGACCTAATCTCTAACTAGTCGGTTGATCGACTAAGTCGGCTATTGTTCAAGTCGGCTTACCGACTTGCTCCTCCAACATCTCCCCCACGAACAAAATGTTTCTTCGTTTCGAAGAAACAGGGAGGTAAATAAAATTTCTTTGTCCATCTAAGTCGTCATTCTTTGTGCTTGTTCTTCATGGGCTGTGAAGTCTGATGGTTGGTCTTTTCTGTACACAGACTTTGAAAATTGCTTCAGCTGTCACTGCCAGTTGATGTTGGAAATCCGTCCAACTCTGCAAATTTTTTTGTATGTCGATGGTTAGTGTAGTCAGACTGGATAAGATTGAAATTTTCTCTGGTATGGAAACTTCTGCTATTTTTTCCATGTCAAGACTCATAAACTAGTCCTTTTTCTCCACTGTCTCCAGTAGTCTTTTCGTCTGTGGGCATATGATGTCTAATTTTTTCAGGTTTGGAATGGCTTGTTGCACCCATTGATGTGGTTCTCACTCAAGCTTCTATAGTTTAGCTGTTTCAAGCACTATTTGATCTTCAATTGTGCATCTGAGTGCTTCGTCAGTGATTTTCCTCTTCTCTAGTGCTTGGATCTCTTATCGGGTTTTCCTGGTTCATTGATAGACTTTCCCGTAGTAAGCAGGCCAGTCTCGCAGTACTTCTTCTGTAATGACAGACTCCTCCATGTGATCTTGCAACACCTTGTATGCTTCTGCAAAGGCTGTGTGCTGCTCCATCAATAGTCGGATGGTTTCTTCTTTCTGCTCCTCTTTTGTGTCTTGAATTTTTTCCTGCAGCGCCGACACCACGCTCTCAAACAGCTGATAAGATTTTTCTAGTGGTTTGTCGGTGTCAACCTCTGCTGGTCCTGGTATCACCATTGTACAAGGCTTCTGCATTTGTTGAGAAACTCGACTTGTTCTTTTTCATTGTTGTCGATTTCCTTACATCTCTATTGGCTCCTTGTCTTTACTTCAATTTCTAGTGTTTCTAGGAGTTGTCCTAGATCTGCATCTTTCAACTTGGTTGCATCGACCGCAGTGGTCGAACCAAGTTGACTGATGTGGACCATTGTTGTCTGTTCATGATGGTCCTTCTTCTTTTTCTCCTTCTTCTTCTTGTGCTTCTCTGTTTCTACTTGTTTCGGCACCTGTGTACCTGCAAGAGTCAGGTCTGGAATTTCTGTTTGTGGGGCAGCAATGATGGATGGTATTTCGGGTTGGGGTGGTGGGATGACTGATGCATCTGGTTGTGCCTCTAGTTGGCTGGATGCAAAGGGTCCTGAAGTGGATGTGGTTGTCACTAATGGTTGCGGTGGAGGTGGTTCTGGTGCAGCTGGTTGAATTAAGGGTTCTGAGTCGGGAGGTGGTAGTGATGGGGTTGGTGAATGGTTGGGTGTGATTGGGTTGGTGGAAGTGTGGTTGAGTGGTGGATTGTCGATCTGAGGGGGTGAATCCAAGTCGGTGAACATTTGGTCAATTTCTTGACTTATGTCCTCCATGTTTTCTCCTTCCTCATCTCCAGTCGGTTTAGGGTTGGTCGAAGTGATAGACGTGATCCAACGTGCAACAAATTCATGTAATGTCCCGGTTTTGACCCCGTTTGCATGATGTATATAATGTAATTAATTGTGGTGAGCAGCTAAAGGCAAAAGCCCCACCATCGATTTGGTTGTGTATGTTTCGGCAATGGGGATAGTTGTCGATGGTATATCGTGCTATCCGACACATTATGGTTGGCATCATGTAAACACTCACATCAATTAAAATAAACCACAACCAGCTACGACAGTGCAATGTTGAATGAAAAGTGCATGGTTCTGAAGGATAAGGGGTGGGGGATGTTAAACCTTGGTTATGGAGGAAAAACCCATGTGTTACCACCTTTCCTTGTCTCACCCAACCGTTTTGATGTCTTGATGGAGGTAGTTGGGGCAGTTATTGTTTTGGGAGTGGGGTGGCAGGACTATTAGTCCTTTTCCCACACACCCACTCCACCCATAACTTTCCATTCACTCCACTCCATCCCGGTCAGTTCACCTTCACGGCGACGTCGGTTGAGGCTCACGCAGAGCAGTGGTTGGTCATGCTCATGCGCAGAGCTGTGGTCTGTTCGTTCTCACCTGATTTCGGATGGTCTGTTCATTTCTTCTGGGGGGGTCTGTTCATCTTCCTCACGCAGAGGTCGGTGCTGTTATCCTCACGCACTCTCGTGCATGCTCTCTGTGGTTTTCCCATTCCTCCCATTGGTTGTTTATCCGCGCGCATGAGGGGAGCTGTACACTCTCACGCAGCCAGGAGAGGAGCTGCTGATCGATGATCATTCACGTTCTTCCATAGAGTGGGATTGGGTATGTTTTCCCTTGTGTTTTGTTGTTGGGTGCAATTTTTTCCTCAAGCGCAGATCGTTGGAGTCGTTTCCCATGTCGTGAGTCGTGCTCTCTGATTGCGTTCTGGGACTGTTGTCTTCCCGCGTGTTTTGTTGGCTGTGGTGTCTAATTTCATTTTGGACCACTGTGGATTTCCAACTCGTGGGTTGAGTTTTCCTCTGCCCACGCTGGGATTTGGCCTCTCCTCTGTTTTGTGGACCATGTGATGTTTCCCAGCCGTTACATTGGTGAATTGTGTGTGCTGTTGGCTAAGTTTTCCTTGTTTTGGAGCTGTGGGTTGTTTCCATCATTTCATTGTGAGTTTGGGCTGCTGGTATACCCTAGTTTGGGTGTTGTTGCTGAGTTGTTTTGGCCACGTTAGGGCCAAGAACAACTCTGTGTTGTCTGGTGGACTTGAGCTGTGCTCATCTTTTGTTTGGGATTATCCCTGGTTGTCCTTGCCTTATTCACAGGACTGTGAAGGGATTGTTTTGCTGCATGTAAGCAGGGGTGAGTCTTCGGACTGTGCTGGCTTGGTTGGTTTGTTGATGGCCTGATAAACCCAGCAGTGTTGGTTTGGCTGATTGTGTCCCTTGGCTATGTGTAAGCCTGTGTTGACCCTTATCCTTGGAGGAATCATGCCCAGCTCGGGGATGGCAGCGTTGCTGAGAGATTGATGAGCACGCTGGCCAATGTTTGGGTGGAACGTTGCAGTGATGTAGCTGGTTGCGGGATTCTTCATCAAAAGATAAGTACTTATGTTATTTCATCTCTGCAATTAATCTATTGTTTCATGAATCATGATGAACATGTGAATGTTGTTTTATGTATATGTTTGCTTCCGCTATGTGATTGAAGATTTATGCATTGAGTAAATTGTGCCTGTATGATGATGGATTATTCATCTTAGCCTACATCTGGTTATCTACTATGCATTATGATTAAGCTTTTAACTCAACATTTATCCTTGTCGATGTTCATGGGGCTGTCTGCCCGTATGCTTGGTGTTCGTCGCGTCCTCTTCGCCCGTCTGAGGGATGGGGACACTTCAACTTCTTTGTCGGGGTTTCTCTCAAAGGTCGAAGACATAGTTGCAAAATTCTTTAGCCTCTGGAGTACTTGGCCAGGTTGTCTGGATCCACCAACTTCAAACAAGGGGGCTTTAGTAGAGAGTTTTTGTACCATGGTGAATATTTCAGGCATTTTTTCAATGTATTCCTGGAGGTCTCTGTCACGGTCATATTTTTCCTTCATAGCCTCCGACATAGCATTCTTGCATTAGTCCAGTGGGATTACTAAAAGCTGTTGAGGTATTATCTCCTCTGTTATTTTTGTAGGAGACGGAGGTGGGGGTGTAGACACAAGATCCACAACATTTTTGGCCGTCGAAGTGTTTGTGCTCTTTGCCTTCTTTGGTCGACCTTGTTGTGCCCCTTCCTCAACAAATTTTTGAAATTGGGTCTCCACCGACACTTTGTTTGCTGCGGCATCCTCTATTATGTCGAGGGCCGTAGCTGCCAATTCCTCCTTGTCCTCTGAATACTCTGCAATTAAAAGCCTACGCTTACCTTTCCCTTGCTCTTGTTCCTGTGTTTTCTTTCTTTTTCTCAAGGCTGTCGCTCTCCTTTGACAATCTGGTTATATTGTCCTTGGTGAGAGCATACTCTATATTTTCAATTTCTATTTCTCCCCTTGGTTCTTGGGTCGGGATGAGACTTTATTCAGCCAGATTGGTTACCTATTGTTCTGCGTGTGTCTCTTCCCTTTGTCCTGTCAGAGGCTTGATTATGATTTGTAGTCAGCCAGTGCCTTCGACCGGTGTCTCCTCTGGCACAAAGGTACCGATGTATAAGTTAAGCTCATAATCCTCCTCCTTATCCTAGTCTGTCAACGGCTCCTCTATCGAAAAGTCTGTTTCCTTTGCTCTTGCTGGTATTGGCACTTTTGTTCCAGCCTGTTGAGATAGCTCCTGAAAGATTTCTTCGACTGTCAGATAGTAGTCGAGGCTCTTTGCATTTGATTTGGCGCCCTGCATGTACCACACCACGATATGGTCAAGCTCTAGCTGGATGTGGGCCTTTTTGGGTAGACTTCACCGGATGTTCTGAGGTACCCTCCATCTGGTCATGCAAACTTTGAGCTGCTGGAGCCAGTTTTCCAATAGCACCTTTCCCTTGGCAAGTTCCTTCATTATTCCATTCTAGGAGAACGGTTTGGATCTCCACATATGAAATCTTGTCGGTTCTTGAAATTTTTTGTCTCCTTCAGGGAAAATAGAGAACATTACTATCCATAAGATAAGGGACAGGAACCTGATAATTCCTCCCGTCTTTTGGCATTTCTCACAGATGTTTTTGATCATGTCGACGACATACTTAGCCCATCTGTATACCTTTCCATTGGTTGTAATGGTTTCTACTGCCTCTAGCATATCCAGTTTGAGGTCGCTTCCACGACCTGCCATTCTGAGTGTAATAGTTATGATTTTGGCCACAATTTGTGGCATTCGAGCTGTTATGTGATTAATCATTAACCCTTTTGATTTTTTGCCCGATGTTGACCCTATTAGTTCTTCGACCAATCCTTCTTTCATACCGACGGGTACTGGGTCTCCTTTGTTTGATAGCCTTGTTAGTTTGTAAATGACTTCCCCAGAGATGTCGACCAGTCGGTTGAAGTAAAATCGACCGTTATGGTACCGACTTATGATAAATTTTACTGTTGCTTCTTTTGTTCCAGCAAAACTAGCCATGAGCAGCGCATTGACATAATTTACAATGGTACTGTGTTGTATCTTCTCTACAACAGGGGTAGGCTTCTTGTCAACGTAAGCCCACTCTTTTATCTCAGTCCATAGTTTTGTCCATGATCCCTCTTGCATCTTAGCGTTCTTGATGTTCTTTATTCTCCTCACTAATGGTGTCTCTGCGGTCTATAGTTCCTTGGTATTGGCTGAGGCTCTGGTCTGTTTTGGTGCCATCTTGTTGGTCTGCTGGTCAATTTTACTTCGGTGTTCTTGGCTTTTAGTCGTTTGGTTGCTCTATTGCTCTCTCTATTTGAATTGCGGTGAATGATCCTTTGGCGGTTCAGTATTTATAGTTAAAGCGTTGGATGTTTTTGTCAAGGAGTGTATTAATGGCGGGTGTGATGATCCAGCAAGAACACTTGAGTGTGCGTTACTGGTGATTTAGTTTTGGCGCTCGAAGTCATGAATGCATGATGGGACTATCGAGTTCGTCGGTCGATGTCAGTTATGAAAGTGGTCGATGGTATCATGTCGATGGGCATGATGTCGATTGTGAAAATGGCCGTTCCCTGTCATAGTTTTGTGCGTGTATCGGTACTATTTTTATTTTTTGCTTTTTATATTTTTATAGCTTTTGTTTAACCGTTATGGTCGTTATATATGTTTTTTTTTTTAAAGATTTGTTTAGTTTCTGTAGCATTTTAGTTGGGCCCCATTAGTGAGCTTCCGAAATACTATGCCTTGTAACGTCCTTAGTCAGACTGATCTGTTGGCATGTATTTCTTCGACAACATAAGGTCCCATCCATTCTGTATGGAGATTTTTAGGTTTGCCTTTTACTCGACTATTGTATAGTAAAGCAAGGTCTCCTACCAACAAGTTTTTGTATCTGATGTTTCTATCGTGCCATGCCTTTTGTTGTTGTTTCTGGATTTCTTGATGTTGTATCACCATTAGTCGGTGTTCTTCAAGTTTACTTAGTTGCAATAGTCGGTCCTTTCTTCCTTGTTCGACATCGACATGTAAAATCTCTACGATAATAGGTGTCTGTTGTCGGAAAAGTAATGAGACTACTACTTCTTGTCCATACACTAGTCAAAAGGGGGTTTGGTCAGTTGAACGTTTGTATGATGTTCTGTATTCCCATAGTACTGCACGTATCTTTTCATCCCAACCGTATTTGTCTGCATTACATATTTTTGTTAATCCTTTTTTTAGTGTTTTGTTAAATGTTTCAATTTCTCCATTCGACTGAGGATGGTACGCTCGACAATGGTCGATTTGGAACTGGTCTGTTAGGGCTTTGATAGTTCTATTGATAAAGTGTGTTCCCTGGTCATTGATTAGGGTTAGTGGACATCCAAATCGGGTGATAATATTTTCATAGATAAATTTTGCGGCTATTTCACTGGAACATGTGTCAACTAGTTCTGCCTCTACCCATTTGGTTACATACTCAACTGTAGTTATTATGTACCTTGCACCTGTTCTTTTTGCTGGTATAGGAAATGGTCCTATGAAGTTGATAGCCCAAATTTCAAATGTCAAACTTGGGTTTACTGATATCAAAGGCATTTCTGTGCTAGGAAAGGGTCGACCCAATCGTTGACATCAGTCACATTGGCCTACAAAATTTTTGCAATCTTTGTGAAGAGTCAGCCACCACAACCCTGATTGTTCAATTTTCTTTGTAGTCATGTCTGCTTGGAAGTGTCCTCCAGCAGGTCCATAATGTTCTTCATGCATGATATTACTTATTTTGTGTTCCAGTACACACCTCCTAAGGATGTCGTCCAAGTCCATTTTGTACAAGAATCCATTTATGATGCTATATGGTGCAGCTTTCATGGATAAAATTTGTTTCTTCTTTGTACTCATACCTTCTGGTGCTTGTCCATATTCTAAAAATTGAGCTATTTCCTCTAAATCTGCAGGGACTGCTTCTATTCGAAATATATGTGCATCCGGTAAGTCATCTTCAACTCCTGTCGGTTCCTCCCATGTGTCGATTCAGGATAAGTGGTCGGGACCGACATTTAACTTACCTGGTCTAACCACAACTTCGAATTCAAATTCTTGGAATAGAAGTAGCCATCGACATATTCTTCCATGGTGTAGTAGCTTATTGACAAGGTATTTTAGTGCTTGGTGGTCGGTATAGAAGACAAATGGGTTAGCTAGTAGGTAGCGTCGATATTTTTGTAGTGCAAAGACCATTCCTAATGCTTCTCTTTCTGTCGTCAAATAGTTTCATTCAGCTTTGTTTAGTTTTTTGCTACTGTAAACTATAGGATAATCCATTCCATCATCTCCTGGCTGAGTTAGGATTGCTCCTATTGCTAAGCCTGATGCGTCAATGTGGACATGGAATTTAGTCGACCAGTTTGGAAACCTTACAATAGGTGCTTCGACTAGCTTTCTTTCTAGTTTTTCAAATGATATATGTCACTCTTCTATCCATTCAAACTCTTTATCTTCCCTTAATAGTTCTTCTAGTGCATAGGTCATGTCTGAATAATATCTTATGAATTTTCTGTAATATCTTGTATGACCTAGTAACACCTTGACTTGTTTTGAGTTCACTGGTGGTTTTAAGTCGAGGATAATTTTTATTTTTGTGAAGTCGACCTTAATGCCTTCTTTACAAACAATGTGTCCTAACAATATCCCTATGGGGGTAACAAATATGCACTTGTGATGTTCAAATCTAACTGAATTTGTCGACATCTTTCCAACATAAGCCTTAGCCATTTGCAGTGGTCTTTTCACATGGACTATATTGTCCAATCATCAAAGTATACTTCCATGGTTTTGTAAATATATTCTTGGAATCTTTTGACCACAATCCTTGAAAAGATTGTAGGTGCATTTTTAAGTCCAAAAGGCATAACCCTGTAAGCAAATGAGCGAAATTCACATACAAATGTTGTCTTTTTCTGATCTTCTTTAGCTATTGGCACTTGGTTATAACCTGAGAATCCATCTGTAAATGAGTAGCATTCATGTCCTGTAACCTCATTTAAGATTTCATCTGCATAAGGAGTTGGAAATGGGTCTGTTAGTGTCACTTTATTTAACTCTCTGAAGTCGACAAAAATTCTTATTTTGGTCAGATCATGTTTCTTAGGTTGAACAACCATTAGACTTTCCCATTCTGATTGGTAAATAGGGTAGATAATTCCTACTACAAGCATGTTATCAATCTCCTTTTTGACTATCTCTTTGTATTTATGAGCTAGTTTATATGGTCATTTCTTCACAGGTCGAACATCAAGTTTAGTGTCAATTTTCATTTCACCCATTTCGTGGACTAAACCTTTGAGGTCTGTATAATCTCTGGAAAATACATTCTGGAACTCTTTTAATAAGTTCACTATTTCTGTTGTCTGTGCTTCACTCCAATAGTCTCCAATCTTTGCCATTTTTGGTCGGTCATCATTTGAGATGTCGAACTCTCTAGTTTTGACTTTAGCATCTAGCCATTCCGGTGCTTTGGCTTCATTGATTGGTTGACTTCCTTCCTTAAACTGTGAGAATGTGGTAGGAAAGTCGGCTGCAGTAATTCGATCGGTATCCTCCTTGTCGGTTGTTTCAACTTTGAGTACTGTGCAAATAGGTTTGGTCGTTTCGACATGGTTTTATTTCCATCTAAAGCTTTTCCCTTCTGTATTTTCATTTTCTAACTGTAGTCTTATTGATTTTGGTATTGTCACGGTTTGTATATTGTTACAGTCCATTGTCTGTCGATTATCTTTTAAGGCTTTGTTTTCTGTCGACTGTATAAATTCCTTAATCTGTTTTGCTCTTTCGACCCAATTCTCATCTTGTGGTATAGAGTTGAAATCTTTGATAAAATTTTCTCTGAGTTCATTCCAGAGGAATGTTTCACCTCAGGATTCTTCCCTCTTGTACCATTTGTTTGGTAAGTCGGAGAGGGTTGATGGGAACAGGTGTGGCCATGCACGTTCATCTTTGTACCCAAGTCGTTTCCATTCTTTTTCACACGTCCTTATATGGTCTTCTGGATTCTGTCCTTGAATGAATATAGATATTTGGGCTTGATTAGTTAATTTTTTCCCTCCAAATATTTCTATGAAGAAAGTGGAATTTGTTGTCCATGTCTACAGTCTTGGTTGATGTGTATCCCACCATCTAGCAGCTTGGCCCGTAAAAGTCTCCACTAGGCTTTGAAGTCGGCCATGTTCACCGATGTTTTTGGATACTTGTTCTATATGCATGATTTGTGTTTCTCTTTCCTTATATCTTGGTATTTGTGTAGTGTTTACATTTGTTGGTTTTAGAGTAGGGTATTCCCTAATTTTCTTTTCAAATATTCTTGGGACAATGGATACTATAAAGCACTGTTGGGTGGGATTCTTCTGTATTTTCTGAATAGTCCAGCACACTCTTGCTTATGTTTCGTAGTTCTTGACTTCCAATCATATAATTGTGCATCTGAATTATATCCTACTGAGTCTTGATTTCCTAAATGAAGTTCTCCATAGATATTAGGTTCTGTATAATCTTCATTGTTTTGTATCTGATAGAGTTGTCGGATGTCGACTTCTTCATCGATAGGTTCAGTCCAAGGTTCTCCTTGGGATGGATAGATTGGTACTATGAATTTTTGTCCGTTCCCTTTTAATTTGATTCTTTCTTTGTCCAAGGATATCGAGGCTTTCATTTTTCTCCCCCAAGGTCGAACTACTAACGCTGGGAAGGAACTGGATCCTTCCTTAGGGTTAATAATTTCGAAATAGACTTTAGTCGATATACCTTTTATCGTTGTGTCGACATTTTTCCAGACTCCAATAGGTTCAATTAGGCCTTGGTCTGCCAGTTTCAGGTATATGCCTGATTCATTTAATCGGGGTCTGCCTAACTATTCCCATGTTTCTCGAGTCATAATATTTACCTGTGATCCGAAATCGAGTACAACTTATCGGACATGGTATCCTTCAATTTCCAGGTCGACAAGTGGGTCGGCATCACTTTTATCTTTTTTATTTAGACTGCAGATATTCTTTGTTTTTTTTCCGGTGTTGCTGTGTTTTATTTCATATAATAAGTCGATGAATTGAGATACTAAGTTATCTCTCTATACTAGCTGTATTACTTATTTTACTGTGTTATGTCAATTGTCGTTTGCTTCTTCCTGTCGGGAAAATTCTCTAAATATATTTGTTGCATCTTTATATATTTGTTTTTCTTTAACTGGATCAGGGTAGACATTTTTTTCTTTTATTTTGCTGATTCATGGGTTATCGCTTCCTATTTTTGTCCTTTGTCAGGTTACAATATGTAAATTATTTGTATTGATAATATCATGTTTTTGCACACACGACAAGACATTAAAATTATTCTTTTTATTTATCTTTTCAAGCATAATAGGGAAATCCTCTAATGAGTGATCCCCTACACCACAATTAGTACAGAATTTTAGGTCAGTCATGTCCTTATATGGACAGTCTGCATGTCGGTGTCCTTCCTTGTAACATGTGAAACATTGGATGGGCCAACGTGGTCGGTTGTCTCGATTTCCAGAGAATCGACCTCGACCTCCATAGCCTCCACATCGATTGTCATACCGATGCTCGTTTCTTCGACCTTTGTATATTTGATTGTTCTGATCGTTTGGCGCATTGTTTTGCTCATTATTTTGTGCAACTACATTGGTCTGATAGACTACATTATAATTCTGTCGATTCTTGAGATTCAGATGGCAGTTGACAATGTTATGATTTTTAGTTTCACAAATTGCACACCATGATGCTTTTATGTTCTTCATATTGAATGGGAAATCTTTTGTCGAATAGACTCCATACTCTTGGAAAATGTCGCAAAAACATTTTGTCTACACAAATCAGACGTCCTGTCGGATGATGTCCAGTCGACAGTTGTCTTTTGAATGTCTGGCGGTCAAGCACTTCATGCACCAAATATCCTAACTTTTGAGGTTTAATTATTTTAATGACTTATGTACGATCTCAAGCCATTCTTCTAGTCTGTGATCGGTGGAGTATGCTGGTATGTCCTCATCCATTTCTACTTGGAGAGATTTTGTAAGTGCATCTTCGTAAGTCTTGAATGTCTCCAGACTTATGTGTCGACGAATTTTCTGTGATAAACCTGTAAGAAACCACTGGATTAATAATTGTTCGTCAATAACATAGTCCAATTGGCTAAGAAGGTCTTTCCATCGTTTATCGTAATCGCAGACAGTTTCTCCTGGCTTCTGCGATGTTGTCTTTAGCTTCTTTGCTGCCAGATGTTTTGCATCTGGAGTTTTAAAAAATGATAGGAATTGCACTTTGACTTCGGGTTTGGTTGCTCGAGGGTTCTTTCAGAAAAGGTCAGGTACCAAGTTAATGCCCTTTTCCTCAAGGCACCAATGAACTATGCCATATGCCTATCTTCATCCATAACTTGGTTAGCCTCCCAAGTCAACTCACAGACGAACCAGTGTCATCTGGGGTCCTCATCACCCTCATATAGAGGGATGTGTGCTGACCCGTGACCCATGTCAGAGTCACTGTCACTGTCTTCTTCAGGAGGTGGCGGTGGTGGGGGCAGTGGGGTTATTTGCTTATTCTTGTCTGCGGAACTATCGTCGATGGAACTCTCCTTTCCGTCGGTTGTTTTAGTTTTCATTTCTTCTTTGACCAGTAGTCGGTTATTATCGAATTCTTCTGTCGATGTCCAACTGCGATTGTTCGTCTGCAGTTCTGAATGTTCTGTGTTCTCCAAAGTTGTATTTGGCAGGGGGGGTGCTCCTTCATGTGTCTGATAAAGTAAGTGGATACTTCAGTTGGAGGGTACCGCTTGAAGCGTGACCCAATTTCTTTCTTCTGGTAGATGGATAATTAGATGTCTACCAATGTATGTCTCGTCATCTAGTCGACTCCATATACCAAAGTCACCAGCTCCTAGTCTGAGTTCCTCTTCGACAATGGCTCGTATCCAGGTACTCGGATTCATTAGAGATAGAGGTTTTACCTCCTAAGGAACTTCTAATTGGAGAGCTTCTCGCTGCTCTATCCACAATTATTCTTCCATAGGGGACACCTCTTCTTCCACGACTTCTTCTTGTCGGTCATGACCCGACTCCGGTGGATCTCTTTCCTGGTCGGTCACCCTAGTACTCCTTCATCTCTGCAGCGCTAAGGCTCTTTCTCTTATTTCTTCCCTTCTTTGTAGCCTCTTCTCCCTCTCTATTTTCTGGAAGTCCGTCATACCTTTGTGTGACACTGTCCTCTCGATTTCCTTTTTAGGCTGACTTCTCATTACTAGTGATTGGTATCTTCCTTAGTCGACTAGAATCCACTCCACTTTATCCCGACATATGACCAACTACCCCCCCATATCCTACCTGACGCTTTAGAAAGCCCAGATAGTTCTGTCTACTTGCTTAGGAAGTATTCCCACTCCCTTTTGGCGATGAATTTTTCCCACCTCTTTTGTTTTTCCGCCCAGTTAGGGTTTAATGGCGGTCCGTGAAGTGATGGACGAGGTTCGACAATGTGACCCACTCCTTTCTTGATCAGGAACTTAAACAACAAGGTCGGTAAGGAACACAAAAATTGCTCGGTGAGGTCTGTGTAGAATTTATTTTTGATGGTTTCCACCGAAGTCCTTTCTTCTACTGCTTGTTCCTCGTAGAATTCATCGGTGATCTTTTCGAACCACTCCGACAAGTTTGTTCTTCCCCGTAGAATCAGTCTTTCTAGTAACTGTTGATCTTTAGTTCCTTTCGGCTTTTTCATCCAGGAGTTTCTTCAGCAGTTGGGGCACTGATTCTACAAACTTCTCATGTGTCTCCGTAAAGAATATTTCCTTTGCTTGTGCAACCATCAATCTATTTCTCCGTGTGTAATTCTGCAAATAATTTGCTACTTTACGCTCCCACCAGTCCTTAATCTCTTGTTCTGATATCATCTACTTTCATACATCTCAGACATGTACTACTGGAAATGGAATCAATGTTGTAATCTCACAAATCACATAAGGTTACCAATAATACATACATACATAACAAAGATAAGAGATAAGAACAAGTAGATAGAATAACAGACTATATTAACATGAGAGGGTCCATACAATACAGAGAGCTGAACCGAGTTCTCATCTGGCTCAACATCCTAATATATATGAATTACAAACAGTTACAAATAACTACCTGTCGGTTCACTCAACCGACACGACCTTAGGTGGAGGACCTAATCTCTAAATAGTCAGCTAACCGACTTAGTCGACTAATCGACTAAGTCGGCTATCATTCAAGTTGGCTTACCGACTTGCTCCTCCAACATCTCCCATACATACAACACAGTTATAATCGCACTCAACACAAATCTATGGGAAAGAGTCCATTCGATATCTGTTATGGATTTCAACCCTCAGCGCCCATTGACTTGATTAGTTCATCAACACAATTGAAAGACACTGAATCTAACCAACGATAAGTTGGAAAAGCATTGAAGTTTCGAGATCAAATCTACACCAACCAGAAGCAAGCACAGGAAATGTTACAATGAGCTAATGAGAAATATAAGTCATGACACAATCAACATCATACTCCTCATTCATTCCAAATTGGGGATCAGGTCTGGTTACATCTAAAGAACGAGCGCTTCACTGGTCCATATAGAAAGCTAAATCCTTTGTGATATGGTCCATACAGTATACTTAAGAATATTGGAGAAAACACTTTCCAACTCGACATTCCTTCATGCTTGGTTCTGCATCCAATGTTTAATGTGGATCTACTTCAACCATACCATGCTCTATTGTTGGAGCAGAATGAATTGCAGACAACATAACCAGAAGAAATCCATCCAGATGTTGAGGAGCCTCTTCCTTGCAACACCATCATGGGATTATGCATATTCCATATAAGGATGAACATAATTACCTTGTTTCAAGTGGCTAAAGCTGGACATCTCCCAGCCCAAGGAAAGTGGTAATACGCTACTGAACTCACCAACAAGTTTCCTCACCTAAACAAGCAAACAATGAGGACCATTGTTTTTGAAGGAAGGAGGAATGTTCCACCCAACAGTTGGAATGTTTGTCAACTTCGACGGGTTCAAATCGACTTTGATAAGTCTGAACCTCGATGGGTTCCGCATCTCAACATGCATCATCAACTCCAGCATATTGACACGACTACGACAAATTATCTCTCTGTCTTATAGTCATCTATAACGATTAAGCTTCCAAACCATTCTAACTTGTTTGTAACTGAACGTAACAGGTATTCACCCAAGCGTCTCAGCATTCTATATAAGCATGCACATTATTGTAAAATACAAGCAAGTAATAGAGCAATAATAGAACAACAGAGTTTGGTTCGAATTCTTGCATTTTCTCTCTATGTTTACTTTCTGTCTGCGTATTGTATTTCCTGATTTGCTTATTTTAATATGCTTACTCCGTAATAGTGCTTGATTCATTCAATCAAATTTTTGTCCTTCGACGTGCTCTAAGGCACTCAGATCAATTTGCGAGGCAATGTGATTGCAATAGACATTTCATGTTAATGTGACCTATGTTCCTTTATCTATGTCTATGGTTGAATAGTAATCGATGGTTTCTACTATTGTTTGATTAGATGAATGTATTGGATGCCATTGTCAAGCATAAACCAAAAATGAATTGTAATTTTTCTGAGCTACTCATTTCTTGATTTACGTACTATGACCAAAATTATTCAGATGTTGCAATAATCATAGAAATGAATCGATCTAATATCTCATTTTCCATTGATAATTAAAACATATTACAAATTGTTTTCCTGGTATGGTGATAAAGTAATTTGGGGAGAAATTACATCTCAGGTCAAGAGAAACAGGCTTCCTATATTTCTTGCAACATAGCAATAATGCCTCATTTATCATCACATACATTTGATTCCCAATTGTTTTTTATATATTTTATGGCCTAATGTCCCTTTTCATTTATTTTTAGCTTGTCTTCTTTTTCATTTGCTCATAATTTCCATGCCCATATTATACTATCCACATCAATGATATCATCTTTTTCTCATCATGTTGTCAGCTTTTTAGATTTTTTATCCCAGCATGCATATCCTCCATTGGGTTTCCACCATGAAACTAAAACTTGGTGTCTCTCCATATCAACCATGTATTTGTAGACATCACCTAATGCCTTCCCTTTAACCATATTGATTTATCATTTCTTGGTCTTACAATGAGAATATGATAGTTCTTCACATCTTTTCTTGGATCAAATTCTTTTATAGGCTTCTTGTAGGAAAGACCCCCATATATTTCATCATTAGTAGGGGCCCTTTGATCCAAGTAATCCTCAATGAGATAAGTTTTTAGCTGAATATCATTGTTGGTGTTTGAATCTTGTTTTATTTTTTGCCAAAAGAAACCACTTGGCCTTACCTGATTAACCAACAACACATCTAAAGCGCCCCCAAAAAAATTCCAGTATGCTATCTTCGGAAGCCAGTACTATTCCCCTTCATATTCCATTTTTGCACTGAAAAGAGCAATATATGACTATAATCCTTCTTCAAATATTTGACGTCTTTTAGTGTTTTGAATGGTGACAATGTAGGTTCCCCCATAGGTCATTCCGAATTTCCATCAGCCCCATTTTTCCAAATATTTATGCAATGAGACCAATGTTCATCTCTAATAGTTTCCTTATATTACATTACAATATTTCCATCAACCATATTGAATTTGAAGTATTGGGGGGATTTGATGCCCATAATATTCTGACTTCCATCCAATAAGAATTTTTCCACAAAGATGATCAAGTCGAAAACCTACTCAATCAAGTATGGAGTGAAATTACAATCATCTTAGATAGTTCTATACTTATCCATGATTTGTGGTAGTGATATTATATCTTGTATCTTCAATTGTGTTGACAACCTCCTCTATGTTCCATCTATATTTTCATGAGTAGGACCAACAGGAAGGAAGCTTACATATACAGTTGTAAAAATACTCTTTATTGTGAACATGTACGCAAACTAAAAGAGGTAATGATTCTTGTTCTCACCTCCACAATTGTCAAGATGTAAGAATAGAACCAGTGGAAGTTTGTTCAAGGATGCACTTGGCATTGATAAATACTGCATGGACACACTTTTATATTCTTGGAACTTTCCATAGAATTCATTTTGTATAAGTGCATCATGTAATGGATGCATTGAAGATCCTTTGTAATGGATGCATTGAAGATCCTTCTCATACAAAAAATTCCAAAACTCATCAACAATTGGGTCCTCTAACATCAAAAAGCATAAATATAAGGATGATACATTGTAGTTTGAACCACCATATAGATAAGGTATCCCAAAGTGACCAAACCCAACATACATGTGCCCATGTGTAAGCATTCCAATTATATGAAATATGGTATTACAAGAAACGCTAACCAACTTTGGCTTCCTTCCCACCTTTGGAATGGATATCTTCATGTTGTCCATCTTGTCATGCAAAATTATTAATCAATTTCTTAGGTTGCACTATGATTCCAATTGACGTGAATAATATGTTGCAAGACAACTGGGAATGTAATCATTATGAAATTTCTAGAGCTGGTGCCAATATTTTATCATCGTTGGGTCTCTGGCGCCTCTTAGTTTTTGTAAAATTTCACAACACTCATCACACTGTGAAAAGTAGAGGTTCTTTGTGATTGTTACATCTTGGAAATGACCATGCCATATATTGTTGAAGTTGGACTATGACACTAGAGGAAGCATAAGTTTTTCAAGGTCATCATTGCACTTCCAAAGAACTTTTCTATGTATAATTTGCAAGTAAATATCCGAGAGGCATTATTGTTCCATCTGGATGCACTAATCGGGTCTGGTGGGGAGATATTCGGTATCTTCATTTATTTTCTTTATTAGACTATCTATTATTGCTAAAGTATTAGCCCGCGCTTTGCTGACCTGTTATTTCCATTTACTGACCTTCTATCGCCATTTAAAAATTTCCTCTTATAATGAAAGGAGGTGGATCTTCGTATAGAAAAGGATAAATACCATACATTTTGGAAAATCTCAATGCCATCAAATTTCATGTAAAGCAGGCTCCTTTCCTTTCTGTTGTCACTCTTATTTATAGCTGCATTTGATTCCAATGAATTGAGCACAAATTCCTTTTTTTCATTCTCACCCTTGGCTTTAATCACATGCCAACCATTAACAAATGATCCATTGGGTATTCCAAATAGCCATTCCTTTTTACACCATCTTTTATTTCTTAATTGTTTGAGGAAATGATATTCATGTTCATCTTTAGTAGAACCTGGTTTCTTTGCACATCCATGAGATGAATTTGGCCTTGGGAATTTGTGGTGATTGTATGGTATGGTTTTCAATAATTGATACCAATGTGATGTTATATTTGTGGAAGAGGATCTTCCACTGCACTCCAAATACACTTCGACCTCCAATATAATTTCTTTCAACTTGAGATCTAATCTAGCACCACTTAGGTGCACCAACTGGTCAATAGGACACCTTATCAAAGAACCTTATGATAAGTTGAAGTGGTTGCAATTTTGTGCAAATATTTGATAGATATGAATACCAAAACGAAGACCATCTAACTTGCATAATTATACCACTTCTCCCTCCAACACATTTGTAATAGTCCCCTTGGAAATATACTTATTCTCATATGTGCATATATGAGTTAGGTTCACTGATAATCCTTTAAACTTCAAGTTATGATCTTCAATGCGGGAAGTTGATGATTGGTTTGATTGGTGTATGCCTTGAAGTTGCAATAAAGTTCCATTTTTTCGGTATAGCATTTTATCTATTGGCCAAGAAATTATATTCATGGGTTGGACTAAGAGGGAGTACTTGTAGCAATTTGATCTAACTCATTCCACCATTACACAAAAATTACATAATCCCAACATCTCTCCTTCAATATTGTGGTCCTCGAGCACATTTGAGATAAAACCGAAGGCTATGTGTTCATTTTTATTTGAACATATATGCTTCAGTATGACATGGTGTGCAAGGAATTTGTTTCTTTCTTTGGGACCAATATTCACATAATGGTCTTTCTCCCAATTATATCACAATTATATTCCCACTCTGACGCAAAAACTTCCCCTGAAGTTGTTTCATCATCTGAAACATTGTTATGATTCCCATATCTTTCATTATTTGAATGATTTTCCATTGAAACACCCATCGAACCGTGATCTGTTTGAGGTACCATGCATTCACCATGCTTAAACATTTTCACTCTCGGCCAAGAACAAAGAGCATTCCACAACGAGTGTCTTCCAATGTCTTTAATTCTTTGTTAGGACAAGATAATGGAACCTCTCCATTTAGAACATTTTGAACATTGACAACAAAGCAATTGGATCTGATTTTGTTACAATGTAGCACCTTCCTACTTGAGTAGACCTTTCCTTCTGCAACTTTTGAATTTCTCCAAAATAAGTCTACATATCCTCCAACCATTAACGTTGGATACATCATTATAGACAATATGCAATTCAATCAAATCATTGTTTTAATTATATATTTCAACATCAAAAATATTATATTTAAACATCAAAAATATTTTGTATTGATGCATATATTTATGAACCATGAATTGATCCAGCAATAAATGGAACTCCTCACTGCATAAATTGTAATCTATCACGTGATATGAATTTTATCATGTATAAAAAAAAACCTATAAATAATGAAACCATGTGATATTTCTAATAAAATACATAGCACACGTATAATTACGTGACTATTCAACCAAAGTAGGAAAGAAAAAAAGTTGAAATTTAGAAATAAAATTATGGTGAGACAATCAAGGTCGTCCAAAAAGTCTCCTAGTCAGACAATTCGAAATATATATGTGGAGGCAATGTGAAAAATATATATTTATATTGCATTCTGATCCAACTATGCATATGCACCCTGTAGGTATGGTTCATATTGGTCACCACCAATGTTTCTTATCCCATTGACACGTGCCAAAACCACTTGTCAAACACATGCCAAAAACACCTCAATGGACTAGGAAATTAAATGCAATTTATGACTAGTTTTTTTGCAATTAATTCTAATCACATTTGGTCATGACATAGTTGTACTTAATCTAATTTTAAATTGCTTCACCATTACAACACAGAGGATTTGAATTGTTATTCTCTGCTATAGCACTAGGATTGTAGGTTATTTCTGTGATTATGTTTCAAGTTTATCTCATCTATCATATGCTTCTTTTGGTTTTGTCTTGATTTTTTGTAATTAAGGTATCTTATGTGTTGCACATGAAAATCTCACACTGCTTTTCAACCTTCCGAACAATTGCATGTTGCCTATTAACCTCCCAGAAATCCTGGTCTGGGTCATCTTGGACATTTTTTTCTCTAACCTAGAAGGGACGGTGCTTACTTGTATTTTGCACAGAGCGTCGACGACGCATGCCTCAGTTGAGAAAAAGGAATTATTTTCCCTCTTTTTTGGAAAAAACCCTAGGTCGACGCTCCTCTCAGTTTACCTAAGAGCATCGGTGGTCAGTAAAAAGGAAAAAAAGATTTTTCTAGAAGCTTTCGTACGAAAGCCTTCGTGGAATTAGTTCCTATATGCCTGGGAGAGGTGGAATTCGCCTCCCTCACCTATAGGAATCTCATTCTATCCTTTTGCCAGGTCATCCCATGGGTTATAGGATTATAAATGAATCCTTCATGAGGAGAGTGGGGGAGTCCAGAAAAAGCATCCTTATGCTGCTAGTTTGAAGTCTGAATCAGAGGCAAAATAGAGGCAGCTTGTGTTTGGAGAGGTCTTCATAGTCATAGGAGATTGTAGACATTCTTGATTGAAACAAAAGCCATTAACATCAAGGCTTTTGGTTGTACTTCTTTCTCATCCATATATTAATACAAAGACATTTCCCTTTCCTATATTTGATTGTAGTGTTTTGTAATTAAATATTATTGGATTCCTTGATCACCAATATGGATAGTCAGTTATCATGATGCTCTCATCCTTTTGTTTGTCTTGTGATATCTTTTGTGGATACTAAACCATTGCAAGGACTTTCTAGGGAGAAGATAAACATATCCAAGGTTGAGGTATAATTGTTTTATGTTAATTGAGTTAATTATTCAAGGAAAGGATATGTTGTTGTGTATTTTTGTTTTGTAGTTGTGTCTTGCATTATAGAGGAACAAGCAATGTCTGCACTAGTTGAGAATTCCTATAAACAAAATTGGAGACTCCGCTAGGGATCTAGCTTAATCCAGTCAGATCTAGGGAAGATCCAGTCAGATCTGGTGTAGATCTAGTCAGATCTACAAAATTCGATAACCATTCCATCTATGAAGGTTATTTCTCTCTCCTTTCAGTTGTTTCAGTTAACAAGGTGAGTTATCCATCTTATGCTTCTGATATTTTGCCTCTGTTCTGAGTAAAAAAAGTTCACTTTTTTCAATCAGCTCAATCTTTCTGGTTTCTCCTGCAAACTCTTAGCTTTTTCAGTGTATTGTTCTTCGGCGCCTTTCTCCTTGGCTGACAAAGCGTCGGCTCACCCTACACCGCCTTTTTTCTTCTCAACCAAAGCGTCGACACCACCTTTTCTCTTGCTTGACAGAGCATTAATGACGCCTTTTGCTGAAGGCTAGGAGTGTCGTAGAAGCCTGGAACGCTCTGGTGCATTTCCCTTCAGTGCACCGAGGTAGGTCTTCAAAACTGCCTGTTTACAAAAATTTTGTTCAAAAAAAAAATGGAATTTTTTCTGTCCTCTTAGATTTTTTCAGTTTAGCCTGCTTGATTGCTTGTTGTCTGATTTACTGGTTTTTGTGATTCTGATTCTCTGTTTGATCTCAGATCCAAAAATTTCTATCTTTTGCATTGTCATAAATGAAATTGTTAACGTAGTTTGATCTTGGTTTTTTTAGTGGAGTATCTAAAAATTTCCTGTTGAAAAGAAAGGCTATATCCTCTTCCTAGAAGATTAGTTTCTTTTGTAGAAAAGATTGCTTTGTGTGCCTCATATTTTCTAGAAAAATACAAAAAGAATAATTTTATTTTTCTCTTGTTTATACTTGCGAAAATTGTTTGTTTTTTCATTTGCATGAGTGATTTAGAAAGATAGGTCTTTTTGACATTGTAGCAAAAATCATTTTTGCATACACATTAGAGGCTCAATTTTCTTTCTGTCATTTTCAGAAACTTTAGAGTGCTTGTTTGAAAGATTTTTGTGTTTTGAAAGGACTTCCTTTGCATTTCTTTGTTGGATCTTGTTTTGTTGTTAAAAACAACTTTATTTTGGTATATTTTTGAAAAGAAAAGAAAAAGGTTTCTTCTGTACCCTAGTTAGTTCTCATCGAAGTCAAAAAGTGGATCTACATCTAGATTAATTTGCATTATTGGAGATAACATTCCACAAACATTCACCTAATCGTCCAGATAAAATTAACGGTAGCTTTAGGTCTAAAAATTGTATAGAAATTTTAGTGATAGGTTAGTGAGGTGTTTAGGCGTCGTTAAGTGTAGGAGTTGTCGTTATTTGTCCGCACTACAACCTGGGACTCGTGTGGTTCTTCCACGTACCGTCGGTATATCGAACGGCCTTTCGCGTACCCTTGAGGTATATAGAAAGGTACTTCACGCACTCGATTGTATATCGAAAGGCCCCTTGCGAACGGTTGTGCATTATACAGCACTACTACTGATTTGAGCTCCCATGTACCTTGCGTATATCGGGAGACCCTACTAGGATACCCTGACCATCTGAGAAAATCCCTTTGGTCGTCTTGTGTGGAGAAATACACTGAAAACAACATTCGAGGAGACTACTACGCACGTATCCCTGAGGTATATCGCAAGTTGCACCTACTTGACAATCTTAGTGAGAGACTATCTATTCTGAACCCATCCCATCATTTAAGTTTGCTTGTGACCTTTAGCTCTGTGTAGGTTTTGCTTGTGTTTTTTTCTCCTTTTTTGACCTAGATTAGGTAAATTTAGCCACCACCATGGTTGAGCAACTTGCGAGACATCAATATTGCAGATTGCAGGGTTTATCTCCTGACTCTCCTCCTACCATGGAAGGATAAGAAGGAATAACCATGGAACAACCAGCTTTTGCTAATGTTATTGTAGGAACTGCCTTAGCTAGTGAAACCAGAGAAGATTTCACTGTTTACACAAATCCTTTAGTTCAATTTCCTCATGCAGCCGATGTTTCTGCACATCCTCCTTTGGAAGGCCATGTCGATACTCCTGCACCACCAGATTATGGCTTGGATGCTCCTTTTTGGAGGACTTCTATGGGCCAAGCTATTGCTGAATTTGGGGTTATTAGACCTTCACCAGGGAACCCTCCTTTGGGAGAGGAGGAACAGAGAAGAATTAATGCATCTCTCGATCGAGCTCATAACTTTTTAGAGAGAGTAGAAAGAATCATTCCTCCACCTGTTTCTCTTTATGAAACTATGTCAACTTGTTTACCCCGTAATACAGACCCGTGGCCTGAAGAATATCATTCACTAGCTCAAATTTTAGGTCCTATTGAAGAAGTTCCATTTCAAGGTAATCTAGGTCCAAATAACAATCCTACAGTCTCACATCCTAGCCCTGTTACTAGGCCTTCCATACCAGTCATGGTTAGGGGGAAATCCACAAATCAAGTTATGTTAGCACATTCTAATGCCTGGGGGCAACCCCCGGTGCGGGTTACATCATCTGTTAGTGGAATTATTGCTAGTTCAAGACAATTTGTGGCTGTAGCACAACTGGGAGTGGTCATCGCTCCTACTAATACTGATGTTGTTCCCCCCCCCCATCTAGTTCAGGCCAACCCTTAGGGGTGCAACCTGTTAATAACCCAGCTTCTTGGGGATATACTTATCCAGGAACTCAGCCACCTATGGTCAATCAAATTTACCAACAACCCTCACTGGTGTCTATTTATCCTGGAATGCCCTACCTTGGGAATAATTTTGTACCTTGGGGACAACCAAATTGGTCAAATGTCCCATCATGTGGAGGAGATTTTGTTAATACTGCTGGAGGATACGGTGGACCCCCCCATGGAGGACCACCGTGAGGACCTGGAGGACCCGGAGGACCTAGAGGTCTTGGAGGTCCTAGAGGACCTAGTGGACCATTTGGAAGATGACCACCTGGAGGCCCACCACCACCACCTGGAGGTGGAGGACCACCACCACCACCCCTTGGAGGACCACCATCACCGCCACCGCCTTCTCAAGGACACACTCCCTCGAGCGGCCCAACTACTCATGGAAATTCTGGAAATCAGCAACCTTTTCAACAAACTTCAGGGGCATCATCCATACCCATATATCAATCAACATATGGTCCTACTAGTCAACAAATGCCATATCAGTACTACCAGTATCCACAACCAAATCAACAATTACCATTTCTGGCTACTTTAGATCTGCCAGACTTGTCAAGATTGATAAATGACATGATCCATCATGACCCCTCTTGGCCTGCCATTCCTGTAAAGCCGCCTTCAGATATTCCCAAGTTTGATGGTAAACTCGGTGCAAATCCAAAAAACCATGTGATGACATTTCACTTATGGTGTTCATCCAATTATTTGATGGACGGTTCAATCAGTCTAAGGCTTTTTCAAAGAACCCTCACCGGTATTTCCGCAAAGTGGTATATCGAGTTACCACAACAATCTTTTTGGGACTTCAATGATTTAGCAATGGTGTTTTTAACACACTTTCAATTACCAATCCGATATGAAACAGGTACAAACCTTTTGACTTGGCTTCGACAAACCACATCAACCCATATCTCCGCTCATATCCATGAATGGAGACGAAGATGAAGGTTAATTAAGGCCCCCATTCTTGATCACTTGCTTGCTGATTGGTTTACAAAGTCTTTACTTCCACCTATTGCTAGATATGTTGCCATGGGAGGCATTGTTACCGAGGAACAAGCTATCAGCCGTGCTCAGTACCTAGACTTGGTTTACTCCTAGTCAGGAACTCTGTATGATCTGATTCCCCAAGCTCCTCGACCTACAATTGATCCATCAAGACTCGCAACTGAACCACCTGCTGATGGCATTCTTGGTTTAGTTCAAACGCAAACGGCGGAAAAACCTTCCAAGAAACAAAATCAAGCCGCCACTCCGTCAAATCAACCAGCACCATCTACCAAACATGTACCCTCTCCTGTTGCTTCCGTTGAAGTAAACACGATCCAATCAAATGAATCTTCCAGCGGAAAGAAGAAAGGAAAAAATAAATCTAAAAAACCTAATAACCAATAGGAAGGAAACAAAACACAGAACTTAGATGCTGATTCAAAAGGTAAGTGAAAGGTAAAATTTCCTTGTTTAATCTATGGAGGTGACCATTTTATAAAAGAATGTCCTTGTCGTGAGGAAGTTAGTGATTTTTTGAAAACTTCACCCACCCCAGCAGTCTTGAAAGACCCTTTCCATTCCCAACAGCAGTTAATCGATCATAAGTCCTTAATCAAAAATTCTTCCTCCACTGATGAAGTTCGCATGATGTCTAGTGAAACGGTTAATTTAAATAAAAGAGCACACAGTTATGACCCTCCTCCAGAAAAGAAACTTGATGATATTCCATCTAAAAAATCCTCAACTTCCACAACTCCTCCTATTAATGGTCTTCATATTGAAAAACCTATACCAGAAGCAATTTTCCGTCCACCAAAGGGTACTCTACGTAAGTCCATAATAAATCCTAACACTTGTGCCGCAAAATAATATAATATGGTTGAAGATTTGGCCCAGGCACCCTGCTCTATGTTGGCTTTAGAGGTACTTAAAACCTGCCCAACTCAATGGAAAAACTTGCTTACTGCCCTTGGAGCTATGGATCCCGAGAATAGTAATATCATTGCTTTCAAACTAGATGATTTCAAGATGAGACTCTCACATCAGTTAGCTTTCCAGGTTGCTAGAAAGACTATCCGTCGTACCGTTTTGGACGAGGATGCCTCTACATCAGTTATGTCTTTATCTTGTTGGAGAGCCATTGGTTCTGCAAAAATCAACCGTTCACCTACCACTCTTAAGGCTTTTGATGGCCGCAGCTTTCAACCCTATGGATTACTACCTACCATCCATGTTGAATTGGGGGGCAATTCAGTCTCCATTCATATTGAAGTCGTCGACGCTCCTTTGGATTACAACTTACTCCTAGGTCGTAACCGGTTTTATGCTATGCAAGTCATAGCCTCGACCATTTTTCGGATCGTCCAGTTCCCATTCCAAGGAAAGATTGTTACTATTGATCAGTTAGATTTCATCACACCTAGTGCCATTACAAATGATGCAAATAGAATTCCGCTCCTGAATACCCCACCGTATAAGGACATTGGAGCAGGTCTTATCAAAGATTCTTCACTAATGGGAGTCTTTCTCTCATCTGATCCTCCTCCTGCTTCACAAACTGCATCCATTAACATGATTTTTGCCTCTCATATAGACAAAGGAAAAGAAATCGTTGATGAATCAACATCCTTTTCCCCTTTCGAGGAAATTTACAGTGCAATCCAAGCTACCAGTGATTCCCCCACCAATGACCACTTGTTGGTGGCCTCAAACCGCTATCACATGCCATACTGGCTAGAAAATCCCTCCCCATCTCTAGATTATCTTTTACACACACTTCCTACAGACGAATATATTATGGAAGTTATGTCATTAGAAGAGATGCCTTGGAAATATTATCACCACAGATCTTATTTCCTCCCCCCTTGCCATATGGTAGAAGACCACTTCACCTCTACGATTTCATCTGATATAGTCCTCAACCCTCAGTCTCCGATCCTTACTCGTAGTGTCGGTTCGGAAGGAAACTTATGCAACCTTACAAAAACTATGCCTGTAGACATATCAGTGAAACCTGGTGTTTCGGAAAACATTTTCATCGGACAAAACTCTTAACTTGAAGAGGTTAAAACATACAGGACCCTTTTTAAGGAATTTAGAGATGTCTTCACATGGACATATGAAGAAATGCCAGGGATTGATCCCTCTATCATTGTTCATGAAATACAAAATTACCCCGATGCCAAGCCTGTCCATCAAAAACTTCGACAGGTCCATCCAAGAAAAGAAGCCGCTATTAAAGAAGAAGTTGAAAAACTTCTCGGGGCCGGTTTCATTTACCCTATACCATTAACTAAATGGGTGTCCAACATAGTCCCTGTGAACAAAAAATAGGGTACTATTAGGGTTTGTATCTATTTTAGAGATTTGAATCGAGCTTGTCCAAAAGACAACTTTCCCACTCCCTATATCGATCAGATAATCGATAACTATGCCAGAAGCGTTACTTTTTCCTTTATGGATGGCTTCTCCAACTACAATCAGATTGAGATTCTCTCGCCAGATCAACACAAGATGACATTCATTTTCCCTTGGGGAAATTTTGCTTATCGTAAACTACCTTTCGGTTTAAAGAACTCTGGTGCAATATTCCAACGTGCCATGTCCTACGCTTTTCATGACATCAAACATGTTGTGGAACCCTATCTTGACAACCTGCATGCTTATTCCAAGTAGCGGGATATTGATGTCGATCATCTAAGAGTTATGTTTCTTGGATGGCGTCATTTTAATATTCCTCTAAATCCCCATAAATGTGTTTTTTGTGTAGAAGCTAGCCGACTTCTTGGTTTTATTGTTTCCAAATATGGCATCCATATAGATCCCTTGAAAATTGAAGCTATCTTGGCCCTACATGCTCCCACGAATGTAACTGAACTCCAAAGTTTGCAAGGGAAGGAAAACTTTCTATGTCATTTCATCTACAATTATGCAGAAAGGACACATGGTTTCATGAGGTTGCTCAAGAAAGATACCCTGTTTGTCTGGGATGATTTCACGCAACGCGCGTTTGATAATCTTAAATATGCACTTACCCATGCACCAGTGTTGCAACCACCAAATTATGCTAAGGACTATTCCTTGTATGTGGCTGCATCCTTGTCTACTATAGGCATGGTCCTTGTTCAAACAGATGAACATGACCAAGAACATGTGATTTATTATGCTAGTAAGAGTCTTCTCGACTCTAAAACTCGATACTCACACGTGAAGAAACTTGCTCTAGCCATGGTCATCGCGGTCCAGAAGTTTCGTCATTATATTTTTCTCTACACCACCACTGTTTACGCGGATTCCAACCCCATGTACTACATTCTTACACGTCAAGTAATTGGGGGAAAATACTCACATTGGATCATAATTCTCCAAGAGTTTGAGCTAGAATTCGCCAAAAGTAATCCCAAGAAGTCCCTCGTTTTTGCAGAGCTTATATGTGACCTTCCCCATATGACTGAAACTATAGAGCCCTTTGATTCATTACCCGATAAATCATTGTTTCTCATTAGTACGACTAATTCATGGTACAAATATATCATTTTGTATCTCCAGACCTTACGATACCAGCCTACTACCTCTAGAGATGAATTTCTTCGCATTCGCCACCAAGACAAAAGCTATCTTATTCTGAATGATACCCTATATCATCGTGGTGTTGACTTTATCTTACGATGTTGCCTTACACATGAAGAGGCTGAGATTGTGCTGAATGATTTCCATGCTGGAGCTTATGGCGGTCATCTCTTTGGGTTGGCTACTGCCCAAAAAATCTTGTGTGTCAGGTAATTTTGGCCTTCTATTTTCAAAGATAGTATTGAAACATTCAAGAAATGCCCAACATGTCAAATGTTTACTTCCAAGAAATGCACACATCCAGCTCTGCTTCATCCCGTTGTAGCAGTTGGCCCCTTTTCCAAATGGGGCATAGACTTCGTGCACTGTAGACCTACCTCAGCCGGGGTGCATGGCTACATTATCGTGGTTGTGGACTATTTTACAAAATGGGCTAAGGCAATGCCCACATATGCCGAAGATGGTAAGACTGTTGCATTATTCTTATTTAACCATATCATTGCAAGATTCGGGATCCCTAGGGCAATTATGACTGACCATGGGTCACATTTTCAAAACAAGATGATGGCAGATCTTAGAGAAAAATTAGGATTTCGTCATGATAACTCTACACCATACTATCCTCATGCCAATGTCTAGGTTGAGGCAATAAACAAAGTAATAAAAATGATGCTTCAACGGATGGTAGGGCAAACCAAGTCAAACTGGCATTTACAGCTTTTCTCTGCACTCTGGGCCTATAGGACTACTGTCAAAACTTCCACTGGGTTTACACCCTTTCAACTAGTATACAGACTGGAAGCTACTCTCCCGATAGAATGTGAGATACCTTCTTTAAAACTTGTTGTGGAACTATTACCCAATACCACTATAGACGAAGAAAGATTCCTGCATCTGAACAAACTTGATGAAAGTCGACATGATGCTTCCTTAGCTAATGAGGCACATAAACGAAGAATGAAAGTCTAATATGGTAGGACTGTCCAACCCCGTTCCTTCAATGAACGAGATCTGATTTTGACCTACGATCAGAAACATGACAAGATGGGGGCAAGAAAATTTGAGTTTATGTGGCATGGACCCTATATTGTTAGTCGAGTTTTACAGAAGGGGGCATATGAATTGGTTGATTACGACGAGATATCTTTGGGGGAGCCTCGAAATGGGCTCTACCTCAAAAGATACTATGCCTAGGTCATCTAGCATAGAGTCTTTGTAAATATTGTTTATAGTTTTTTGTGTGTCTTAAGCTTTAAGAGGTGTGTCTTTTGTGTGATTTAAAATGTGTTTTTTTCATAAAACCTTACTTATGCATGTCTTTTGTCTGATGGAAAGATGAATTCCGTCATTGGTTTTGCTGATGGTACTCATCGATATACACTTAACCTTGCATCAACATCTTGGGTACGGTACTCTCCTACAAGTGAGCTGGCGAGTTTAGGGGGTGTTCTTTTAGGTCCCTCCACCAACAATCTGGCGGAATACCATGCCCTAATCAGATTGTTGACGGAAGCCCTATCTAATGATGTAAGGGAAATTAGGGTTTACCTAGACTTTGAACTAGTTGTTCAACAGCGTTACCAAGTCTACACCATTCGAAATCCCATTCTTCTTCGTACTTTCTGAAGAGTTAGGTTGTTAGAGAGGTCTTTTGAGCAAGTTACATATCATCACATCCCAAGACACTTAAATGTTTTGGCAGATTCCCTAGCTAACTATGTCTTGGATTGGCCTATTGCTCATACTTAAAAGTCCATTTGAAAACATAAAAACATGTATAAATTCATAAGTAGATAAATCATTCCACACATCACATCTTCCACACACAACTGTAAATATAAAATTTTGTTGTATATATAAAAGTTGTAGCACTGAGATACATAATTTTCCCTGAAGCATCTCTAGTTTTCAGTGCCCGTTCAGGACCATAAAAAGTTCGGAATACATATACATAGGGAAAAATATGAAGCTTCGAAGCTTTCAGTAATACATATACAAAAAATGGAAGTCATGGCAGACTAATCCTCATGATGCTCACTATAGCATGTGATGGCTTGGGCCACTCTACGGAGTAGCCTAGAAAACCGTCTAGAGACACCTGTAGTATGGCGTTGATAACGCCTTGGCACATCGTCGGTAGTGATGTCAGGGATACCTATAGTCAAGTGTTGTAAGTTCTCCTCAAGATATCCAAGTTCTTCCTCCGCTTCAGAGTGATACAACATCATATCCCTAGTACCTACTCGCCTAGCAATAGGCGACATCCCGGCTGGATGGACAAATCCAATGTCTGCATGAAAAACATTTTTATCTTAGTACTACAAAAAATAAAAAATGAAATAAATATAAAATTTCAAAAAACATAAGTGGATAATGTCTTCTTACCTCGGTCATCCCACACTTCCCCCTCAAGTAAGACTAGCTCCGGGTCATTTCGAAAGTCTGCCCCCTCATAGGCGTAGTCCTCCACCATAAGAAGTTAGTTTCTCAACCAATGAAAGAACTCGGAACCGTAAGTGACTTTATGTCATCCACCTCCGAGGTGAGGCATAGCTATCACCCATGCAAGCATCCTTGGATCCTCAGGATCCAGTTTGGTAATAGTCACCTAGGGCCTCATGTGAGGTGCCTGTTGTAAGATGAAAGACACCACCACTGCTTTGTAACCAAACTGCTTCAGTGTCCCTCTTTTGCACTTATTTAGTTGATTCTTCAGACACGCCAACATGCCTTCACACCAATTGAAGACAGTGGGCTCCATGCACTGCAAAGCGTATAGCATATGAGATATGCTAGTAAGGTGAGAAGCCCTAGTACCTGCCACCTTGCCAATGTTATATACTACTGTCCTCAAGGGGAGATCCACTAGAAACTTGATCTTTAGCTTGTCTGATTGGGACTCAGTTCCCAATGAGCAATGTTGATCGATGATATCATCCAAAGAGCCTTCTCCCCCTCGTGCTCTAGATAGAACCACAGGGCTTCCCCTCATAGATAAATCGGTTAGAAAGTAAATATCCTCGATCTCTATAGGAAGGATGTGGACTCCTACCACAAAATGATCTTGGTCAGGATCCCACATGTCTATGATGTACTCCAGCAACTAGACATGTGCTTTCATTCCTAGGATCCGGAAATATTTAAGAAGCTCTCAGTTCCGTAAAGCTTCAATGGTGGCTAGGTCATTCACCACTTGGGTGTCTAGGACTTCATGCTCCCTTTCTTTCCAAATTACCATGTTGTGCCTGCAACATACCAATTTTGAAATCATAAATTGTATCATGGCAAAAAAGAAAGAAAGATAAATGACATTATAAATTGCAAAGCAAGATTAGAAACATGAAAAAATTGTCTTTTGGGTGGATTAGGGTTTTGTTTTTCCTTCTCCTTTTCCTGCGGCGCTGCTGGCCTTTGTGCACAGAGCACCGTGACGCTCTTGCCTTTGGCGAGTAAATCATTGGGTGCCTTCCTGTTGTGGACAGAGCGTCGTTGATGCTCATGTCCTAGCATGACAAAGCACCATCGGGGACGCATACCGATGGCCAAAAACCCTAAAAAAGAAAAATTCTTGCCCTTTGTTGTGGCTTAAAACCTCTATGGGGATGGAAAATACCCTATCCTACCCTTGAAAAAGAAAATCTACTCTATATCTTCTCTTTTAAACCATTGAAAAACATTTTGGGAACTTGGAATTAAATGATGCAAAAGAAGAAAATGAAATTTATTGGACATGAAAGGAGGAAAGGACCAAATGCTTACCTTTTCTATGGATAATGAAGCAACAATGAAGTGGAATGCCCTTGCCAAATCACCGAAGGAACTCTTTCTCTCAAATCCAACTTCCAAAAACTCACAAATGGTAAAAATAACTTACCTACCCTTTCTATTTATAGAATGTTTGGAATTTTCAAATATGCATTGTGATTTATTTAATTTTGAAATCCAAATTATTTGGGTAAAAGTGGGTTTTCATTTTTTACATTCTATAGTTTTGAAAAAGTGGCTTTTAATGTTATTTTTTTTTAGTTTTTCAGGTGAACGTTGGGTCATGGTTATGTTTCAAGCTATTTTTGTCTTTTTCGAGCTTAGGGAAAAACTGAAAAAGTACTGAGCGTTGTTTACACTTTTTACATGCTCATTAAAATTCCAGTAGAAAGGTGTTGAGTATACTTTTTCGCTTTTTTCAGACTCGTAAAAAATGGATTATGAAAAAGGAACCTAGTTCAGGAGTTATATTTAAGCTCTTTTTAGTCTCCTCAAAACACAAAAATATTGCCAAGCGAACTTGTTGCGTTCATGCTTGTAAAAGAATCAAAACGATCGACTAGTCGGGGGTACGTTATCTCTTTTTCGGACCAACTGGCCTTATTTACGAAAAAGGACCTTTTGGAGTTTTCTTAGTCATTTCAAACTCTCTAAACATGAAAAAATGAATGATTTTGCTTTCATCGGACTCACAAAATTACACGATAAAAGACCCTATTTAGGAACGAACCCCTCCTTTCTCAAGTTCATGAAAAATATGGGAATGGACTCATCACTTGATGAGCTTTAACGAGTGTTTGTTACCCTCTTTGGACTCATAAAAAGGAAAAGAGGCACTCACCTTTCGAGGTGTGGAAATTAAAGGAAAGGGGAATGGTTTTCATTTGTTTATATGGCAGTACTCTACAGTTCACCTTTGAACATGGCACCTGTCTGTATTTGCATATTTGAACAGTTGGGTTTTCAGCTTGTCTCCGAGTTGATCCACTTTTGTGAGTCACCCGAATCCTTTGAGTCAATTCAAAGAATGCTCTGTTAAATTCCTTACATTACACCTGGTTCTATTCTCGTTTAATTCAAAGCTTCCAAGTCATGTGTCATGCCGTCAAATTGTTCAAAGGATGTCTCTCCTAGAATCATAACTCATCAGTAACTTCGCTTGTCCTTAAGAGTCAGTCATTGCCTGAGTCAGTCTGTTACTTCGAATCAACTTTTGTTCCTAGTTTCGTGTCACTGATGTGGGAATCATCATGGCCCTCCTGTGACAAGTCTATTCCTTTCGACTTCAAATCATTATCCAGGGATTAGACCTAGAAACCTAGACAGTACCTTGGGCCTGCATGCCTCAATGGCAGGTAACCTCACTTTCGACATGAGTTTACATCATTGACTCTTGATTGAAAGATCTCATCGAGTGTTTGAGTTCAAGTCCTGTATTCACATTCGATAGTATGTACTGAGATACCTTGGGGATCATTGACATCAATGATGATCACCCTCGCACTTGTTAACAGTTTACATTATAGACTAGTAATCAAGTTGTCTCTACCATGTTCGACATCAAGACACTGTAATCACATGGTTAGATTCGTGTCGTTTGGAGATCGGAATGAAGATCCTAAGAGGTTAGGTTTTCTCATCATTACCTATGCTCAGGTTGCATTTGGAGATCAGTTACGATCATAACACAGATCCACATTATATGTTTGGTGGCTGTGTTTTATATCTGAAATTGAGAGGCATAGATCTACTTTGTATATCTTGTAGCTATGTCATATTTCTTGTATCAGTTACTCATGGATCTACAGTGTATCATTGGTAGCCATGACATAGTCAGCATCATAGATCTGCAATGTATTGGTCCGCAACTTGATTCGGTTGGATGAAGTCAGTTACTGATCCTATATGAGTTTGTCTCTCTTTGCCTTTGTATCAGATAGAAAGCTTGCAAAGTATTTCACCTATCAGCTTCTTCTAGATTCATACTTTGGGGGGCATTCTGTTACACCTGAAAATCTCACGTTGCTTGTTAGCCTTCAGAAGAATTTCATGTTGCTTGTTAACCTCCCAGAAAGCCTGGTCTGGGTCATCTTGGACATTTTTTTCCCTGATGTAGACGGGACGGTGCTTCCTTGTATTTTGCACGAAGCATTGGCAATGCATGCCTCAGTTGAGGAAAATGCGTTGTTTTCCCTCTTTTTTGGAAAAAACCCTAGGTCGACGCTCCTCTCAGTTTAGCTGAGAGCTCTGGTGGTCAGTAAAAAGGAAAAAAAAAGATGTTTCTAGAAGCTTCTGTACGGAAGCCTTCATGAAATTAGTTCCTATATTCTTGGGAGAGGTGGCATTTGCCTCCCTCACCTATAGGGATCTCATTCTATCATTTTGACAAGTCATCCCATGGGTTCTAGACCTATAAATGAAGCCTTCATGAGGAGAGTGGGGGAGAACAGAAAAAGCATCCTTATGCTGCTAGTTTGAAGTCTGAATCAGAGAAAAAATAGAGGTAGCTTGTGTTTGGAGAGGTCTTCATAGTCATAGGAGATTGTAGACATTCTTGATTGAGACAGAAGCCATCGACATCAAGGATTTTGGTTGTACTTCATTCTCATCCATATATTAATACAAAGACATTTCCCTTTCCTATATTTGATTGTAGTGTTTTGTAATTAAATATTATTGGATTCCTTGATCACCAATATGGATAGTCAGTTATCATGATGCTCTCATCCTTTTTTTTGTCTTGTGATCTCTTTTGCAGATATTGAACTGTTGCAAGGACTTTCTGGGGAGAAGATAAACGGATCCAAGGTTGAGGTATAATTTGTTTTATGTTAATTGAGTTAATTATTTGTTGATGTATATGTAACTTCGGAATGTATTCTTATATGTATTTTATATATTGTAACCCGATATTTATTCCGGGATGTTTCTATTATGTATTTGAGTCATATTGTCTTACCTCGATGTTTCGATCGGGAGGATTATTAATGTAAACAATTCTTGTCAAGTCATTAGGTAAGTCCCCACAATTTCGGGGCACTTGGGTTATTATACACTAATTAAGGTGTAGGCTCGAGTAAGTAATTGTAAGTTAAGCCTACATGGTTGAGTGCACTTCAAGTCAACGGAAGAATATAAATAGAGAGTGAGAGTCTCTCTGATTATCACTTGTGAATTACATCACTTGCTCTCTCAAGTGTGGCGCACCTTTGGAGAAGGAAATACTTTGGCTTGACAGAAGACAGAAGGCTGCTGTTGTGTTGGGAGGTCATCTTACTGTTTTGGGTTTCACATCTTGTGGTGATACTATCTTAGAGGAAGTTGAGGGTTTTTCTCCATTTATGGTTTCCCCTATCAAAACTCTTTGTGTCTCTTGTCTCATGTGATGTGCTTATGTTATTGCTGTGCTTGTTATTCTCTCAGTGAAAAGATCCTAACATAATGCTAGCTTAAATGTTGAAAAAATAACATGGTATCAGAGCTAACCTAAGAAGAAGACATTGTGCAGCTACAGAAACTAGGGCTTCCTATTTTGTGTATCTTCCTCCACATATTTTCAGCAAAAGTATGCTAGGATGACTCCCCATTGAAGGGTGCATCTTTCTGTCGATGCGGAATTCAATTTCATTCATTTTCAGTTTCGATGTGGAAATTAGGGATTTCTACAGAAGAGGAATTTTTGGGTGAGACCAGCATAGGATTTTTCTCCTCATAAAAACCGAAATTTAGAGACCTGGATCAAGAAATTTGGTTGGGTAAATCTCTGGGAAAGTCAAACCCTAGTTTGACCCCTAGCTAGGAGAAACCCTAAATACTAAAACTGCTAAGTTTTGGTACAGTCGCTATAGTCCGAGATTAGCGAAGTCTCAGAAGCTAAAAATTTTAGGGGCCAAAGATAAAATCCTGATGAACACTTTTTCCAAAGTTCAGCCTCTGATTCGCTATATTCTGGGAGATATGATCTCTCCAAGTTAGGGTTCCATCCTCTTCCAGAAATCATCCATAAATAGGACACCTGGGGAGATCTGCAATATCTTGGGATACATAGGTCCAAATGGAATTCTTGAAGATTTTCTAGAAATGGAACGGACCGTAATTTCTGTGTTCCAAATTTCAGACTCAGAAGATGAACCAGTGACACGTGGCATGCCGTTCAACTTCGCTGTTCTGAACAGTCCTGTAACAGGTCACCTTGGAAAAAGGATCATAAATCCCAAATGGTGAAACCAATTCTGATGAAACCTATGGTGGTGGATCAGGGACATGCGAGGTTACCTCAGTGATAAATTTCAGACATAGAGGATCAGTAATTTCGGAGAT